>OX456526.1:128974896-129574896 GCA_949748255.1 Eustalomyia histrio | reverse complement strand
GAGTTGTTTATTTACTGGAAAAAGTCCTCTGACTGTGAGGATATTTTTCTACATGAAAGTCCTCAGAAAGTGAAGCTTTAAGGGAATGTGCTTTCAATATGCGGTCTGACGGTTTTCTACAGCATTGCGAAACATTGGTACAATATAAATTTACTTAAAGTGTTGGCTATGGTTAGCTATGACCTTTTCCCATCTTTGAATTTTGGATACCCTACTGTGAATTGAGAGCGTTCCGAATCGATCGAAACAAATGGTAGTCGGACTTTAAGGCGGGTAAGGCAAAACTTTGCAACCACTATTTTCTAAATAGTTTTTAGCCGGTCTTGCAACATGTGACTGAGCGTTGTTATAATGGATTATTAGGCTTCATGTCTGGTCGCATACCCCGAGCGTTTTTTGACCAATTCACATGAAAAAATTTTGTTCGGTGCAGGTCCCTTGTGTACTTTCAATTATTCTGACACACGGTTTTTTCTTGATAAAAAACAAACAACAAGAGGTTTTTTAATTTTTTCTTTTTATTTTGGTTTTTTAAATATTGAAGAATATAACAAAAAAAAAATTATTCAAAATGGCCGCCATTTGCCTTCCAACACGACCGAAGTCTGACCGGCCAATCGTCTATTGCAGTACGCACGACCTCCATGGGGAAATTGTTCACTGCGCGGATAAGTGCACGCTTAAGCGATTCCAAATTTTTGTGGTGAGTAGTGCAGACTATGCCTTCTAAAACGGACCACAATTCATAGTCTAAAGGATTCAGGTCTGGACCACCCGATGGCCAATTTTCCGTAGAAATAAAGTTTGGTAAATTGTTTTTTAACCAGTCTTGAGTGGTTTTTGCCTTTTGAGCTGGGGCAGAGTCCTGTTGAAAGGTCCACGGCTCGTTTTTGAACAATGTGCTATTTAATGGCTTCACAACCTTTTCTAAAACGTCAGATTGGTACACCTTTGTCGATATTTTAACACCTTTTTCGCAGAAATGAAGCTTGGTCACCCCATTATAGGCGACTCCCCACCATACCATCACAGAAGCAGGATGGTGACCTCTCTGAACTCTAAGAACCAATTCATTTGCTTGCAGAGATGACTAAGCATAGACTCTATCATTTTGTTTATTAAACGACTCCTCCACAGTAAAAATTTTCTCGTCAGTAAACATAATTTTTCTGTGGCGGTTTTTGGCCAACTGGCGAATCAATGCTTCTGATTTTTGCTTCCGTTTCTGCTTTAACGCCGCCGCAAGTAGATGCCCCGTGTGTCTTTTGTAAGCCCAAAGTCCCAAGTCATATTTAATGATGCGAGAAATGAATACCTTCGATATATTCATCTCCTACGACATTATTTGCTGCTTTCGGAGTGGATTTCGATAAATTCGATTCTATACAGCTTTAACGGCACAGAGCGCGGACGGCCAGATCTCGGTCTGCTACTCACCAGTATCCCCAAACAGTTTCACAGCACGATAAACAAAACTACGACTAACCCGGAGCGGCTGCAATGTTCGATAAATGTCTCCAGTTTCCAATCCACATTTTTAAGGCCAATTACGACAATACGGTTTTCAATATCTCCCCATTCCATAATTTAAAGTAACGCACGACAAAAACTTTTTACACAAAAATGAAGTTTAAATGCTAGTTGTCACAAAACTATCAACGTAACGAGAATATGTTCAGTGGATTTCTTACAGTGGGGGCGACTAACAGTGTGTCAGTAATTATGAAAGTACTAGGTATATGGAACCCTTCTGGTTAAGCAATAGATCTAATGATCACTACATTATATCGTGTATGTTAATTGCTAGCAAACAATAAAAACTAAATTTGTTAAAAATTGTTAAAATACAGTTAAATATTTTACACTGCCATTCCCTTATTCATGTCCTAATTTCTATACTACTGATTTATTTCCTTATTACTCTAATTATTTTTCAGTTTTATTTTACTTTTTTCTAAAAACCGAAAATAGAAACAAGCTCATTTTTTTACAAAAAGGAAATATATATTTATTTACTGTTGCTGCAACATCACGCACGCCAATAATTTCGTGTCACAAACGTCAAATGAATGTTTCATATTTGTATCATTTCATATCATACATGTTGTTGTTGTTTGTACGTACAACATTGACAAATTTACTCACACCTCATTTTACTTGTTACAGAAGCAGCGACAGTACAGGGTGGTACAGAATTAGCTGTATATTGTTTGAAATCTTTATAACATTTTTAATTATTATTTTTGTTTAATATTTTATTAAACATTTTCAACAGAAGCCTTGGGGAAATCCTGTCTAAGTCATTCAGTTCGCTGACACAGTGTACATATCATAGCCATATGGCTTCCATTTTCACAGGAGTTAACAGTTCCTGAGGGGGGGGGGGGGTTCTCTTTAACTAAAAACTCAACATTTGTATTCGTTACACCCGAAATTTTTCGGAAAGTTATGAAAATGTATTAGAAATGGCCAATATTGGGGGATATTATTTTTCATAGTTAAAATAAAATCCCCAACAACATATTTTATTAAAAAAATAATAAAGCTTACCCTGTAACACCCTGTAGTTACAGGCACCATCTGACTCAGATGTTTATTTTGTACCATCAACATTTGATTAGTTTTTCAGGTTTTTGTATATGTATTTTTCGCTCTATTCCATTTAGATCGACTTGTGTCAATCTGTACGTTTAACTTCATTTATTTTTTTTTTTTGTTGGTTTTGCAAATTTTTTGTTTGTTTTGCCGTGAAATGTTTGTGTTGTTTTGCACAAGAATGAATGGTAATTGTGCACATGATATTTATTTATACAATATGCTCAAAATGTATTAACCGGAACTTATACACTTCCCGCTTATAAAAAATGTTTTCATATAAGTAAAATTTTAATTAATAAATCCTATTATCAGTCGTCTTTAATAATGAATCGTTTATATTTGGTTTTGAAATGGTTTTTTTTATTTTTTTTTTATTTATTAGTTCACAAAAATTTATATTTTACAAGAGAGATGGTGCCTCAGCGTCACCAAGACATTGTTGAGGCAAGTTGGCAAGAAATATACATTTTAATTACTGCAATCGACAAAGTAACGTTTTTCTCAGTACAAGAATAATAAAAAAATTTTACAAGCTTTGCATAATTGAAGAAGAACAAAACTGCAAGGTCGAGCGTTAGGGGGAACCTTAAAACGCATGGCGACTAAGGCAAGTTTGCAAAGGCCATATACTGACCAGATCTTAAATGTACAACATTTGTTTTCGTGGATTCAAAGCAAGGAAATTGCCATTAACACAGTTTTATGCACTCAAAAAGAAAACGATGCCATGGAGCGACGACTTCAAAACAGATATAATAATGTCAAAACTATAGCTGGAATGCAAAAGTTTCATTGCTTCATACCAAATATTTCTGATATGCTAAATTTAAAGTTACTTTAATTTTATAATGATGCCAAGACAATTGAAATTTTTAATAAATATTGTAATTAAGTATAAGCAGCAAAATAAGAAAGATTTTTTCTTCATAAATGTATTTTTAACTGTAAAATAATTTTTAAAATGTATTTTTAATAATAAAATAAAATAATGTTAAATAATTAAAAATAATTCAATTATAAAAAATATAAAAACAATGAGAACAAGGTGGTCTCTTAAATGCTCTTCTCCTGTCCAAACAAGGAGTCGGGGCCCATTTTTTTATTGCTGATTCTTAAAGCAAAAATTATGAGGAATCCAAAAAAAATAAAATTAGCCGGAAAATTTAGGAGCTTCTGTGGAAAATCGGAAAATTTAATTTTCATGGGAAAATTTAATTTTCATGGGAAAAAAGGTAAATTTCTGAGAAAAATTAGGAAAATTTTATTTTTCAATTAAAGCCTGATTCAATACCTTTCCAACGAGCTATTTTTTTTTAAACAACTTTCAATGAGGTCCCTTATGAAGAATTCTTCAATTTTGTCACATGACAGTGGTGTACACCACCACTAAACCAGTCACTATAAAAAAAAAAAAAAAATATGTAGGTACATTATTTTTTGCTCTGCAATCGATTGAGACTATTTATTTTAAAATCGGAGAGGGGTCGTCCAAAAATTTGCCAATTTTGATCGTTTTCATATGGAATTGCTCTATATGTATATAAAGTTAATATTGTTTATATAAAAAAAAAAAGTTTTTTTTAAATATATAAATTGAGATAAAAATATTACAATAGAAGCATTTCCAGATTTTGTATTAAATATTCTTTTATTCTTTGCTTAAAAATTGAAATTCTTTCCAAGTTCTTTATATTGTGGAAGATTATTAAACTCCAAACTACCCATATATTCCACTCGCTGTTTAGTTGTTTCCAAACGGCATCTTATAGTTCTGAGATTCATGTTATTTCTCGTGTTATGTATGGTTTGATTTCATCCAAACAAAATCGTGTGATAACCAACATTACGTAGTGATTTAAAAACATATAGGAGTAATTGCATTTTATACAATCCAAAAACAGGCAAAATTGTAAGAGACACATTCCTATACAGAGATATTGTAGAGTATGATAATGGCAAATTAAAAAACTGCTTTTAATGATTTATTCTCAGTTCTCTGCAATGATTTTAACTCATTACTTCTTTTATAACCATATGTTATTGGCAAATAATTTAAGTGACTATGTATTAAAGATTGGTATATTATAAGTTTCGTTCTTGTGTTAAATTTATTTTTAAATTTGTAAAGCAAACCGATAACGGATACAATTTTGGTTTTAATTTTCTGAATATGAATGTCCCATGATAGATTATTTTGCAGATTGATTCCAAGGTATTTTATCGTACATGTTTCCACTACTTCTTTTCCATTCACAAAAATACTAAACGTTTGATTGTTTATTAAGCATTTCAAACAAGCTTATTTAATCTTGCAAACTCTGTAATTATTGCGGCATCACGTTCCATATGTACCTTCAAAGCTACCTCATGTATATATGAATAAAGAAGACATATGTCATCAGCATACATATAGAGTTTTCCAAATAACCCAAGATGTGCTATATCATTAAGATATATAGTAAATAATAATGGACCCAGTACACTACCTTGCGGTACACCATGCTCAACAGGACTCATATCACTCTTGAAGTTTTCTATCTCAACATATTGCTTCCTATTTGTTAAATAATTCTTTAATAAATGCAATGATTTTCCATTTATACCATAAAACCATAGTTTTTCGATTAAAATTGAATACTCCACTAAATCAAAAGCTTTTGAAAAATCATAAAAAATTCCAGCCACACCTTTAAATCCATTGTCCAAGCCATGACAAATATTATTAATTACATTTACAACCGCTTCTTCTGTTCCACAACCTTTCTTAAAACCATACTGTCGGTTATATAATAAACCATTACTGTCCAAATATGAAGACAACTGCTTATGTAATAATTTTTCAAAAATTTTATCAATAATTGGAAGCAAAGCAATTGGGCGAAACTTCTCAGCTGTTAAAGCATTACATTCCTTTGGTATAGGAACAATTTTGGCAATTTTCAATTCATCTGGATATATTGAAGTATCCACTATTCGGTCAAAGAATCTTGCAAAATAGGGTGATATAATATCTTTACATTCAAATAACATTCTTGGCGATATTCCATCACAACCACAGCTTTTTAATAAGTTTAATTCAGAAATAATTTGCTTAATTTCTATAATATTGGTATGAGAAAAGTTAAATACGAATTGACAATTTGTTAATGATCTAAAGGATTTGTTGTTTTAAGGTTCTTGGAATTTCCAGAAAAAATTGATTAAATATATCACTCTTAATTTTATTGTCTACTACTAGCACCCCATTGGAATCTTTGACATTTATCTGATTTTTTAACTTTCTATCCAGGTTCTCGTTTAAAAACTTCCAACATTTTTTTGGTTCCTGCTGAATTTTTTCTAGGTTTTTGTTTAAGATTAAAGGTGGCTTTCTTATACCAAAAAGTTGGTTATGTTTAGTTTGATTTGTATAAAATTCGTCATACTTTTTACCTTAGTGTATTTGTATTTATGAAATAAATACAGACACATCTTATTCAGTGGTAAATATTTTGTGCGTGCAGTAATTTGGTGAGATTATTTATGCTTGTATGTGTTTACGTTTCTTTATGACAAGCATGCATGTTGAATGCGAATCTTTGTCAATATATTTATTAAAATAATAAACTTTTATATTTTCCAAAAGATTGGAATGAATATGAAAGTATTTTGATAATTTTTATAAAAAATAATATAATATTTGTAGTAATATTGCAAAAAATAAAATAGTCTTGAATCATTAATGACATCTGCGTCTTATATAAGGATTATATATGTATGTTTGTCATTAATGGGTTGGTCTATAAAGCGGTAGTTTTGTTTATTATATCAAGTTCGGTTTTTAGAAATTTCTTTCAATAGGATGCTAGGTCTACCTCGGGACCGTTTACCTAGTATTCGCTATAGACAAAGTTCTCTAGTCTTCTTACACCTTTTGAATTGCAGAAAATGTGGGGGCAACATTAAAAAAACATATTTAGTGCTGACTTAACCAAAATATCATCTTTAGTCATTACAGTACCTTTAAATTGTTCCTATTACCGCTCCATACTTATAAAAGCAACTGAAAAGCAGAACCTTACAGCAAAGTAACAGTTTGTCAATTGAAAATTATAGCCTAAAGTTGGTACGAAGCTCTAAATTTATTTTTAGTAATTTACACGTACGAATCGTAATGGTAAATTTTGCAACTTCTGGTTTTTAAGATGGTTTTCATAATGTCTGGGTGTGTGTGTGTGCTAGTAATATATGTATTTGAGTTAATGATTATTTTCTTCATGTATATCACATTTCTTAGAAATATTTATTTGATATTTTAACATATATTTATATTAATCAATGGACCATAAGTTTTATCGCATTAAACGTGAACACCTGAGTATCAAAACAAATGTACAAAGTTCTGAATGGTGCTTTGTGGTATGAAATAAAATTTTATTTTAAAAAATTATCAACTTGTTTGACATAACAAAATTACAATAATGTGTGTGTAAACAATTTTTGTT
Source organism: Eustalomyia histrio (assembly GCA_949748255.1). Taxonomy (NCBI): domain Eukaryota; kingdom Metazoa; phylum Arthropoda; class Insecta; order Diptera; family Anthomyiidae; genus Eustalomyia; species Eustalomyia histrio. The sequence continues at coordinate 129,567,814 of OX456526.1, read as the reverse complement.
TGTTTTTTCTATTTATTTAAGTGGTAAAAAAAAGTTAGACAATATGAAGAGCTTTTTATTTTTATTAAGGACAGCTGGAAATTTATATATAAATTAGTGCCGTAACATGGCTTCCAGTATAGAAAGAGAAATAATGTCTTTAACTCAAAAATAGCATATATTTTTACATAAATTTTTTCGTTTATGGCCCTAAACATTCGCTGTTATACCTACTGTTCTCCATAACCTTCGACTATTAGTACAACCTTAAGCAATTATCATGGATCACCAATATTATTGTCACACAATTTGTAAATTGATTTAAACAACTTAACAACAAATTTTAACAAGAAGTCATCTACAATACACAAGAAAGTACATTAAACTGAACAACTCAAAAATATATAAAAACAATTCATAAATGATGGAAAAAAAACTTAAAAATTAAGAAATGTTAATGTGTTTACCCCTAAATGAACACTGCTAACACTAACTGACTGCCTAGCTGGTTTGCTGGCTGAATGAGTGACTGACTGACGGACTGGCTAGCAGACAAGATAAAACAAATGAAGCAATAAATTTCGTTGACAAAAAACATGCAACACCCAAAGATTTTGGCGACTAACCACAAAAAAAAAATAAAACCTAAAGATGAAATGAACTAAAGAACCAGGCATGAATGGAGGATTTTTGCACAATAAGCCACTTTGAGTTAAGTTGGATAAATATGTTCATATTACACAGCGTAAGGAGGCATATATCACTCATTCACATGTGTGTCAAATGACAAACAACTGACAAGTGACAAGAAAGTAAAGACATCTTTGGACGTCACTCAGTTTTTTCTTTCTTTTTAGTTCGCCTGCCTTCATTTCTCTGCCTGTTGTTTGCCAGCACATATAAAATTTGTTTGGATACATCTTCAGTTTATCATTATGATGGGTGATGGCAGGCTGTTCTGAATGTATTTGTCTGTCTATATGAAGACTTCATGCCTTTTTTTTCTTCTTTCTTCTTCCACAATTTAATAATTTTTTGGCAGTCTTTAGTTGTTTTTTTTTTTTTTTTCTTCAAAAGCGACAAGGCGAATTATGATTTGGTTTAAAAAATGTCATTTGAATGCAAGGAAATAATAGTAAGCTACTAAAGAACAGTGCTGTCATAAAAATCAAAGTGACGCCACTGCTTTTCTAAGATGACAGTGCAAAAATATATGGATATTATAGTGATGCATACAATTTCGATTTATTTTTTAAAGAATCTCTATTTAATTTTCAAAATTTTTACAATAAATATGTATGGATAGCACAGTGTATAAGGTGGCGCAAATGTAATCCTCCTATCAGAAAATGCTATAAATTTTGCGATTGGCCCCTAATGTCAGTTCTGTTTTGACATTTGTGTAGTAAACACATGCGAAATACACGTTAATAAACAATGTTACGCTACACTGCTCCAGAACGCGGAATATTGGTGACTATTTATTTGAGCAATAATGAAGATGATTTTTCATCAAAAATAATCATGAGTGATGAGGCCCATTTCCATCTTAGCGGGTACGTAAATAAGCAAAATTTACGCTTCTGGGGCACTTAAAATCCGCGTGTAACTCACTAAGAGCCATTACACCCGCTGAAAGTTACTGTATGGTGTGCTGTTTTCGCTGGAGGAGTCATCGGACCTTTTTTCTTCGAAGACGTCGCGGGCCAAACGGTTACTGTGAATGGTGAGCGCTACAGAGCAATGATCAACGAGTTCTTTTTGCCGCAACTTGATGAATTGGGATTGGAAAACATGTGGTTCCAACAGGACGGTGCAACGCCACACACTGCACGTGCCACAACCGATATGCTGAAGGATGCATTTCCCGGGCGCCTAATCTCCCGTTTTGGCGATTTGCACTGGCCAGCAAGATCGCCTGATTTAACCGCTCCAGACCTCTTTTTGTGGGGCTTTTTGAAGTCGCGGGTTTATGTCAACAAGCCTCAGACTCTTGCAGCTCTTAAAGACAATATCCGTCAAGAATGTGAGGACCTATCGCCGGAAGTTTTGGCCAAAGTGATGGAAAATGCCATAAAAAGGGCTCAAATGACAATCAACTGTGGCGGCGGCCATTTACATGACATCATATTCTCGACTTGATGTAAAAAAAATTAAAAGACCAAATAAAAATAATCCACAAGAAGAATCAAAGTTCTTAATTTTTTTTTTTAAATTACAGCCAAAAAACATCGGAAGGTTATTTTTGCGCCACCCTGTATATAGAAGGAAGCACAAAAATATTTACTAAAAAAGGTGTTAAGTCAGTGCAGCTAAACAATAATAGAACAAATTTAAAAGGATTAAATTTGTGGTGAATCAGTGGTATCTCTGTTCTAAAACAACAACAATTCCATAAATATTTTTATTTTTTGTTAGTATGTCGTGGCGAAAGTTAAATAGATTCCATTACAATTATAGATCGCTGAACCAAATTTCGGCATATAAAATATATGAAAAATAATTTGTCGCAAGCCAGTTGTAATTAATGTCATAAGTGGCACAGTCAATTCAATGGAACGGATAATTCAAGGCAAGAAGATTGGTGACTGCAGCAGACTGCAACCGCACAAAAAAAAAATAGATTCATTGTGACAACCTTATTTCTTACCAACTAAATATTTTGGTTCCAGCAACCGAATTACTTAGTTGTCCCAACCAAATAGTTTCCCGGTACAATTGAAATATTTGGTTTCAACCGAAATTCTGTTCTATTAACCGAATTACTGTTATTCTTATCGAATTTCTGTTGCTACAAACAAATTTATCGGTGGCTCCAATCAAACCATTCAGTAGGCAAAAAATTTGGCTATCACAATGAATCTGTTTTCTCTGTGCGAATTTCTCCGCTGATACACTCAAAATAGTTTGTAGTTTTAATAATTAAAAAATATAATTTAAAACAAATGAAAAAACATATGAAAACCGATATATTAACCTTTACTATAATTCAAAAAAGACTTTTAATTTATTTTACACATTAATAATTTAATTTAAAATAACATAACTGTTAAAAGTAATAAACGATATTTTTATTTATTTTAACTGGTCACAAACTAACCAAAAATCCGTAAAAACAAAAGATATTTCCCTTATTTATTTCTATTAACTGTTAAACAGTTAACTACAAGATGCGTACATATCAGAGAACTGCAAAATCAACTTTTGTCTTGATTTAATCATACACAAAAATTCTTGTTCACATTTAATAATTCAACAAAATTCACTGTAGAATAAAATCAGCATCATGTTACTGAACGCGTAATTGGGATCAGTTTAAATCATCTGTCGACTATGTTTTATGCAAATATAATCATTCAACAAAAAGTCAGCGTTGAATAAATCAGAAAAAACAACAAACAACGCGTATGAGTGTAATCATAATCAAAACAAAATATAAACACATTTCATAAATGATATTGTGTACATTAGGGTGGGACTTAAATCCGCTTTTTTCGAATTTTTATTAGTAATACAATACTAAAAATATTATTCTTCTTTCACAAAGAACAATATTTTTGGTATCACTAATAAAAATTCTAAAAAAAACGGATTTTAGACCCACCCTAATTTATGAAATGTGTTTCTACAAAACCACCCCCTTTTTATAGATAAGAAACTATTTTGTTTTAATTATGAATACACACATACGCTTTATTTATTGCTTTTTCTAAATTATTCTATATCAAAATAATTATTGTTGACTCAAACGAACAGAATAAAATCAATGGTATAAAAACGACCGATGATTATAAATCAGTGACAACAATTTGCACGTCGTTTGATTAATTTAAAATCATCAACAAATATATATGTGTTGGAGTATATTCAACGTTTGAACGCAAACATATATTTATTCTTGTGTTGATTGCGTATGAACGTTTTGCAATCAGCATTTGCAGTTCTCTGGTACATATATATAATTTTTTATTTATTTCGTTTTTTTACTATCAACAAATTAAAAACAACAAAAAATATAAGCCAAATCATTTTAAATGAAAATATTAATTGCAACAAAAATTTCATATTTATATGTAATTAATTCTTATAAATAAATGGAATAAAGGGATAAAAAATATATTTCTTTGGATTTTAAAACTAAATCATTTTAAGTAAACATCACATAATTTTTTAAATAAACTACGATTAGTTACAGTAAAAATATTTTAAGTGTACGAGGCTAATAATAGCAGTTGGATAGCCAATGACAATATTTCCAGTTCTATTGATTCATTGGAGCATCTATGCAATGTAGGCTGTGTGACAATGTTCTATCGATACTACTATGAGATGTGTTCTGCTGAGATAAGTGAACTTATCCATCGGGCCCGGGTTTTTGTCCCAAATACTCGCTTGTCCAGCGGAGGCTATCAATTTGTGGTGGATTGTCCAGTGAACCGCACAATACATTATAGGGAAAATTCATTCATAAATCGCACTAGTCATATATGGAATAAACTCCCCGCAAAGGTCTTCCCTTGCAACTATCATATAGAGAAATTCAAGACTAATATCCAAAAACACTACTCCCTCTTTTCTCCTCTTTATAACCTATTTTCCTGACACAATGCACTGCATTTATAGGGGGCAACCCCATTGTTGATACATAAAAAAAAATCGGTATCTTGTAGTCGCATATAACTTTCATGACTTGAAAGTACCTCCTCCAATCTAAAATATATTCATTTTTTTATTTTTCATTTTTTTATTTTATATTTCATTTTTTTATTTTATTTATTTATTTATTACTTGGTTCAATACATTATTTATTTTTTATGAATCTTAAAATATTTTTTTTTCCTTACCCCTGCTATTTTTTTGTTCCCAACTACTCCCACAAATAGTTTGGTCGTTGTTGTTGATGATGGTTTGGCGTTGACAAAAAATCATATTATTCATTCTTTTATTTAATTATTCCCCATCAATGTAGTACCTACAAATGCCTCGTTTTATTTGTTATTTTTATTTTATGGTGCAATCAGAGTGTTAAAATTAAGAAGCCCAATTAGTCGTTGCCACCTGTCAGCAGTTCGTCATTTTCATTTCATACATTTATGATATGAAGGGGTTAAAGAATTTGATGTTTGTTTGTTTTTGTCAATGGTGATATGTATCTACTTACTATGTATATACAAACAACATTAGGCACTCATTCACATTATTTTAAAATCTAATAATAAATTGGTTAAGTTGTCATTTTGACAGCTAAATTTATGATATTTTTTTTTAGTATCACAACAAATAAAATGTTATACAGTCAAATAGTCATAAATACTTTGTGATGGTAAAATCATGTAGAAAATTTTAACATAAAAAATATTAAAATTTAATGGATATTGAGTTAGAAATTCTGAAGGAATTATATGATTTCCAGGTATAGTTGACCTAAAGATTGTTCGGTATAATAACACAGTTTCATAAACTCCAATTATTAAACAAATAGAAAAATAGCATTAAAAAAAGGTTTTCTACATCTGTCAATCGACACTCCGGGAATTACAAAGGTATTTTATTGATTGACTATCTTCAAAAAGGTAAAACAATAAATTCATTGTATCGTTTTGTATTAATTTAATGTAAAAATTGGAGAAAAGACAAAGCACCAGCATACAGGCAGAGAAACAAACCTGGTTGGTGCAATCAAATTCAAAGAGCAATTATATATTTTTGGAATTATTATTGTGCCAACCTTAGTTGTAATATAATATAATTATCATATTATGATAATAAAAAAAACATAATTTTACTTTAATATGATGTCTACAGATATTATGATTCGAAGCTATGAAAAAGATCTTTGAATTTAAAAATATTTCTTTCAAAAATGTTTTTTCTAAAGAAAAAATTGATGTTGAGAACTCTTCAGGAAAACTTCTTGATTCTATGGACTTCTCTTAAAGAAAAATACCTAAAAAATTTTAAATTCTAAGGACTTTTTTTTAATAAAAAAAAATAATTAAATTAAGGATTAATTTTTAGTTTCTTTTTCCTTTTTATAGCTCCCAATACAATAATTTTTCTTTATTAATGGATTCTAGGTTATTCCAAATAAAATTAAATCCTTTAATGGTTTTCTCTGGGTGTATATTAATCATGGTAGCGATCATATTTATGGTTAGAACCTATTTATAAGCCAATAACTTGATTTTAACAACCATGTCATGGGTAGGTAGTAGAGGCTCAGGTGTGAAATAACATAAGGGAACAAATGAAAAAAAAAAGAAACGAAAAACTGCAATATGTGCAACTGCGCCTATTTCAGATAAAACCTTTTTGACATTGGAGATATAAAAGGAAAAAAGATGGAAGCTCCAGAAAATGGAGGCATAAAACTTCCTTTTTGGATTTTGGCAATGAAGAAGATCAGGCAGGTGATACGGAGTTTTTCAGGTTAAAAATTAAAGCAACAACAACAACTAAACCAAATTTTATTAAGTTTTTTTTGGTGAATATTAAAACAAGTTATTAAAAGCAAAACATAACAATTACGCCAACAATCACCTCTGCCTGGACCCATCGATTGCAGCAGCTGCATCTGCATCACCAAGCCTGGGGTGCAAGATATCCAAAGGGTTTTTTTAGTACTAATACAGCATAGAACCCGGACAATAAGGCGAACATTCCAAGACCCTCTGCAAAGAGAAAGAAAAAGGAATTTTTAGTTTTTTAATTTGATAAAAAAGGGTTAGAGCCCCTTGAATAGATATTTTTGTTTAGGGAAAACATTTTCAGACCTTGTCGAAAGTGTGCACTCCCTCTAGCGCTGATCCTTACAATTTTTTTCATTTCATTTCATAAAGTAGTGTTTACTATTCGTTAGTAACATTAAAAATTATGATCTTGAGCCTGATAAAAAATTATAAATATATAATGAAAACATTTTTAGTTATAAATACCTTTCAATCCAGTCCCTTCTTTGAGTGTAGAAGGTGCGCGTCTAGGGGTTGAGCTCAGGCCTGTTAAATCGTTGTCGATGAAATAAAAAATAATTACGCTAAATCTAAAAATTTTAGGTACGTTTAATTGAACACGCGTACAGTCATACCGACCTTGGGACTCTTAGACGGAAGGACAAACCTTTTGGTTAACAAGAAGCGAGTATGCACCTATGTATTTTTCTGCCGGGGGATGCTTGTGAACCAGCCGAACTATGGATAGCATTTAATTTCTTTATAGTACATACCTGCTTCTTACCGGAGATTGATAATTATAATAATTTTAAATATTTCTGTTTTTTATTGTTATATTATCGAATGGGCACTAGTCCATTTAAATTGATAAAAGATTCCACTTTTTAGTTATTTAATAGTTAATATTTTTTTCCTTTTTTTAAAAGTCTTGTTGGCATGAATTGTATATTATGATATTGAATGTTTTTATAAACCCAAAATTTTTATAACGTTCGAATGAAATCTTGTACCGTGATCATTTACAAAATGGAGAGCTAAGCTATAAAAAAGGGGGTGGTAGTAAGGAAGGCAAGAGGAAGGCGGCCTAAGTATGTTAGGGATATATAAAAGTTGTGTGTGGTGGATATCGTGGTGAATTCCAAATGGATTTCTAGTGGGAGGGACCCTGGTTTGGCTTTACATCTGCCAAGAAACTGAATTTGGTTTGTTTTGGGTGAACGAAAGGGGCATTCGTGGGAATGTTTATTTTGCTTGTTTGTTTCAGGTACCTATGATTTATTTATATAAACATTTTTTTTTTACAAGCCTGGCATGATTTTTTTTTGTAACTGTCATATCTTGTCAGAAGTTGGTAAGAACCACCCCCCCCCCCCTTATACCGACGAGCTCTAGCCGAGCTGAAACGCGGGCATGCCAGCACCGCCAACCATCTGGCCACACAACCTTTCTTTTTTGTTTACATCAGCTGACAGTACAACCATATCCGAATGGATTAATTATAATTTAGTAGCAGTGATCATGCTGCAACCATGTTGTTTCTGTACAAGAGTATTTAAACAATGGCAAAAATAAACAAATTGAAGTAGGAATTGCTTGACCACCCACCTTGTTCTCCCCATGTAGCTTCCTGTGACTTTAACCTGTTCCCAAATCTAAAAAATTGTGGTTGTATTGGATTATTTTGCAGAGCTTCAGAACTGCAAGGAAAGCATTGGTAAAAGTGTATTGAAGTTTCAGAAAATTATATTGAAATATGAACATAATTTTAAAATTCTATCCTTTGTTTTTATTATTAGGATAAGATAATTTCGAACTCCTTATGTATTTGAGAGTGTAAAAAGGTAAAAGATGACTAAGGATCAACAAAAAAATGGGTTTTTATATCTTTTTGTAAAGACTTATTCCTTGTCCTCGTATATTTCACAGCGTTAAAATTTTTAATTTTTTAGGAACACATAGAGAATTGATACTACCCCAAAAATTCACTTTATTGAGATAAGTTAAATGAGAAAATGATCTCCAGATGCTAAAAAGTTTCTTTCAAATGTTCCAACTTTTTTACATAAATTTAAACTTTAACTAATTTTTTCTCTGAGTGTAAAGCTTAAGGACTCAGAAAGTTTCATGCTGTTAAACAGCTTAGTTTTCGTGGAAATAAATCTTTAAATATTATTTATGCATTGTAAAATATTAGTATTTTTGTTCCATGTTCAGGGACACCTAGGCGTATGATTAATGTAACACGTATACGTACGGAGAGGTACTAAGTGCTAATAAAAAGTATTACTTTAATTTTTTTTTAATATTAGGAAACATAATTTTTAACGAATATTTTCTACAAAACTAAGCCCTACAAAAACCTAAGCTAAAAAATTTTAGGTCGATAGAAAAGCTTTTAAACTGTTTTTTAGAAAATTAAAATTTGGAAACAAATTTACTCGATATATAGAAAATCTTGAATTATCTTTAACACTAAAAAATCAGAACTACACAGGAGGAAGTTTTTAAAGTGATTTATAAAACAACACATTATAACATAGAATAGTCCGGCCCTGAACAGCCCTCCCCACCTCTGAGGTACGCCACTGAATCTGTATAAAGTTTGTTTTATATATATTTTTAATTACTATTTACATACAATTTTTTATTATATTCTTATTGAAAATAATTAAAAAATCTTTTCCCACACCATCTCTCATAACACTTATGACATCTGTCTGATGTGAGTTGACCATCATCAAAAATCATCTATTTTATAATTTTTATTTGCCTTTTCTATAAATTTACCCCTTTTTACATCTTCTCGTCATTTATTTTTATTCATTTGTTCGACCACTGCCATTATATCATTCCACCAAGAAGTCCATCTATGGTTATTGACATTTTTTTATATGAAATCCTACGGGGTTGTTTCCTTATCAATTTTTTTTTACATATTTATATTTTTGTGTCATTCTTTAGTAATTTTTACAAAAATTTTATTTTGTAACCCTGCATACATTATAATACGAAAATTTTTCCAAATAGAAGTGTTTGGAGGAAAAATTATATTGCAGCAATAATTGTATACTTATTGCAGAAATTCTTTACTATGGGAAATTCTTTTTGCAGAAATTCTTTACTTTGGAAGTAGATGTCCTATCTAGAGCGATACTTCTAGAAGATAAAAACGAGTTATTTTAAAACATTACTTAACATCAAAATATCGTCTAGAAGAATTTTCGTCTTCAATATAAACCAGTGAGTTTTAAAAACACTAATTCACACCAAATTATAATCCGCGAGATAAATGTGCGATATATTATGAATATTTTGTAAAGCCAAATTTTCGTGTAAAAGATAAATCGACGAGTTTTATCGGTAAAATAAATGTGAGATATATTAGGCTGGCATTTTAAGAAATTTACTATCGTTTAGTTATTTTCAGAATAATTTTTTTTTCGACATACTGTCTGTAAGATAAATCCACGAAATTTAATAAATTTTTTTTAAGTCAAATTTTAATTTGGTATATATGCCTGCAACATTTTAAAATATTTATTGTCGCCTAATTATCATCCAGAAGACAAATCAGCCACATTTTTGGACATTAATCGTATTTTTTGGCCAAATTAAAGTCTAGAAGTAAAATCTGCAACATTCATTATTCGCCGGCATTTTAAAAAATTTATTATCGTGTAGTTTTTTTTTCTGGAATAATATTTTTTATCGACATATTATCATTTTTAAGTTAAATCCGCGAAATATAATGGACTTTTTTTAAAGCCAAATTTTTATTTGAAATATAAGCCCGCACAATTTTAAAATATTTATTGTAACCTAATTATCGTCTGGAAGATAAATCAGCCACATTTTAGGACATTAATCGCACTTTTATGTCCAAAATTTAAGTCTGGAAAAAAAACGTGCGACATTTGAGAATATTTACAATCACTAACTTATCGCCTTAAAATTAATTTCGTAACATTTTAGGAATTTTTTGGAAAAAATAAAAAAGTTATTGTAGAGATTCTAAAGAGAAAAATTTCACTTAAAAATAATAAAAACTATTATTTGGATTGCGATGTTGCAAGATATCCTAAACCTTAATTTAAATCATGGTATTGATTCGTTGATTGCACGCATTAAGCCAAAACCAGTTAGTGAAAGTACTGGCAACAGTTCTGTCAAAATATGTTTCTAAATTTCACGAAAATTACTTTAAAGGAAGATCTGCTTTCAAAAAAAGTTTTATTAGAAAAATTTGCAATTTCTTCAAATAATAAAAATTAAAAACCAGATTTTTCGACAATTACTTAGTTATCTGTATATTAAATTCTTATGTACACGTAATACACTTTAGCATGATAATTTAGTGACGTAAGCTAGTTCGATTATTTTTTACTATGACTAAAGGTCAAATCAGATAGTGAAAGAGACAGTGAACCGTGACAGTACTGTCAGAATTTGTTCAAGAAATTTGACAAAATCAACCAATATTTTTAAGAATTAGTTGTCAAATTTCGTTTGAAGGGAGTTCTTTTTGATTAATAAAATAAAGATATAATTATTTTCTTTATTTGCCTTAAAAAATGTGCCTGGTCGCAATTGAACTTCCCATGTTTATTTTTTCATTGGAGGTTACAAGTTTTGATTTTTTATAGATAAATCCTTAGAAAAAATACAATCCTATCTAATTAATTGTAACAAAATCTATTTTGATTTTTTTTTAGTCCCTACCCAGGCGCCACTAAAACTTTTAAGAAACTATAATTTAAATGATACAGTCAACAAATAAATAACTACCCAAATTGCTTACAAAGCTTCGTTATATAGGATTTGCCTAAAAAACCAGTTTAAACTTTATACCCGCCTGGGCGCCAAATTAAATTTATGTAGTCATTTTTTTACTAAATATGAATTAAATGATTGCATGTTTAGATTTTATTTGATAAAGTGTCTAAAAAGTATAGAAATTTGCATTCTTTATGCATACGGTGATGAAAAAAAAAACGATTTTATAACTTAAAGCTGCCTGGGCGCCAATTAAATACGCGTAGGTTCTTTTTATGATTTTTTAATGGTTCTATGTTTTCAGTTTAGGAAATATATAGGGTTTTTTGCATTGCAGACGATTGAAGAATGCTTGCACATACAGCACAACATTGTTCTGTTTTTTTAGAAATCATACATTGTCCCAATTTCCCTTGTTTAACCATTTTGTAAGTGTCGCGAGAACTAATAATGTATGGATTTTACATTCGCTATGTATGATTTTTGTGGTTGAGTATTTTTGTTGACGTGTTTTGCTATTTCAAAATTTTTTTTTAAGTTTTTTCCAGCAAAATATTTTAAATAATATGTCTCAATCATGCAGATTATAAAAAATTGATATTTCCACAATATTTCTTTGAAAAATTTTGACACAAAAATACATTTCTCAAAAATCGCTGAAATATCTTCCAAATGATAAAAGGATAATAATAATTTTCCTTTAACTGAAAAAAACTTCGCCATTACTTTAATATATTTTTGAAAGGTATGTTTCAAATGTTTGCAGGGCTGTGTTGTTAGCAGTGATTCTATGTACGTATGTTTGAGCTTTTAATATTTTTGTATATGTGTTGGTGTTCTTCATCTGTATGATTTGATTGAAGTATGATATTTTACTATTTGACAGATACGATTGAAAATCCTTTGGGTAGTTTTGTGACATTAAAAAATATTTTTTTTTTTTTTTTTATTATTGTAAGCATGTGGATATAGTTATGGCAAAAATAAAATTTTATATGATTGAATGAATTGCTGATTGAGTTGAATCAAAAAAAAAAAAAAAATGCCCCATAATAATACAATGACCATGAGAGGAAAAAGTTGTCCATGTTATATTCTATTTATATGTAAAAATTATATTTTAATCCTGATTAAATAAAAATTCTGTGATTTAATTTTTTATGTGAATCCGTAGAAGTTATTGATTGAAAGGAAAGAGTTTTGAGATCAAAGAATTCAATACAAAAATAATTTTTAATTTAAAACTTAAAAATTTTATATTTGCTCCAGACTTAGTATTATAAACAAATTATTAATATAAAAATTTTTTTAATTTGTCAAAAATATATTAAACACTTCTAATTTATATCCCATAATCAAATAAAGTTTGACGTTCTGTCAAATAAAAAAAATCTCGGTTATTACATTTTAAATGAAAGCTTCCTGAATACGGCGAAGTTACAATTTTAAATGTTGAAAATTTTAAAATGAATATAACGTTCTAGTGTGTATTTGGCTGCAAATAACCAAAAAATATTTGTATTTAACTGAATATTGTATTTTTTTACACACTGAGTTATTTATCTGAATGACAGGAATAAAATTTTCTAAAAAGTGAAAATTTCTCTCTTTTGGTAGTTGTTGTAGTTTTATAAGTTACCCTCTTATGTATTAATCTATTATATAAACGTTTTAACAAGAACCCAAAATATAGAACATTTTGAAGGTTATCGGTGCTGCTTACTCTAGATAAATGTAATTTTATTGTTGACGGGTTTTCCAAAGTTGACTTGAATTCAATTGCTACTAATTATCGATTGATAAAATTAAAATTGAAATCAAATATCATTATATCTTTTTAATTAATTAAAATCCTAACCCAAACAGATATTTGATTTTATCGTTATATTTTTATATACAAATCAACATTCCACTATTTTCCCTTGTACATCTCTGATTATTTTTTCTATGAATCTGAGCCAATACATATTTTTTTTTCTTTGCATCAAAATAAAATAAAGAAAAAAGTATAATGATTGAATGATATCTGTCGCCTTGTTGCCTGCATCACTTGATAATACTGCCGCCACATTCTTGCACCACGACAAACGACAACGAAGACATCATCTTATATTGCTTTTGCCAGTGATGGCTGGTTGCACTTGTTGTCTTCACTCTAGCGTAAGATATGAAATACATAGTTCTCGTTCTTTTTTTTTTTTTTTTTTGTATGCAACAAAATTTGATGTGACAGCGACACTGACAATTTGCATTTGAACACGCATAATCACATCACAACTAATATGAAAACATACAGGATTGTAAAGGAATTATTTCATGCTGAAGCCAGAAATTTCCAAAAGGTGTAGGCATCCGCTAAAACGGGATTTTTGGAATGAATTCCGAAAATTAAAATATGTGTTTTCTGGACTATGGGCTTATTCACTGATAAAGTACTTTTTGGAATTTTCTAGAGGAAGGTGATAAAAATGGGGGTTGAAAAGAGGGAAGTCACTTCTAAACGACGTGTATAAACTGCTCTGTCTAGAAAACTGATATTTAAAGAATCTGTTACTTGGCTAAATTAAGTATAATGTACCTTTTGGATTTTTTAGCCGGAGAGTGGAAAAAAATTGATGATTTTAAAGGGAACAAGTCTCCCTAAGGCTGTCGATGTCCTTTGGCTATAAACCTAAAATTTTATATATGTTGCTCCTGGAATATGGGAAGTGTAAGCTGCTTTTTGAATTTTTCATCTAGAACGTAGTTGAAATAGGTACTAGAACGTAGTTGAAATAGGTACTTGCTAACCCCTGAAAGACTTGCCCACACACTTTATGTATGTATTCCCTAGAGTAGAAGTGAATTCACTCATTAGGTACATTTTAGAATCTTGCATACCTACTTGGTGGAAATAGTGCTTTAAAAGGGAAAATCCCTCCCTCACTAGAAATTTAAAATATATGTTTTTCCTAAAGTATGGGCTAACCTACTAACAAGCTATTATTAGATATAATCGTCAGGCACGTGGTAAAACAGCTGTTCAAACGACTGGTCAGACTGCCCAAACCACTTTGGCAAGAGACTTCCAAAAAAAAAGCGAGGGGAATTAAAACACTAATATTTGAAAATGGAATAAGGAACGAGAGGAATTAGAACACAATACAAGCGAAATTCAAAGGACTCAAATAGGAAGCTAGTTAATATGAAGTACTATTCAAGGGGAACGTAATTAAATGGCAGGAATAATGAGCGAAAATAAAAACACTGTACAAGGTGAATGCAATGGAAGAGGAAATGAGTGGAAATTAAACACTGAACTTGAATTTATCGCGCCTGCATTTTTGTGCTATTTATGAATATAAACATATTTTTTTTCTATTTGAATAAAATTTTATTATAATTAATATGAATGCAATGCTATTAAAATAATTAATTAGTTCACTCAGTTCATTAGTTAAGTGGTGCAATTCAATTAACATAAAAATCTTAAAATTTAAATTAAAACTTTCTTGGAAAAAATAACAAATTTGTTCTTCGAAATAAAAAGTAATAAAACCATACAACTTCTATAGATCTTCAGCTGCTGAAGACAAAATAGAATCTTATATTTTCAGACACATGTTTCTTGGGAGAATATCCGATATTGGCGAATATAGTTTTTTAATGCGAATTCACTGTTTCAGTAGAAATTTGGATTTACAAAAGAGAATTAATTTTTTTAAAAGATATCGACAGTTTTCCCGGAGGGTCGGAAATAAGAAAAAAGTTATAGGGAGTCAAAAAGAAGTAGTATAGGTGTATCCGTGTTTGTCCAGGAGTTATCTCAGAAGAAAATTCATCAAGAAACTTGTCTGTCCAATGGACTTCATGGATTTTAAAAGGAACATCTGTATGGTTTTTGCAGTATTTTAAAATGTTAATGTGATGATAAATTGAAAAATGTAAGAGTTCGCAAAACTCTTAAGTGATTTTGCTTATTGGTGAGATTCCATTCATTTTATTGAATCAGATTTTTTGTTATCATCCTAATTTTTTTTTTTTTTTTTATTTTAGATTCCAAATATTATAAGATACAGAAATTAATCAATGCATTATTTTAATATACTGCTTAAACATCCATGCATATTTACACTACATACTTACAAACATTGATGCAAACATCCATTCAACATTCTTTAACATAAATTTGAAGATGAATAATGAAAAAATTTTAGTTGATTGTAGTAAAACTCTTGTACATTTTAAATAGAAATGAATGTATTAATGTATGGTATTATGTACATATGGATGAACAATATACAATCACATATGTATATGAATATTATAGACAAGTGTCGTACGATGCACTTAACAAAGATGTCGCCAGAGTGTTGACATATTTTTGGCCAATTTTATAATGCTTCAATGCATTCTACAGTGTGAACTGGTGGAATAAATGTTGTCTTGTATATATCTTTGCTGTTTTTAGAGATGTACCCTATAGTAGGTCCTGGTAATGAGTGTAATAAATTTATACAGATTATTTTGGTAGTAGCGAAATAAATAGCATATTAAGCAAGTTATGCTAATAATAATCTTCCTAGGAGGACACCCACCACCCATTGCTGATGAAAAAAAAAGACTGCTCAGAAATAATAGAGTGATCCTGGCAAAATTAATATTAGGATCGTGCAACCGCCTTAATTCCTACTGGGCAAAAATAAATCAAACCCTCCCAGATGTTTTTCCCGCAAGTGGAGAGGGTCTTCACAACACCATATACTTTTTACATTGTACGGCTAAACCGACTCATCTAGACCTCAGTTCTATTTGGCCCCATCTCATTGACCTACGTCCAGATGAACAGAATTAATTCAACAACAATAAGTGTTCCAACAACATTTAGTGTTCGTCTTGCCACGTTCGATATAGGGCATCTAACAATTTCACTTGGCCTACAATTATTTTCTTGCTAGTTTTTGCATTCATATTATTTTGAATTGTCCATTATGTTAGTGAGTACATTTTAGTTGTTTACCACTTACTTAGTTACTACTTGATGTTGATGACTTTGTACATTGTTAATCATTTGTGTTAACAAATCATCTGTATATATGAGTGTGTGTGTGAATATATATACAGTGTAAATGGCGTAAAAAATTAAAAGTTGTTATGATTCAGTTAGTAATTGATTTTTCTATAAATTCAAATTTGTTTTATTTATAAATAGAAATAATTGCAACAATGTTATTTTAGACTTGTAGAATATAGCAATTTTTAATTAAGATTGAAAAGTTAATTTAGCACAAAGTGTTTGAACTGTTTGTGTTTGCACTGAATTATGTTAATAAGAAATAATGTTTTTAGAGAAAGAAATGGTCAAAGTTCATTGCTGCAGACAGCTATTCCTCAAGCGGATGAATAGAATAATATCTGTCATCCCGCATTATGAAGACTGTACATTTACTGTTGTGATTTATGGTAGTTCTGGGATGGAAGTAATTGACGGAATTGAATTGAATTATCTAGTCCTACAAAAGTGAATTACAAATATTCTTTGAAAGTCATTTATTGAACGTACACTTAAAATAAAGGGTGTCCAAGAAGAACGCAATTTTTAAATCTGGCAACATTCGAACAATTGTTATTGTTTGCTAGTAGAAGGTACGAGGTTAGTAAAAATGGAGCGCTACACGAATGAACAACGCATTCTCATTGTGAAATTGTTTTACCAAAATGGTGAAAGTTTTGCGGCTACAGTTCGCAAATTGCGATCAATTTGGGGTCACAATAATGCTCCAAAAGAGTCAACTGTAAAGAGATTAATGGATAAATTTGCCGAAACTGGGTCTGTTAGTGATGTAAAGACAACAACGCGCCATCGACCAGGTCGATCGACCGAAAATGTCGCAGCTGTACGTGATGATGTCGCTCAAACTCCATCCACCTCAATTCGACACCGAGCTCAGCAAATTGGTGTCTCCAAATCCACTTTGCAGCAAATTTTGACGAAAGATTTGCATCTTCATGCATACAAAGTTCAATTGACTCAGGAACTGAAGCCAGCTGACCATGGACAGCGAAGGGAGTTCGTTAATTGGGTATTGGAGAGACAACATGAAAATGCTGATTTTGCCGATAAAATCATCTTCAGTGACGAGGCCCATTTTCATCTTGATGGCTTCGTCAATAGGCAGAATTGTCGCATTTGGAGTGATTCACGAGAAGCAAATGCATCCTCAACGTGTCACTGTGTGGTGTGGTTTTTGGGCTGGAGGAATCATTGGACCTTTTTTTATGAAAATGAGGCAGGTCAAGCGCAAACAGTCAATGGTGTTCGGTATCGTGAAATGATAACCAGTTTTTTCTTGCCTAGAATTGAAGAAATGAATATGGAGGGCATGTGGTTCCAACAAGACGGCGCCACATGTCATACAGCCAGAGAAACAATTCAATTGCTGCATCAGTCATTTCCCGGTCGTGTTATTTCGCGTTTTGGAGATCAGAATTGGCCGCCTAGATCGTGCGATTTAACACCATTAGATTTTTTTCTTTGGGGTTTTTTGAAGTCGATGGTTTACGCGAATAAGCCGACGACGACTCAAGCCTTAAAAGAGGAAATTGGACGCTGCATTAATGAAATACCGCAGCATTCATGCAAAACGGTCATTGAAAATTTCATTAAAAGGTCGCGTGCATGCCAGCAAAGCCGCGGCGGTCATCTGCACGATATATTGTTCCACACATAACCTCATGCTGTCTACTTTACGATATAATAAAGTTTCACGATTTTTTTTAAATATCTGTGTTTTATTTAAAATTTAAAAATTGCGTTCTTCTTGAAATTATATTTCATTTCAAAACCGGTGTAAATTATATGGCGTTTTTTTTTTTTGTTTTCTAGGTTTTTCATATACCACGATGTTTTTTTTTTTTTGATTGATTGATTGATTGATTGATTGATTGTAGCGAGCTTTAAACCTCCGTATATTTACAAAAACAAAGCAAACTCAAGATTTTTAGCTAGGTTGATACATGTATTTTGATCCGGCATGAGATCTCTTCAGAACCCAATGTTTTACACAAGCTATAGCCTCTAGAAATAGGCAGAGCCTAAACAAAAAACCTATTAAAAACGTATATTTTGCTACATTTCTGTCTTCTTAGCAATCACACATGTGGTTAAGTTGTTTTCCTAACAGGCACAATGATGATACTAAAATTGAAAGAGAACAAAATTGTTCTATGTATATAAAAAAATGCCTTTTGTTATTAATTTTTTTATGTTATTTAACCAACGGACACATCCGTGAAAAACAAATGATTTATCAGTAAAAAATAAATGTTAAAATTTTACCTGCCTATTCCGTAAAAAATAACTGATTATTCATTTATTTGAAATTATTTTCATTTTTTGTTTTAGTGTATAGTCACACAGTCCATAGAGACATTTTGTGTGAATGACCAAATATGTGTGTGTTTAAAAATTTCTTATAATTTGAATGAAAACAATTAAAATAAAAACAAAATTGGAATTCTTTTTTTAAAAAATTAAAATTTGTGATAACTGTAAGGGACACAAATAAATCAAAAATTTCCTTTTTGTTGGTAATTTTTTATTAAAATTGCAATAAAAGAAAAAAAAATTAAACTAAAAAAAATCGGTAATTGTAGTAAATCATTTCGAACAAATGTATAAACAACCTAATATAGATATTTCTTTGAAAATAGAAAGGAACATTTTTTTATTAAATTACAAGCAATAAACTACATAATATTATTATTACCTTCAGATTACACAATACCATCCATTGAATTCGCTAGAGAGAATGCAGTAATAATTTCTGAATTATTTAGTGATTATTATTATTATACTGACAGATTTAGTACTTTAAAGTGTCCTGCATTGGGTTGGTATGTGGACGATGCCAACAAATACTATTATTTCATTTCCAGAATGGTATCAATTTTTTATTTTTCTGATATGGTGAATTGGATTTTTGCCATATCAGATGTTGTGAATGTAAGACACTTTAATCACCGATCAATTCATATATGATTGTTTAGGATTGCAGGCTCAAACGCAATGAGGTTTCTAAGGGAAGCAGCGTCTTTACTTTAAAGCTTCCAAGTAATATCTGTAGTCCGGACAGTGAAATGCAAACTCTTTGTGAAAGATTTGATCGGTTTTCCATTAATAAGGAATCACTGCTAGGTATTAGCATGTCATCGATAGTACGTTAGATCGTCTGATATATGAAAACTATTTTTATTCCGATGAAATATTAATTAGTTATTCTAAGATGTCCACTGATTACCTTAACAACTATAAAATGCTATGTTCAGAATGATTTAATGCTTGTTAGGCAGATCAATAAGGCCGTGACTTTTCGAACTTCCCGCGTAGTTATACGAAAAACAACTCTGCTCCCATGAAATACCACCTGTTAATATACTACTGTCAAATTTTGAGCAAGTTCCGTCATTTACTATGCGTTTAACAGCTGTTCACAACATACAACCTCGTGGATTTTTTTAAAAATGGAAAAAGTGAATTTCGCAAGAAATAATGTTTAATACATTGTTTTTTGCGGAAAAAACCCGTTAGTCAAACCAGACAAAAGCTTGATAAATACTATGGGGACTCTGCACCATCGATTTCAATGGTAAAAAGTGGTTTACTGACATTCGTTGTGGTCGCAAAAATACAAATGACGCTGAACTTTTTGAACGGCCAATTGAGATCAATACACCACTATATGGTGTTGGTCGATCGAAGAGTTAAAGTGCGTGAGATTGTTGATGCCATAGGCATTCCATATGACAGTGTGGTTTCGATTTGAAATGATCACTTGGACTTAAGAAAGCTGTCTGCAAGGTAGATGCCGCGTTTGCTCTCAATTGACCACAAATACAATCGTGTGACAACTTCAAAGGATTGTTTTGAGTTGCTTAACCGCAATTCGAATGAGTTTTTGCGGCGTTTTCTAACTGTGGATGAAACCTGGATCCATTACAACACTTCGGAGACCAAGCAGCAGTATACTCAATGGGTTTTTGTGGGTGAACCGGCTCCGAAGAAGGCCAACTTATTGGACCGATTTAACGAGGATTTTAAGAAAACGACCGCATATGGCCAAAAAAAGGGTTATTTTTCATCAAGATAATGCACGGGTTCACACGTGTGTAGTCTCAATGGCAAAATTCCATGAATTGATCTACGAATTGGTACCTTATCCGCCAAATTCTCCGGATTTAGCCCCCAGTGACTCTTTCCTATTTCCAAATCTAAAGAAATGCCTCGGTGGAAAGAGATTTAACTCCAACGATGAAATTATTGATCAAACAAGTGCTTATTTTATGGACATCAAAAAATCCTATTTTTTTGGAAGGGATGCAAAAATTGGAGAATCGTTGGACTAAGTGTGTTGACTTAAAAGGAGATTATGTTAAAAAATATTTTTTTTTGCAAAAAAAAACTGTGTTTCATTCAGAAAGTCACGGACTCATTGATCCACCCTTGTATCTTAAATTGCCTAATATAATTTTTATTCTAATATCGAAATCTTAAACACTAAAAAGTCATTCAAATTTTACATATTTAAGATTAAGCTAAATAGAGAAAAATAAAAGAAAATATTTCATTGGATAGCTACTAACGCCTTACACTTTTTAAGAATTTCTACTTAAAAAAATAGAATAAAAACAATGTGAAAATGAAGTCAAAAAAAGTAAATATTCAAATAATAAACCAACTTAATTAAAATTCACACACACAAACTGTTAACATATACATCATAAATGATGATGGTATAGACGAAAGTTGACATCTACGAATGAAAGGAAATAAAGAAAAAATACGATAATGGAAAAAAAATGAAAAGAAGTTTGGATAACTTCCCGATATGAATGATAAAATTTGTATTTTAACGATGTTTTAGACTGTATTTAGTCACATCTACATAAAAAAGAGAAAACTAAAGGAGATATACAAAATCAACAAATTTCCATTTTTCAAACTAGTTCATTGTTTAAGTTCATTTGTTATTTCCACAATTTATTTTTAATTATTTATAAGATTATGTGTCGGCCCAGAATAAAAACGTCACACGCAACGATTGTTGCTGTGAGAGAAATCGCGCTCAAAATAACGACGTACGATGGTGGCTGCACAAACTGTCATATTTATTTTAGTGTAAAGAGTACCGAAGAGATTCTTAACTCTTCCTTATTAACGACCCATTTTTTTTTTTGTTTTTACATTTTAATTTTATAAAAACAAAAGAAATAATTATTCTAATAAAAATTTAGAAACGACCACACAAAGATGGCTTATAGTACGTTGTTCTATCGCGAGTATACAAAGAGAACATAAGAGCCATAGAATACCGTATGCTTATTTTACTCATCATATGTTTTTTGCTTACAAAAAACTTTTAAAATGCGGGAACTCTGTTAAGAGAAATATAAACAAAAAACAAGAGAATAAAAAGAAACGTTTAAAAAATAAAATAAATTCTATTTCACAACTGCAACGCTCGGCGCGTTTTAATTGTCAATTTTTATGGAAAAATATATCACAATATTATTCTGGGCCGACACTAAATTGGTAAATAATTTGTTTGAAATTTCTTTATCAAATAAATGAAAGTTATAAAAGAATGATTAAAATAAATTATGTCCAGGTCTATTGTGATTTTCAACTATTTTAGGTAGAATTGTCAAGCATATAATTTTATGAATTATTGAAAAAAAAAAAAAAATATAGAGTAAACTAATGAACTAGCAGATTGAACTAGTTCAATATATGTAACTAAAAAAAATAAACCAAAATGCCCAAATTTATATATGTAGTTCTAAAACTTTAAGTGGCCAAGTTAGGATGATGTCCCTTGTTAGCTTAAATATTGTAAATTAATATAAAGTTTATAAAGATAATAGTGATGAGGATGATGATGTGTTTGACAAAATGTCATTCTATACAAATACACAAACACATACACATGTACAATACAAAGACCCCATGTGTTTGATTATCCTTAGCAACTGGACTTTTAAATTAAAATCTTTCGATGGAGATTGTTGTCATATGACAATGAGGCGACAATGTCAAATATTTTTAAAGTTAATAAACTTTAAGAAGACATTGATGTTGAAGACAACCAAACTGGACGACAGACAATGCAGCCCTTTATCTCAAATAAATAAATCCTTTTTGTTTTTCTCCTTTTCTACAACTCTTTAAACTTTCTTGATAAAACTCAAACAACAAAGTTTTGAGTATGAAGATTTTTTTTATTTTCAGCTCAAAAATCAACAGAAAACAGACTCATCAAACTAAAAATAATAAAAAAAAAATAATCGTAGAAGTAAAAATCCAATCATACAGACATCATTCACATCATCATCGTCATTATCATTATAATCATCAATACTGTTCACAGCAGTTGGGCAAAATTTACAAAAAAATAACACCTACTCACACCCATCCACCCGCCCACCCGCATTCTAGCTAAGGTACATATTATATGTGCACTGAAATGGATAACAAAGATCCTTCAACACAGTGACAACAACAACTACCTTACAATACTATAATAATCAACAGCACTAATAGCAGCATCAGCAGCTGCTGCTTTTGTAATAGAAAGAAAAAAAATCTAATTTTACAGACCAAACAATAAAGGCCAAGAGTCTTAAAGACGCCTGGGTATGTGACCAGGATAGTATTATTTATAAATTTAACTCACACCCATATTCTTTAGTCTGTTACTCAATGTTTTCAAAATAAAACAATAGTTTTGTATATTTGTTAATATACGAGGGCATGCCAATAAGTCTGCAAAAATATAAAAAAGCACATTTTTTGGTGTTGATTTTTTTTCAGCGATTCTCCAATGTATTTAAGGCCTCCGCAAAGCATTATCTCGAAAAGTCCTTAAAATAGGCTTCTGTAGGAAAGATAACCTCCTCAATTGAAACGATTCGAGCCATATTTCAAATTTGGAAATAGTTAAAAGTCTTTGGAAGCCAAATGTAGAGAACAAGGCGCTTAATTGTCCCAATTCTGTTGAATAATATTATCTATTTACTTTTTTCCTCCTTTTCAAGTTGATAACTCCATGTATATCCCACAAAACCATTGACATAACTTTACCAGCAGATTTTACTGTCTTTGTTTTCTTCGGGACGGATTACCTGGTAAAATCCATTGCTTTGACTCTTGTTTCATTTTATATCCAATTACTGGAAAATGTGAGAAGCCCATTGCCTCGACTACACTCAGAAAAAAAAGTTGTAAAAAATTTGTAAACGGTTTTCAATCCCACTTTACTATTTTTGTACTGATTTTTAGGAAAAAATTATTATTTAGCAAATCTTTTTGCTATTTACATTTTACAAATTACAAAGTTTTTACAGAATATTTACAAATTTTTGTTGCTAATTTTAGAAATCATTTTACAAATTTTTGAAAACCGATTTGCTAAAATTAGCAAAAAATATTACTAATTTTAAAAAAGTGGTTATTGAAGGAAATGTTATTTCTAATTAAAACTTACACCTACAAACTAAAATTTCCTTAAAATGTTACATATATTAAAAAAGGGATCGGAAGTGAAGATACCGACTGATGTCTAAAAAGAGGACATCCACTTAAAATGGAACTAAAAGGGTTTTTTAGTTCTAAAAATCCAACCTAAAAACAATTAAAATTTAACAAAAATTGACCAAAATATTTTTCAAAACAGAAATTACCAAATTAAAACAAAATGATTAATTCGTTTTTTAAAAAATATGTTCAAAATTTTTGATACTCGATAAGAAAAATAAATTCAAAGCTTTTTACTAATATTAATAAAATGTAGTAATTTTTTTTGCTGATTTTAGTAAACAGATTTTAAATTCCACTTTACAAAAAGTCTACTAAAATTTAGTAGCAGCTACTAATTTTTCTACTAATTTCATTGTACTACACGTCAGCAGACATGTGTTGCTAAGATTAGCAAAAAATACCGCTGGGCTCAAATTAGCAGAATTTCCCGTAGTAACAGCAAAATTTTCAGTTGCCATTACAGACTTTTTTTGGTGAGTGTATTTCAAGCACTTTAAATCATCGGTCACTCAAAACTATATTATGGATTTTATTAATGATTTCCGAAGGCACTGCCTTAACTGAACTTGCTGAATGAGGTTCATAATTTGTAGCTGTATGGTCACGTTTAAATTTATTTAGACTATTGTAGATAGTTTTAAGCACTGGAGCAGATATGCCAAGGACTCATCTTCGATTTTCTTAGTTCTTTTTCCTTTCTAGTAGAATCTTTTGATGACAGCACGAAATTATTTCTTTCCATTTTTTGCTATAGTAAAAATAGTTTTAAACAAAAATTTACCAGTCATCTTTTGTAGCTTGACATTTTTCAAACCCCTATATTTTTTATATTTTTTGTGTGTCTTATATTATTTTGTAAAGACTTATTGACTAGCCCTCGTATATGTCATAAAATTGTCCTGCATCTTGTGTTTTTATATATTTCTTATCCATCTTCTATTTTTTTGTTCTTTATCTGCTGAAAAGTCCTTCATTAGCAGAGTTAAAATTTTCAAAAAAGCAAAACAATAAGTAGAATAAAGTCTTTTAAAAAGTAAATCAACCAACCAACCATCCAACCCTTCAAAGACATCCAACATCTTGTCATCTTTTTCGTCATCAACACATCTTATTCTTGTTCTTATCATCATCATTATTATCATTTGCCTTTTGTTTTGTTTTTTTTTTATTTTCCATTTTCAGTTTCTAGTTAGTAATCTCTGTACCAGTTCAAAGTCTTGATAAAGTTATATAATCAACCCAAATATCTACTTTAGTAAAAAAATACAGTTGGGGGGATATAATTCGGAATAGTTGTTAGAACAGTGATAAGGAAAGTAATAAAGTTAAATTTGTATTTTTTTGCTCATGACTGTATTATTTTTTCAATATTGTTATGTAAACAAAATATAGGCTAGTTTTATTTTATTTTTACATTTGACAATAGACTTCTTTTTCAAACTATCTCCATACAGGACATTTGGTAGATATGACGTTAAATTTTTTTCTGAATTTGATGTCATGGCTAAATTGAAAGCATTTTGTATATCCTGGTTTATACGGTCCATCTTTAAACAACTGATCCGATCGCTTTGGTAACTTCGCATGATTAACTAATTTTTTTCTTGGCTTTCGATTAATATAAAATTAAAAGTTGTTGTAAAGGGTGTCCCAAGAAGAACGCAATTTTTAAATTTTAAATAAAACACAGATATTTAAAAAAAAAATTGTGAAACTTTATTATATCGTAAAGTAGACAGAATGAGGTTATGTATGGAACAATATATCGTGCAGATGGCCGCCGCGGCTTTGCTGGCATGCACGTGATCTTTTAATGAAATTTTCAATGACCGTTTTGCATGAATGCTGCGGTATTTCATTAATGCAGCGTCCAATTTCCTCTTTTAAGGCTTGAGTCGTCGTCGGCTTATTCGCGTAAACCATCGACTTCAAAAAACCCCAAAGGAAAAAATCTAATGGTGTTAAATCGCACGATCTAGGCGGCCAATTCTGATCTCCAAAACGCGAAATAACACGACCGGGAAATGACTGATGCAGCAATTGAATTGTTTCTCTGGCTGTATGACATGTGGCGCCGTCTTGTTGGAACCACATGCCCTCCACATTCATTTCTTCAATTCTAGGCAAGAAAAAACTGGTTATCATTTCACGATACCGAACACCATTGACTGTTTGCGCTTGACCTGCCTCATTTTCATAAAAAAAAGGTCCAATGATTCCTCCAGCCCAAAAACCACACCACACAGTGACACGTTGAGGATGCATTTGCTTCTCGTAAATCACTCGAGGATTTTCCTCACCCCAAATGCGACAATTCTGCCTATTGACGAAGCCATCAAGATGAAAATGGGCCTCGTCACTGAAGATGATTTTATCGGCAAAATCAGCATTTTCATGTTGTCTCTCCAATACCCAATTAACGAACTCCCTTCGCTGTCCATGGTCAGCTGGCTTCAATTCCTGAGTCATTTGAACTTTGTATGCATGAAGATGCAAATCTTTCGTCAAAATTCGCTGCAAAGTGGATTTGGAGACACCAATTTGCTGAGCTCGGTGTCGAATTGAGGTGGATGGAGTTTGAGCGACATCATCACGTACAGCTGCGACATTTTCGGTCGATCGACCTGGTCGATGGCGCGTTGTTCTCTTTACATCACTAACAGACCCAGTTTCGGCAAATTTATTCATTAATCTCTTTACAGTTGACTCTTTTGGAGCATTATTGTGACCCCAAATTGATCGCAATTTGCGAACTGTAGCCGCAAAACTTTCACCATTTTGGTAAAACAATTTCACAATGAGAATGCGTTGTTCATTCGTGTAGCGCTCCATTTTTACTAACCTCGTACCTTCTACTAGCAAACAATAACAATTGTTCAAATGTCAAACAATGACACTTCGAATGTTGCCAGATTTAAAAATTGCGTTCTTCTTGGGACACGCTTTATTAATAGGTACATAAAATTTATTTATAATATAATGAATTATTTCCTAACATTTAAGAAAAGGTACATAAAATTCCCAGTATTATATATATTTATGTACTAGTTCCTAAATATTATGATTTTGTACATTGGCAAATTTTTTAAGTACTTTTTCATAAATAGTAAGTATATCTACATATATTTTGAAGGGCACTTCATAATAAACCAGAACACAAACTTTACCAGTATTTTTTTTTTATCAACTGTTCATAAATACAACCAGAATTTATGAAAAAGTTCTTAAATTAGTACATTGGCAAATTTTTCATAAAATATTCAAAATAGTATGATTTTGTTTTTTGTGTGTATAGAAAGTTGATATCGGAGTTCACCTTATATTTACACACACACGGAACAGTTGATATCTTTTTAAAATTGGTGTTGCAAATGTTATATGGGACCCAAAAATTATGCCCCCAAATTTAAAGAAAATCAGGCTTTTAGAACTCTCAGAAAATATGACCTACTAAGTAATGTGTTGTTTTCTTTGGAAAGGAGTTAGAGAAGATATGAAATGTGGTGAAAAATGGAGAACTTCAAATATGTCAACACTGTAATTGCGCGAGATGATATATATTACATTACAGTTGTTGCCCACCATTTGATGGAAAGTTGGCGAAATTTCTAAAGCTTTTTTTTTTGGTTATAGTCCTGTTATGTTATTTTCTTCCGGAGGGGTTATGAGGAATATAAAATTCATATATATTATTGTTCTTAATTGTAAATGCTGTCGCTAGAGATCGAAACCCCAACCTTCTGTATAAAAGTCCACGACGCTTAGCCATTACATCACAACACCCGACCTGTTCATAAAAAAATGGTTAGGAGCCTTCCCAGAATTTAACGCAAATTATACTTCAAGTAAGATATCATATCATAGGACTTAACATCCCTTAATTTTTTCGGATAAATAATTTTTAAAGAAATTGATTACTTTAAAAAAAATATCATCTGCCTTATTGTATCTGATGTCATATGCAGCGACCCTCAAAAATTTACAGGCCATAACTTAAAAACAAATTCGATTTATTTAGAAAAAAAATCATTTGATATATTGGATACGCTATTTTTATTTAAATAAAACTGCTATCATAAAAATTAAAATTTATCCACAACTTTGATTTTTAAAAATTTGATATAGAATCTACGGATCCATGGAACGTTTCGATAAATTACTTAATCTCTTTTCTACAAAAACTATCCGCCTTTTTTCATTTTTAAAATCTTATGTTAGATTCAAATTCGATATGCAAAAAACTTTAAAGTGTCAATTGGAATGCATATTCCAAAATCATTAGGATTATATTATGATTTTTTCGAATCCCCGATAATGTTCTGCTATATTTTTTCCCTATTTCTAAAGTGTGCTAATTTTTGGGTGTTCGAAAGTCTAGTAAAACTTCAAATCCTTAAATATTTTTAAGATCCCAGAACTTAAAATATTACATTCTTTTATGTTTGTTTCCTCCAAAATCAAAACTTTTGTACTTGTAATAAATGACCCCTTAATAATTTTAGCTCGTTATTTAGCACAGCCTTTGCAAATATTCATCAAAATAAACATTTGAATCCTTTTGATAACTTTCTTCTTTCACTGTGACAAATTTGTAAAAAGTGAAACATATTGTTACAACTTACAACTGTAATGATTATGTACGAATAATGTCAGTCCGTTCCGTCAGTTTCCACTTTTAACTATTACTACTAAAACAACAACACTTTCAACTATAGTAAAACTGTGCAGAGTGTACTCTTTCTCATTCGCTTGTTCTTCTTTCAGTTAGTCGTCATTGTCAGTCAATGTTTAACTGTACATTTTATTGTAGAGACGAGTCAAGTTGCTGTCAATTTAAAAATAGAAAATTTATAGAGTAGACAAAATGATGGACAGCTTTTTTTTGATGGTAGTTGCTTGTGAGTGTATGTAGAAATATATTTTATTTTATAATGCAATAACAACAGCACACACACCAATACTCCTTTTCTTTTGCAAATATGTGTGTCTTAGTACCTTTTGTGTAGTTTATAAAAAAACAACAAGGACTGATTGCGACAAAAAAGAAAGGAACACTAACAAAAAGAAAAACTAAAGCATATTATTCTTTATATATAAATACATACATATGTATATTGAAAAATAAAAGTATAAATTGAAGCGCTCTTCTACATACTGCTACTGTTAGTTATTTGTATTTTATTTTTTGACAAATTGATGGACAGCATGATGGACAGATCGTATAAAATAACTTTAAGAAAATTATTTATCCATCCATCCGTGCACAATCATTTCACACACACACATTCACACACACATATACTTGAACATATCCATATATTTATGTGTGTATTTTTTGTTTTTGAGTTGAGTTTATATTTGTCTGTATAGAAAATCAAGGATTTTTACAGAATTCATGCATTATTTGTAGATGTGAGAATGTTTGTAGACTTTTAGGGGTTTGGAAATTAAATAGAGGTGAGAGAGTGTATCCAACTGCTATTTAACTTTTTTTTTTTTTTTGTTTTATTTGTAATTCACGTTGCAATAGTTTTGTCAATCATTTCTACGTGACTGATGTTATTTTATCATTGTATGTTAGTGTGTATTTGATGATTGTAAGAGGAATTTATTATATTACAAATAAAATTCTTCTTCTATAATAGTTTGAGTTTTAGATAAATATGACCTAATTGTCAAAGAAGACAATTTATATGAAATGTTGAACAGTTGATTGACATGTACAATTTCAAGTAACTTTTTTTTAAAGATATCAGTTTTAAAATAAAAATTAAAATTTTTTTGTAGCTTTTTTTTAGACACCTTTAAATATTTTTTAATAGTACAATTAAAATAGTAAGACATCGCCGTAAAAGCAAATGAAATATATATGAGTGATATATTTATTTTTTGATATAACAATTAATACCACTCATACGCACCCCACTCCTTAAGCATCGAGTTACAATTTCGAATTGAATTAAATTTTATGGGTTTATTGGACTGCGGCGATATGTAGAAAGAAATACACTAAACCACAAGTTGTAAGTAAAATCAACATAAAAATGTTGTTAACTTTTAACGAAACTAATTGTTAAAATAATTACTTTTTTATTTAAATTAATGTATGTTTTGTTTTTAGAAACAAAAAATCTTTTAATTTGATTTCGAGACGCCAGTACAAATCAAAATGAATGACAGCTGCCTCGGCTGGCCATGCAGTAGCCTACACGATCGATCCAATTTTTAAGCACATTATCGATTGTGTGCAGCTGTATTTCACCAATGGCTTCACGAATATTGTCCTTTAAAGCGTCAATTGTCTCTGGCTTGTCGGCGTAACACTTATCTTTGTCGGCAACCCACGAATAATAGTCCAACGGTGTCAAATCGCAGCTCCGAGGTGGCCAAATGACATCAGCTCTGCGGCTGATAATACGATTTTCAAAAACAGGGCGCAAAACATCGAGTGTAGCTTCGGCTGTGTTGCACGTAGCGCCGTCCTGTTGAAACCAACATCCTCCTCTTCAATTTTTGTAAACAAAAATTCGTTCAACATGGCCCGATAACGATCACCATTGACTGTAACGGCCAGCCGAGGCAGCCATTTGAATGAAATTATTTTCCATTATTAACCGGAAGGATTGTACTTGCAAATAAAAAAAGAAATTTGAGAAAATATTCAGTAGTTTTTTTTATAGCATTTTCAAAAAAAAAAAAAAAGTTATTTGGCGGACAGTACAGAAATGGAATTATTTAGTGACGAATTAAAGTTCAACTTGATAAATTCGGATGACATGTGTATAGTTCGCCGCGTTGGGCCACGCGCATGCCAAATTGGTTTTTAGCATGCGGTATGCATCGTAATAGAGTGGTCATTCTGTTGGGCAAATAGAGTTGGACGTTTCCACAAAATTGATGTGAAAATGGAGCGTTTCATGCACAAAAACTTTCTTACAACGAACATGATTCTGCATGCTAAGTGGAACACGTAACTTCGATGGGCGTTAAAACACGATAATGACTTGAAACATTTAATACATCTTGATTGTTCTAAAGCTTCATAGAAAAGAATAAAGTTAAAGTTAAATGTTGAATAGGAGTTTTTACGGGAAAGTATGCCGAAATCGAAACGAACTTTTCTGGAATCTGAGTAGAACGGTAATGCTGAAGCTGTAATAAGTAATCCTACACTCATAATTTTATTTCGTCAAAAACAATCTAAAATACATATAAAATTTATCTAAAATACAATCAAAAAGAGGAATACTGATTTTTCATTATATTCAACCTATTTTGTTGTTTATTTTCAATCATTACTTAATAATCGAAAAAAGTAGTAAAACCAATCGAAAAACGTTTAAAATAATCATAAATTTTTAACTGACTATACGTTGAAAAAAAAAACGATTTTTGTTGTTTGTTTTTCAAGTTTGAAAGTTATTTTTTTTTTGTATTTGTATTGTAAAAGACAACACATACATTGGTTTATACATTTGAGTTCTATGCTGGTATGTATATGTAAATAATTTCTTATAATTTGTATTGAAATAATTTTGTATACACACCAACTATTTTGTTTAAGAAATGAAAAGGAATTATTTAAACTTATATATATTTTTAAAAACAGAAAAAATAAAATTTTACATTCAATTAAAAATTTTAACTTCTACTGAAATTCTGTATTTTTTTATACAATAGTTTAGTTTTTTTTTAATGACTGATTCAAATAGTTAAAAACATTTCTATGAATTTTAATTTATTCTTTATTTAAAAATACACTCTATGTATGAATTTTTAAATAAACTGCAGTCGGTAATGGGAAATATATTGTGAGTGTATTAAATCCATGGCGCTCAGATGAGCCAAAGTTATAGAAAATAAAGCATCATATATGGAATATTAACTTGTTGCTTTTCATTTGCATATATTTATATGGAGATCTGCATTGTATAAGTTTATTTTTAGAAATAAATTAAATTTTTAATTTTTAGAGTTTGTTGCTTTTGTTTTGCCCAATACTGTGTAAATAAATATTCATAAATATAGTTGATCGTATTTACTTACGAAGGAAAGTCTAGAATGGGGATTTGGGAATAAAAAAAATAATTTTAAAATTGATAAATATTTTTCAAAAATCATTAAATTTTGTGAAATATCATTTACCAAAAATTTGTTCAATTATATTTTATTATATTAGAAATTTTGTCCAAATTATTAATTATAATTTGAAAGAGATCCAAAGTCCGTAAAGAGTTCTTATCCTTTTTTTGAAAGGATGAGAAATTAATCTAAATAGGTTCATTTAAGCAATAACGGGAAAATGAGGTTATTGAAGCTCGATTCCCCTTCCTTTCAATGAGAAGTTGACCTCAATATGAAGCTATTCTAATCTATAGAAACTTATATACCAACTTGTGCCAGTTGGTATTTATATAACGAATTTTATCCAAATATCTTTCTATTTGCGATCTCTAGTTTGTTTAAAGTTCATTTAGGAAAAAATTGGGAAAGGCTGGTTAATATAGAGACTAGGTCTCAATTCGGTAACGAGTATAAATAAAGTCGGAATAAGCCTTTCTACACTCAGAAACAAAAGTTAGTAGAAAAATTTGTAAACGGTTTTCAATCGCACTCTACTATTTTTGTACTGATTTTTAGTAAAAATTATTATTTAGCAAATCTTTTTGCTATTTCCATTTTACAAATTACAAAATTTTTACAGAATATTTACAAATTGTTGTTGCTAATTTCAGAAATCATTTTACAAATTTTTGGAAACCGATTTGCTAAAATTAGCAAAAAATATTACTAATTTTAAAAAAGTGGATATTGAAGGAAATGTTATTTCTAATTAAAACTTACACCTACAAACTTAAATTTCCTTAAAATGTTACATATATCAAAAAAGGGATCGGAAGTGAAGATACCGACTCATGTCTAAAAAGAGGACATCCATTTAAAATAGCACTAAAAAGGTTTTTTAGTTCTTAAAATCCGCCCTAAAAACAATTAAAATTTAACCTTAAAAGTAAAAAAAAAATTGACCAAAATACTTTTCAAAACAGAAATTACCAAATTAAAGCAAAATGATTAATTCGTTTTTCAAAAAATATAATCAAAATTTTTGATGCTCGATAAGAAAAATAAATTCAAAGCTTTTTACTAATATTAATAATATTTAGTAATTTTTTTTGCTGATTTTAGCAAACAGATTTTAAATCCCACTTTACAAAAAGTCTACCAAAATTTAGTTGCGGCTACTCATTTTTCTACTAATTTCGTTCTACTACAAGTCAGCAGACATGTGTTGCTAAGATTAGCAAAAAATACCGCTGGGCTCAAATTAGCAGAATTTCCGTAATAACAGCAAAATTTTCAGTTGCCATTACAGACTTTTTTTGGTGAGTGTAAGTGAGGTAGGTCCGAACATGGATCTATTCAAACCACATTGTCCTTGGGCCAATGGAAGCTTAACATATGTACCAAATTTCATTAAAAAAATATTTATGTTTGAGATTCAATTTGGACACATAAGGATGGAACATGAACACACGGTCATAATTAAATCGAATCAGAAAAAAAATCTGTCCATTGGTATACCATAATTTGGGTCTAATTCTGATAGTTATCTTAGTTACACACACCAACAAAAACTTATTCTACGCTGAACTTGTATTATAATTGCAGGCTTTGGAATTTTTGGCAGGAACGAGATAAAAATCAGGGTTGGTAAAGGGAAAAGTTTCCCTGATATCGGCAATGGAAATTAAAATTTGGTATGAATGATCTTTTTTCGAGGTAAGCATCTACTAACATGGAATTTTTGTAAAATCCAATGGTGGGGTTCAAATAGAGGATGTCTCCTCAAATCAAAAAACAAAAAAGAAAGAAATTTAGATAAGATGAAATAAATCCAAAAAATACATAAAAATATATGTCAAAAATCTTCAAAAAATAGATTTATAGAGTTATTGCTGTTTTGTTAAAAATTAACTTGCACAATCACTTTTCGACTACATTTTAGCATTTGCACTATCTTTTCCTATTCAAATTCCGGTGGTGCACTGGGAGAAGAACAATAGGCAAATGACCAACATATTTTTCCATTCAGCGCATCTAAATACAAGACGGTTTCCAGATTTAAGGAAGGAATCTCAATGAAATTGGAATAACTTTGTATACAAAATTATGTCAGTGCAATATATAAGCACGGCAATAATAAATTAAAAAATTGCATACACACAAAAAACAAATTCATACTATTTATGAATATTTTATGAAAATTTGCCAATGTACTAATTTAAGAACTTTTTCATAAAATCAGGTTGTATATATGAACAGATTATTAAAAAAATACTGGGAAAGTTTGTGTACTCCTTTATTATGAAATGGTTCTTAAAATATATGTAGATATACTTATTATTTATCAAAAAGTACTTAAAAAATTTGCCAATGTTCAAAATCTTATTATTAAGGAACGAGTGCATAAATACATATAATACTGGGAATTTAGTTAGGAAATAATTCATATTATAAATTTATTTTATGTACCTATTCATATAAGCTAGGAAACTCTCCATGACATAAATAAAAATGATCTGTGTATTGTTTTTTTTAGAGTTTTATTATTATTTTTTCAAGAGTTTGAATTTAAAGTTAACAAAAAAGAAATAATTATTAAAATTAGGTAAAAAATATCAAAAAAATAAAATATGATATATAATATTAAGTATTTCATAATATTTCGTAATTCTGAACCCGTTCTTAAAGCATATGAACATGTTTCTATTATGTATGTCCGCCGTCATCGAATAACGTAGTGAATTGTAGAACCATTTTCAAGTTATGAAATTTTCATAATATTTAAGAATTAAGACATATTAAATATGATTTTTTTCTTTATGAACAATGTTCATAATAATTATGATCGAATTTATAAAAAAACACTGGGAAGTTAGGAACACTTCATAAATAGTAAGTAAGCTTCATATATAATATGAACCTTTAAAATTATGAACAATTTTCATAAATAATTATGAATTTTATTTTTTTGTGTGTACATGGAAAAGTTTATATTAAAAGTGTTTAAGATTTTATTAAATTTATTATTTTAGTTCTTAAGAAATACAACATGAAATAAGGGACTTTCTACATCAAGCCAACGATATGGGGTTTAAAAAAAATTTAATTTGAAGTAAAAGTAATTATTAATTTTAAAAGTGTTTACCAGATATTGCATTGAGATTTTGTTTATAAAAGAAAAAAAAAACTGTAATTTTCCAAAAAAAAAAGATATTTTTATATATTTCATAAATATAAAATATTAATTCTCAAATGAGAACATATTTCATTTCGTGTATTGTTTTTTAAAATAGATTTATAACTAGAAAATATGCAATTTTCCAAAATTTTTGCTTGCCCAATGTGCCCCCATTTTAGGCCTAACTAGTCAGCTTCAGATTAAAACTTAAGTTAGAAATCAAAACTTAAGATTGAAATTATATTTTCTATGAGTGTCTAAAGTTTTAAAGCAATCCAGCCGGCCGGTAAGAAATTCCAGATTGATTACCAAAATATTTTAAAAATAACCCACTATGGATTACGACGTATGAGTGATATCATTTTTGATATGCAAATCAATAACACTCATACGTAACCTGATCCCACCATCCCTTATGGCTGCTTCTACCATGTAAAATTAAAGAAATTTTATTTTTAAAATTGTTTGAAAATATTAGAAATTGGATAATTTCCGAAATAATATTTTTGTTTTATTAATGAACTATAAGTTATTCAATATACGAGGGCGGATCAATAAGTCCGTGACTTTTTGAATGAAATACAGTTTTTTTTTTTGCAAAAAAAAAATATTTTTCAACATAATCTCATCAATACACTTAGTCCAACGTTTATCCAATTTTTGTATCCCTTCCAAAAAATATGATTTTTCTAGGTCAATAAATCAATAATTTCATCGTTGGAGCTAAATCTCTTTCCACCGAGCCATTTCTTGGGGTTTGGAAATAGAAAATAGTCACTGGGGGCTAAATCCGGAGAATATGGTGGTTGAGGTACCAATTCTTAGCCCAATTCATGTAATTTTGCCATTGAGACTACACACGTGTACACCCGTGCATTATCTTGATGAAAAGAAACTTTTTCCTTGGCCATATGGGGTAGTTTTTTTTAAATCCTCGTTAAATCGGTCCAATAAGTTGGCATAATATCCAATGTCTATTGTTTTTCCCTTTTGAAGGTAATCGAATATCATCCCAAAAAACTGTTGCCATCACCTTATTGGCCGACAAACTTACCTTGGCCTTCTTCGGAGCCAGTTCTACCGGAAATTGGGAGAAAACGCGGCACCCATCTTGCAGACAGCTTTCTTAAATCCAACTGATCATTTAAAATCAAAACCACACTGCCATATGAAATGGCTATGGCATCAACAATCTGATGCACTTTTACTCTTCGATCGGCCAACACTATAACGTGGATTTTTCGGGTGTATTGACCTCAATTGGCCGTCCAGAACGTTCAGCGTCATTTGTAATTGTGCGACCACAACGAAAGTTAGTAAACCACTTTTTTAACATTGAAACTGACTGTGCAGAGTCCACAAAGCATTAATTAAGCTTTTACTTGGTTTGATTGATTTTTCCGCAAAAAAATAATGTTTAATTCACTTTTTTCCCTTTTTAAAAAAATCCACGAGGTTGTATGTTTTGAACAGCTGTTAAAGGCAAAGTAAATGACGAAACTTGCTCAAAATTTGACAGTAGTGTATTAACAGGTGGTACTTGATGGGAGCAGTGTTGCAAGACATATAACTACGAGGGAAGTTCGAAAAGTCACAGACTTATTGATCCGCCCTCGTAAAATAACGTCCCATCAAATTATAGACTTTGATTGAATTCCAGCCAATATTTTTCTTGAGTGTAAAAAATATGAGAGCATTTTTACGGGAGTACTTGCATTTTAAGCCTGTTAAAAAGACATTTTAAATAATATTAGTAAATAATTATTACTGAAACTTCAATAGAGGATTTAAAAAACTTGTATGGGAATTACAAATTATATTATCCGTAACAATCTTATGGCTGATTGTTAGGAGACCTTCATTTCAATAATAAAATTTTAAACAATATATTAAAATATTTATATTTATTTGCAATAATACTTATTTATTCATTCATTTATTTTTCTTTCATTAACAGGTAAGTCATCATCGTTATTATTGTTTTTTTTAAAAGAAAATCGAAAAAACACCTTCCCACTCTTGCCACGAAAACAGCATTTGACCCACACAAACTCATCTGTAGTTTGGCACAGTGAGTATAAACAGATTTTGATAAATGATTTATTAGCTTAAGTTTTAGTAATCAAGCACATAAATCCTCCTACCAACACACACACACACACACACTCAATATAACCATCTCCAATATGTTTGTATGTCTATGCAATTTGGCATGTAGAAAATCATTTTAACCTTGAGTAACACAATTGTTTAATAATAAACATGTAATTTAATGTGTGCAAATTGTATAATAATCCAATAAAGCCTAGCAAAATATTTAGTCGTTTACTAGATTATTTAATACTATTTTACTTGGAAATATTTTGATTATTATATAGAATATATTTTCCAATTAATTTTGTTCCAAAAATATTTTATAGTCTGCTACTAACAACAAAAATTATTGCTGGGTTATCTGAGTCTATAAAGTACCCGTTTACCTTCCCATTGAGTGGATGATTTAAAGTTCTGTTGATATACATGATCTAGCATTTAATGGTATGATATTAAACAGTACGAGTATGATCTTATTATTCAAAGTGCATCAATATTGGACAGATTTATTGCATTTTCTGAATAAAAGTAAATCATAATTTAAATTTTTGTTTAATTTTAAAAATAATTAACTTTTAGAAAATATGATACCAACACAGGTAATTTACCATGTCTGTGTTTATAAACCGCCTACAATGGAACACATTTGCGTTTGTTTGTAATAAATTTATAAATAACTATAGCCAATACGTTTATTAAGTTGAATATTTTTCACAATGATTATTGTAAAAGACAACAGGAAGCTACTAAACTTTGTTCCAATTTTTTTAATGTTTTTTTTAGAGCAGCAACACTCAGAAAATTCTTCTTAGTAATTAATGGGTTGCCTCCTTTGGCACACGCAGAGAAAAAACATGGTTGTAATATGATCACTGCTACTATATTGTGCTTGCAGCAATCAGGTATGGTTGTCACAACCAAGTTATTGGTTTTCTAACCATCAACATGGTCGCTACCATCTTTATTTAATAAATATTTTACTATTTTTTGATTGGCACCTTCTATTTTATATCATGATTGGCTTAAACCATACTGTGGTAACAAACGATAAAATGTTGGCAACAATCAATAAACAATTATACAACCAAAGAAAGAAAAGTTATTAAAGTCTGTGATTTTTCCCCTAACAATTTTTCTTCAAAAAGTCCTTAATATTATTTTTTTTATAGAAAAAACATTTCTAAAGAAAATTTTCTTAAATTTAAAAAGCTTTTTCATAGTTTCTAAGAACTTTTCCTTTAATATTATCCAGGAATCATAATAAAGTTATGAGGGGCCATAATATGATAACATTTTGAGCATACTATAAGTACGTGCGATCATATTATGATAAATTCAATATAAAATGTTTATTTAGGACCATTATTTGGTAATTTTTGAATCGTAATATAACTGTAGTTACCATATTATGGTAAAAATATTGTTATTTTATTATCATAATATGATAACCATAATATAGTACGATTATGGTTGGTACAACCATAAACCCAAAAATATATGATGCTCTTCGAATATGATTGACCCAACCATGTTTTTTCTTTGCGTGCAAAGGGATTGGTAATAGATGGCAGCATAGATCAGTTATTACATAGAGTTGGCCAACTTCCTTAAGCTTTTTTGTTCATGGTCCTGATGTGTTATTCTACTTCTGTTGGTTAAGTGCTATGTTCTATGCTGCGATATGTATGATGAATAGAAAACTCATAAATATTACTTTCGAATTTTATGTTGCAGTCGCCGGGGATCGAATACGCAACCTATACCAAGCCATGCCCTTTTACGCTAATTATTACATAACAACGCCCATGATTGCGGTTTTAGTAAAGAAATTCATTTAAATTGTGGTCCAACCATAATGAAAATTATCTTAATATTTTGTATTATGATAGAAGGAACTTTGACAAGTATTTGTGAAACAAAATATAGACCATATGTTCGCCACGGCTTCAGTCGCATACCTCTATCCGATGGTCTTTATTATCAATTTTCTCTAAGACATAATTGAGTTTCAATACCGTTTAAGTGCCAAATTATCTCATTCTTTAGCACTTGAATTGTTCTTGACTTTTTGACGTACACGTTTTCTTTTAAATATTCCCAAAGAAAGAAGTTCAACGGTGTCAAATCACATGATAACGTGAGATAACATGGCTATTGAATTTCTCGCTCAAAACAACCATTGTTTCGTTGGCTGTGTGGCAAGTAGCACCATCCTGTTGGAATCACATACCGTCCAGTTCCATATCATCAATTTCTGGCCACAGGAAGTCCGTTATCATCTCGTAATAGCGAACATCGACGACGAGTCGTGGTTGACGGCTCTTCTGCCACACTATCGCGAACAATAGAAACGATTTCCACGGAACCACCTAGGCGAGCATGCACAGGTGTTTTCAGATTCCCTATAGACTTGGTTTGCTGAAATTTGCGCACAATTCTCGCTATTGCTAGATGTGTAACGTACCGTTACGAATCTACTTATCCTCATACCCAGTATTACTACTTTTACCCATACCCAATATTGTACTTAAAGCAACACCTTATATAATTCTCATTAAGTTGGGAAAATTATTAACATATAGTGTGAAAGTTAAAGGCTGTAAGGGGAGCTAGAACCGAGGGACGAATCGGGGTATTACCTAATTTCCCTACCAATTCTTGCCTCCCTACATGAGAACCGTTGTTTATTCTCATCACTAGCTAACCCTATTATTTGAATGCGAGAACTGCTGTTTGTTCTCGTTTGTAGTTAGTCGTATTATTTGAACACAAGAACCGTCGTTTATTAGCTAGTCGTATTATTTGAACCCGGGAGCCGTTGTTTGTTCTCGTCGTTAGCCAGCCGTATTATTTGAACACGAGAACACGTTTGTAGTTAGTCGTATTATTTAAGTACGGGAACCACCATTTATCCCCGTTGGTTGCTAATCCATCCAACCAGCCGAGCCGAAACTCTCTCTAGAGTTCGGTAAATATTACCTTCAGATAGTGCTGATCACATACGATCAAATATCACACAGTGTTCTATAGTATATCTTGCTATTCGAACACCAAAACGTGGTTTCCTCTGAATCCGCGTCGTATTGCCGACCATCGTTGTAAAGGGTCGGGTTATCGTGTACTATTTTATAAATACCTCAAAGGAAGCAGATCTTTGACGAACCTAGACAGCTGAGCTATACCCCAGCTGGAAAATAAACTGCATCACAGATGGAGCAATGAATCTCTTAGACTGTAACTAGAAAATGGTAGCATGCCAGCAGTTACTGGTCCTGGATATCCCTCCATATCCTAAGTTTTATACCTCGCAGGTGACCAACCGGTCAGCATGTTTGTTACCCACGTGCTGCTCTTACCAAGCTTAGGATTCGTCTGTTGCATTTACAATGTCTATTGGGAGACTCAATGTAGTCCATAAGAAGTCTAGACGACACT
Organism: Eustalomyia histrio; assembly: GCA_949748255.1. NCBI lineage: Eukaryota > Metazoa > Arthropoda > Insecta > Diptera > Anthomyiidae > Eustalomyia > Eustalomyia histrio. The sequence continues at coordinate 129,527,268 of OX456526.1, read as the reverse complement.
TCATTTGACAATAATGCTATGGGAATATTCGACAGAACATAAATGGATGCCTTCCCTCTTAGGCGCCTTCTAAGAAACTCCGATGCACATGAGTAGATGGCGAAGATCTCCGCCTGAAATATGGATGGATACTACTAGTCCTTGGGAAGGCATATTGAAAATTGGGTCCACAGAGTCCTGCAATTGTATTCTAGTTGATCTGTTTCGAGCTGTCAATAAACAACAACAGGAAATTCCCAAGATTTGATGGATTGGACACTAATTATCGTAGTTCCTAGCAAATATCTGCTTAATAAACAACCCTGTTATTATCCATTTTTTCCCGCACATCACCTCTCTTAGTGTTATTATATCAATTTAGAAAGGTCCTTTCTGTCAATATGGACTGCTTTAAATCAAATTCGCACTGGGGCCATTAGAACGTTTGTAAAAAAATTAATTCTTGCCGGAAAGCAATCAATCACTGCGCAGTTAAAATAGTTCTTGCGAACCTCAATGTGAATAAGTCACCAGCACTGTTCTCGAAGGTGTTGGGGAGCATGGTTAATTACCATATTGTTAATTATCTAGAGTCAAATTCACAGGTGTTCAAACATTGCTCTTCGAAGATACATCGTCTATTGCCTAAAATCTTAAGCTATTCGTACTTTGCGAAATCTTCACCTTATGCTGGAAGGTTTCCAACATTGGGTACCCAAGGTTCGGTTCCTTTCTTTTTCTGATATTTATTAATGATATTTTTCATAAAAACCTTCTACACTATCTACTCATTCGCTGATGACAGCAAGATTTGTCACTAATTTTTCTTCGGTTGTAGCCCAAGTCTTTTGAAGGTTGGGGGCAAAAGCCATATTATGAATGACACACTCAATCCTGGCCTTTAGACAACCTCCGAGTGGGGTCTTGCTAACTCATTGTTTAATGTTGAACCATACACTCACTGAAAAAAGTCTGGAATGACAACTAAAAAATTTTGCTGTTATTACGGTAAATTTTACTAATTTGAGCCCAGCGGTATTTTTTGCTAATCTTAGCAACACATGTCTGCTGACGTGTAGTACAATGAAATTTTGTAGAAAAAATTAGCAGCCGCTACTAAATTTTAGTAAACCTTTTGTAAAGTCGAATTTAAATTCTGTTTGCTATATCTTTAAAAAAAAATACTTAATATTATAAATATTAGTACAAAATTTTAAAATAATTCTCAATCAATATTTTTTTCAAAAAATAATTTAGACAAAATTAAAAAAAAAAAAAATCAAAGGCTTAAAAAATGTTAAAAGAGAAACGAGTTTATAATTTTGTTTTAATTTGCTAATTTTTGTTTTTAAAAATATATTTAAACAATTTCTTTTTATGAAATTTTAATTGTTTTTAGGGCTGATTTTTAGAACTAATAAAATTTTAGTGCTATTTTAAGTGGATGCCATTATTTTAGATATGAGTCGCTATCTTCACTTCCGATCCCTTTTTTCAACATTTAAAGGCAATTTAAGTTTGTAAGTGTTAGTTTTAATTAATTATAAATAACATTTTCTTCGATATCCACTTTTTTAAAATTAGTAAATTTTTTTTTGATAATTTTAGCAAAACGATTTTCAAAAATTTTTAAAATGTTAGTAAATATTCTGTAAAAATTCTGTAATTTGCAAAATGTTAACAGAAAAAAAATTTGCTAAATAATATTTTTTTTTTTACTAAAACTCAGTACAAAAATTGTAAAGTGGGACTGAAAACCCTTTAGAAATTTTTCTACTAATTTTTTTTTCTGAGTCTAGGACTATGGAATCGTCAATGTCATCCTCAAATATGGCTGGTGTTAATGTCGGAGAATCAAATACTCTTGATATTATGGCCATAAGAATTCAGTTTAAAGTCCGTTCGAATATGCACGTATTTAAAGTGTCGAAAGAATAAATTTAAAAGTCTAGGTTTCCTTAAACGCCCAGGAAAATTTTTGCGAAACAAGTTACCTCAAAATCTGCACTTGAAGTAGTTTTTTGAACAGCGGTTTTATGGAACAGGTTTTAGAACTGATTCCTGGTAGTGGAAATGTAGGCTTTCACTGTTTCACAAACAGTTCTATAATAAGTTCCAGAACTATTTTGAAAGCATTTTGATCTAGTTTGGAGGAGGAACCGATTGACGAACATAAATTAGTAGCATGCAACCAGTGTCTTGAGCGGTGTAAGAAATATTTAACTCCATCTGATCTCCTTAATATTTAAATCACCTCTTATATATGGTCAGGAGCCTTAAAGTTGATTCGGAATAAAGAAGATATTTACACCTTTCTCTGGAAGGTTTAGTTTTCTTAATCCCTTTTGATGTTCCAAAGAGCTGTTCCTCTAAAATTAGAATTTGACAAAAAAATATAGCAGCTTTAAAAATATTTCATAACACCCCAAAGTGGTACCACATAACTTTTTTTTAATCATACCTGCCAAACAAAAAAGATCGCATCCCATTGGCGATGATTATTTGCGAGGAATTATAATTTATTTCTGATTAAATATAAAATATCACCTTTGTTCTAAGTAATATAACACATTTGTGCATAACAGAATGCCGCGCATGCCTTTATTCTTATTTATTTTTTTTTACTATTAAGTTTATATTTTTATATTTTGAAAATCGGCGACAACAAAAATTTATTTATTTGTTTATTTAAAAAATTTAGAAAATACATAAATGTATCTACTAAATAAAGCTAAAGCTATAGCAACAAGGCCTTAACCTATTAATGACCAAATACAATTTGGAGAAGAAAATTCAATAAAAAATATATTTATGTTATAGGCAAAGGCATTAAATAGAATAAAGTATAATCGAAATTGAAAGAAAAATTAATATATCCTTGTAAATTGTCATGGAGCAAAAAGTGGAAACCGACTTTACCACATACACCGTTTTGAAATTCGCGGTTGTAAAATTTGATTCAAGAGGTTCAATTAGTGCCTAATTAAATAATAATCACTAATTACACATATATTAAAATTTTTATTACAAATTTCAACAATTAAATTTTTACTTTAAGAAAAATGTTGCCAAAATTTAATATTTTTCAATTGCCATCAAACGATGTGGATTTAAACAATAATAACAGTATTAGATTAGAAAAAGTTTTTGCTTTTAATTTCTAATCTAAAAAAGTCAAGGTGTACTCAGTTGAGTACAATGGATTCTAATGGGTTAATCTTAAAAGATAGTAATATTATAATATGATATATCAGAAATAATACAATATAATGTAATAACGTAATATATATATACACATACATACAAGTTACAGAAGTTATCTTTACTCAATATATTCACTATTTATTTTTATAAAATCTAAATTTCATTAAATAATTTAATATTTTTCAAAAATTGTATTATTAGTTTAATAGAATGGGTGGATGATAAGGATAATAAATTAAGGGGATTGATGTCCGAAAATATTTGGTGTCTTTGAAATTCTTAAATTGAACAGTCGGAAAGAATGTGTGAAATACTCAGTCGGGAGATGTTATCGCAATCACAGGTAGGGGGACTCGCTCTCGACATTATGTAGCCGTGAGTTAGTTTGGTATGTCCCAGTCGGAGTCTAATAAATTTTATCATATCTATCTATTTATATCACAGTTATCTGGTAGCCACCTAAAAAGGTTAATTTTTGTTGGGTTAATCGATCTGTACCACCTGCTTGTAATATTCCATGTGACTGAATTTAAGCTATAGGTCTGTGAATTTATCATTTTCTTAATGTCAGAAGAGTTCATATTCGCTGCCTTACACCATGGGGATGCAAGTGCCTGCTTAGCAGAATAATCAGCAAATTCATTACCGACTATTAATGAATAGCCTGGAATCCAAATTACAATAATGTCCGGAAAATATTTGATTAATGAATTTCTAATATTCATTGCATAATAGTTATTGTTGTTAATATTAGTTATAGCATGAACTGCTGAAAATGAATCAGAGCATACGCCGATTTTTCCAGTTACTCGATGTAGTCTAATCCCCTCGTATCTTGCCATTATCTCAGCGGTAAAGACAGTACTAAATTCGGGAAGTAGGAAAGTAAAAACTACACTGTCCTCTAGGGTAACAGCAAATGATACCGTTTCCTTGGTTTTAAAACCGTCTGTATAAACAAATGTTCTGTCATGGTAATCACTAAGAATAACAAAAATGTATGTTTTGGCCAATGATTTAAATGCCTGAGCCAGAGTGCGGTGTAGTCATCTCAAAATATTTATGGAGAGGGGCAAAAAGTGAAAATTCTATCCCTTGCCGGCCTTCTTAAATCTCTACCGAAACCACTGATACGGTAGTTTTTGCAATATTTGCCGGTAACATGGTAGAAATAGGTGTACAAAAAAGGGGATAGCAGCGGTATGAAAAAAGGAATCAAAAAGAAAACATCGCCCTATTTTTGGATAGAAATTTAAATCCAAAATTTGGGACAGCTTTCCTTGGGATATGGGCTAATGCAGATTAGATACAATTTTTAGGTAAAAACCACCGGTGGTAGGAACAGCGTAAACATAGAGGATATACTTTTTGGATATACACGGGGTTTAAAAGGGTAAAAGATGTCCTGATGATAGTAGGAAAATCATATTCCAATTTAAAACTAACGTTAATGAAGTATCGCTCCTTTAAGCTACGTATGTAGTCTATGACAAACAGGTTAAATATAACAAAAGCACTTCACTTTCGTGATATCTTTTGCTTTTTGTTTTGTAACTACACTGTACACCAATTTGTCAAAAGTCAAATGGAGGCTTTACAGAACACAGCAAAAAAATAAATGTGCGAAAAAATTTAACAACAAAATCTACGATGAAAAACCAACACTTCCGCATGAGTTACTCATCATTTAATACAAAACTGTTGACACCGCTTTGTGGATACAAAGGAATAAAAAAAGAACAAACGCACACACACACACAGTGACAAACAAGCAGGACAGATATGAAAACTTTCCAATACCCAGTTCCATTAAAGTGACAACTACTACAAAGAATACAAATATTTTGAAGCAAAAAAGCAACAAGTTCCGCTATGAATGATGAAAAAAATATTGAAATGAATTGTAGAAAAGCTTTGAGTGAATATAAAAAGTCAAGCAAATAAAAGAAAAAAAAAACATAACCGAGTGCCAATGGAAATGTTTAAAAAGTGTAGATGGCAAAAAGCAAAAAGAATAAAAACTATACACTGCAATAAATTGCAAGGCATATGAAAAATAAAAGAAAAACTGAATGAGCAAAAAAAAAAGACTTTAAAAACATGATGATTGAAAACTGATGGTGAACAACTTTTTCAAATTGCAACATTCACCACAAAGCAAACGAGAGCAAAAGGAATGAAATGCAAAAAAAGAAAAAAACAAAAACAGATGACTGAAAATTTATTACTGTGCGAAAATGAGTGTTTTACCACCAAAATAATGACAATGTCTTTTGGTTGCAAATAAATTACAAAAGAAAAAATGTGTATTTATATATGGAATACTTTCATATTGTTGTATCTTTTCCAGAGGCATGTCACAGAGGCATCAACACTTCATTTGTGGTTTCCGTAACAAATTGTATTCACTCACTATAACAGCAGTTCGGTTTTGTTTTCTTCCTTGCCGCTTAATTCTTTGCTAAAGAGTAACGCCTGTTAAATTTCTTAAATGACACTGTAAGGTGACCAGGTTAACACACTCATCACACAAAATCCATGCTGGTCATGGTGCGCAGTGCTATTTAAATGTAGGTTTACAAATTGAGTATCATAAGTTACAAAATTTAGTTAATTGTCGAAACAAATATAAAATACATAGTTTAGCCAATCAGCGAAAATACACGTGTAGATTTTTTTAAAGTACTTTGGGGCAGATTAAAAATTTTGGAAACAATTTGCACACAAAAATACAAATTATAAAAAAATTAGTAATTAAGTTATTTTTTGTATTTAAAAATATAAAAATATTTATTTTTGCACTTTCTATATTTTAATATATTTAGTTAGAATATTGTTCTACATTAAGTCCAAAAATCTTATATGATATTGTCATATTAGATTTTATTTATTAATTACCTTTCAAAAGGTTGATCATTTTCATGATAGACAATACATTTGTTTCATAGGCATCGCCTTACTCATCAGTTGTCTGCATAAAGAAAATAATGGTTGGTTAATTTTAACTAATAGCCTGTTCCTCTATTTCGAAAGAACACGTTCGTTCGCTTTCTAGTCGAAAGAAAACTGATTTGGGTTTCACTAACTCTATTTCTATGCGACCGATGACTCGAACGACAAGTCAATTGAAAACGTAACTGTTTTCATACAAAATTTGGTTTCTCTATTTCGAACAGCTCGAACGCAAATGTCCAAATCAGTCACTTGCTATTTTTTGTCGAGTAAATATATATTTGATATTTTTAAAAGCAAAATGAAGTGAAAAAAGCAATGGATAGCAAAAAGTAAGTACAAAATAATACAAATATTTATAGTTTATTAAGAATTTTAAATTTTAGTTAAAAAAAATCAACAATGGACCATCCGAAGACGCTTGTATTTTATATGGAAGAAAGGCCTGATTTTGCCAGAAGAACTCTAGCGTTCGGAGCAAACAAATTTTCCGCAGAGGAGGAAAATATGACCAGAAAACTAAACTCCGTTTCACCCCCTATTGCGCTGTTGCTGATTGGTAAAAGGTATATGTTTGTGGCTCTCCAAACAACAATTTCACCCACAACCAATCGATAACAAAAATTTTCACAAATAAACACACTTTCCAAATAAAAATTGATTTGTTTATTGTTATTTTTTTATTTCATTTGTCATATACAGCTGATCACTGTTAAACAGGGTTGTTTTTGTCTGTAAGCAGTTTAGTAGTATTTTTGCTACTTTTAAAGGAAATTGTAACAAATGCTCAAAATATATGATCTGGCATCTCTGTGATTTGTAAATGCGTAAGAAACAAAAATTGACACACGTAAGTCAAGTCGATCGAAGGCTTTCGAAATAGAGAAACCCAAATTGATTCGAATTCGAGTGACTTGCTTTCGTTCGACTAGTTCGAGATCGAGGAACAGGCTATAAGTCATCAAAATACTTATAGTTGGTATACTATGTATACTCATCAGAGAACTGCATTTGCTGATTGCAAAACGTTCATACGCAATCAACACAAGAATAAATTGTGTTTGCGTTCAAACGCTGAATATACTCCAACACACATATTCGTTGATGATTTTAAATCAATCAAACGATGTGCAAATTGTTTTGTCACTGGTTTATAATCATCGGTCGTTGTTAAACCATTGTTTTATTCTGTTCATTCGAGCCAACAATAATTATTTTGATGTAGAATAAATCAGAAAAAACAACAAACAACGTGTATGAGTGTAATCATAATTAAAACAAAATAGTTTCTTATCTTTAAAAAGGGGGTGGTTTTGTAAAAAAACATATTAGGGTGGGTCTAAAATACGTTTTTTTAGAATTTTTATTAGGAATACCAAAAATATTGTTCTTTGTGAATTTTTTTTTTTTTTAATTTAGGTCGATATCTCAGGCTCTCCCAATCCGCTTAAAGTTAAATATTGCTTAATTTTCCAATCAAAATAGATGGAAAAAAATTTAGACAATATTTGAATTGTTCCGGATTAGGCAAGTCTGAGATATCGACCTAAATTTTTTTTCAAAAAAAATATTTTTATTTCACAAAGAAGAATATTTTTAGTATTGTATTACTAATAAAAATTCTAAAAAAGCGGGTTTAAGTCCCACCCTAATGTGTGTTTCTATTTTGTTGTAATTATGAATAAACTCATATGCGTTGTTTGTTGTTTTTTCAGATTTATTCAACGCTGACTTTTTGTTGAGTGATTACATTTGAATAAAACATAATCGACAGATGATTCACACTGATCCCAATTACGCGTTCAGTAACATGATGCTGATTTTATTCTACAGTGAATTTTGTTGAATTATTAAATGTGAACAAGAATTTTTGTGTATGATTAAATCAAGAAAAAAGTTGATTTTGCAGTTCTCTGATACTCATATGTAGAATGTGATTGATGGTTGCTAATTGTGCAGGAGATAAATATGGTATTTTTTTGTAATTATGTTTTGTATTTGTTGTATTTAGTTTGTAGAAGTTTTGTTATTTTATTTTAAATGAATTTGTTAATAAATTTAAACGGTCCGTCATTGACAGCTTTTTAACGGACAACTCCGTTGTTCATCTGATATATGGTTCCTTATAGGATTTATTATTGACGGTATTTCAATGGATTCAAATCAGTTTCGATGTACGTAAACGGAATTGGATTCCGTTTATCATCGACCGAAAACGTTACATAAATGGGACGTATTGTTTATTGGGTATATTATTTTAGCTTTTTTTATAGATTTGTTCAAAATACCGATTTTTTCAGTTTCATTCTTTTCATTTGTTTGATATTTAATAAAAATTTACACACAAAAAAGTTTCAAAATTTCCATTTGTTTTTTTTTTATTTATTTTATATGTCTGTATATGTTCAATAGAAAAAGTGAATTTGGAAATTTCTCGGGCTACGTGCATTCGATTAGCGATTTTTTTATGTTGGAACACTTATCTCAAACATATGTTCGTAGTTGAATTTGTTTGTGTTTAGTTTGTTTATGAGAGGCATAACAGTTAGACGTGTTTTGCCTGTTCGGCGATTTTCTGCAGTGGAAAAAAATGGATAAAAAAAATCTGCATCAAATTTTGTGTAAAAAATAGGATAAAGTGCTTAAAAGTACTTGAAATCTTGAGAGTGGCATATGGTAAATGTACTTTGAGTAAGAAAAATGTTTTCAAGTGGTACAAGCTTTTGAAAGAAGGTCGAGAAGATGACCTGAAAACTCCATCACATAAAATATCAATGAAAACGTTTAAAAATTGAAGAAAATTGTTATAGGGAATTGTCGAATCACTATTAAAAAACTTGAAGAGGCTATCGGCATATCAGTTGGCTCTTGCCATACAATTTTTTTCGCCATTTTTGGGCATGAAGCGTGTGGCAGCGAAGTTCGTTCGAAAATTGCTGAATTTTTAACAAAAAAAAACTGTCGCAGGGAAATCGCTCAGAAAATGTTAAATCACGTTAACGACGATCCAGATTTGCTTAAAAGGGTCATAACTAGTGACGTATGATGGGAATATGGTTATGACATCGAAACCAAAGTCTAATTGCCCAATGGAAGAGCCAATACCAAAATGCACGCCAAGTTCGTTCAAATGGCAAGGTTTTGCTTACTGGTTTCTTCGGTTACCGTGCATTATGAGTTCATGTCATCTGGTCGTATGGTTAATTAATTAATTAATAAATTATCTTGAAGTTATGAGCCGCTTGCGAGAAGCAATATGAAAAAATGTCCTCAATTGTGAAAAAACAATTCATGGGTTTTGCATCACGATAGTGCACATTGCTTGATTGTAATTTTTTGGCCGAAAAGAATTCTGTAATCATGCCTTAGCCACCATATTCACCAGATATTCATCCCAAATTTAAGATACCCATGATAGGCCAGCGTTTTGCGACATTATTAATTTTATATGGTATTTTCTGTTATTTTAACTTACAAACTGTTTTAAGTGTATTTATAAAGGGTGTCCCAAGAAGAACGCAATTTTTAAATTTTAAATAAATAACAGATATTTAAAAAAAAATCGTGAAACTTTATTATATCGTAAAGTAGACAGAATGAGGTTATGTATGGAACAATATATCGTGCAGATGGCTGCCGCGGCTTTGCTGGCATGCACGCGATCTTTTAATGAAATTTTCAATGACCGTTTTGCATGAATGCTGCGGTATTTCATTAATGCAGCGTCCAATTTCCTCTTTTAAGGCTTGAGTCGTCGTCGGCTTATTCGCGTAAACCATCGACTTCAAAAAACCCCAAAGAAAAAAATCTAATGGTGTTAAATCGCACGATCTAGGCGGCCAATTCTGATCTCCAAAACGCGAAATAACACGACCGGGAAATGACTGACGCAGCAATTGAATTGTTTCTCTGGCTGTATGACATGTGGCGCCGTCTTGTTGGAACCACATGCCCTCCACATTCATTTCTTCAATTCTAGGCAAGAAAAAACTGGTTATCATTTCACGATACCGAACACCATTGCCTGTTTGCGCTTGACCTGCCTCATTTTCATAAAAAAAAGGTCCAATGATTCCTCCAGCCCAAAAACCACACCACACAGCGACACGTTGAGGATGCATTTGCTTCTCGTGAATCACTCGAGGATTTTCCTCACCCCAAATGCGACAATTCTGCCTATTGACGAAGCCATCAAGATGAAAATGGGCCTCGTCACTGAAGATGATTTTATCGGCAAAATCAGCATTTTCATGTTGTCTCTCCAATACCCAATTAACGAACTCCCTTCGCTGTCCATGGTCAGCTGGCTTCAGTTCCTGAGTCAATTGAACTTTGTATGCATGAAGATGCAAATCTTTCGTCAAAATTCGCTGCAAAGTGGATTTGGAGACACCAATTTGCTGAGCTCGGTGTCGAATTGAGGTGGATGGAGTTTGAGCGACATCATCACGTACAGCTGCGACATTTTCGGTCGATCGACCTGGTCGATGGCGCGTTGTTGTCTTTACATCACTAACAGACCCAGTTTCGGCAAATTTATCCATTAATCTCTTTACAGTTGACTCTTTTGGAGCATTATTGTGACCCCAAATTGATCGCAATTTGCGAACTGTAGCCGCAAAACTTTCACCATTTTGGTAAAACAATTTCACAATGAGAATGCGTTGTTCATTCGTGTAGCGCTCCATTTTTTCTAACCTCGTACCTTCTACTAGCAAACAATAACAATTGTTCAAATGTCAAACAATAACACTTCGAATGTTGCCAGATTTAAAAATTGCGTTCTTCTTGGGACACCCTTTATTTAGTCAGTGGACTGCATTTAGTCAATAACCATAACCATTTATATATAAATATCCTCTTTCAGATTCCAAACCCCGTGATTCGATATTCCGTATCGTAAATGATATATTTAGTAGCGACTTTAATCTAAATGACAGTTTGCGTATAAAACCTCTAATATGTAAATCTTCTTTTTTGTTTTTCTCTATAAACCAATAATAAACTGTTCAAATATAAAGAAATAATATAAATTCTATTAGTAAGTAATGGAGAATAAGTTTAAAAAAATTCGATAAGAACCTATTAGGACAGAATATGTATTTAGTATCTAAGACCCTTTTGGGGTAATGATACAGTGAGCGAAATTTGTTTGGCCGCATATAATATTGTTTTGAATTTGACCAAACAAGTCATAAAAAATAAAATATTTGTTGAAGTTTTTTTCGTATTGTTTTTATTTATTGTAAAATTACAAAAACAACTTAATTTTTTAGCTTTAAGTAAAAAATTAGATCAAATTATCACAAAAAATCCTTTTTAATGTGCGAAATTTGCTTAGCCGCACAGTAATAATTTATGGAAAATCATAAATTAAACTTAATAAACTTAAAAAATCTATATGTTTAGTAATTTGTAGAGCCTCCATTTTTATTAATTATTTGAAAAATCCGGGTAGGAAGCGAATTAATTAGTCTTCGAAGCATCTCTACGTCTAAATCAAAACAGGCTTGCAAAATTGATTTTTTAAGCTCTTGGATCGTTGAATACTGTTTTACATTTTAAATTGGGTTTAAATCTGGACTTCTCGCTGGCCATTCAAGCAGGGGAATAGAACGACATGAAAATAAATCCTTCGACTTAATTGATACGTGAATACTTGCATTGTCTTGTTGAAATATAAATTCTATTTCATTATTACTTTCCAAGTATTCAATTAAAACGTCGTCCAACACTGCAATGTACATTCCGGAGTCCATTTTGGTGGAACGAAGCATAATTTCAGCTTTCCGTGGTATGAGAATGCACCCCATATCATGACTGACCACCCTCCAAAGTTGCGGCTCATTCGCGAAGGGTTATTTGCGCGCAGATCGTGACACTAGTAACTGAAACCATCTGGTCCATCCAGATTAAATTTTTTTTCGTCTGAAAAAATAATTTGCCAAGTTTTAGTCCACGATATGTGCGCCTTTGCAAATGTCAATCGTGCCACTTTATGGTTAGCCGTCAACTGAGGTTTTTTTTGTAGGTTTCTTCCATTTTATTGTTTTATCTACGCTTAATATCTGTTGTACCCGACGTTTTCCAACTGGAAGCTGCAATTTAGCCACAATTTGTGACGAATATAGTCGATTTTAAATGGCCCCTTATTTTATTTCATTTATTTGACGTATGGTTAATTTTGTGTTCCGTTTGCATTTTGAAGTTCCAGCGCCGTATTTATCGCCTTATTTTAAATAATTTCTTATAACCTTCTCTGATCTTTGTATTTGTCTTGAAATTGCTCTATTTGAAAGGCCATTTTACTTTAAAACCTTTATTTGATCTTTTTCCACCTCCTTTAACACTTCCCTGCGCACCATTTCCACAGATCTTCTTAAAAAAACAACAAAAAATCGCTGATCATTTAAAATAATGTAACCTTGATAAATAATATCAAAAAAATCAAAACTTTTAACACAACTTACCAGTATGACTCATTAAACGCAACTGCGGCTAAATAAATTTCGCATAAAAAACTACATTATTTTCTTATATCCAAGTACCGTTATGATCAAATATTTGTTGTTAAACATACCACGTGGTTTAAAAATTAAAAAGCATAATGTTAAAAAACTAAAATTATAAGTATATTTGAAAAAAACAGTTAGTTTTTAAAAAATTTTAATATGCGGACAAACAAATTTCGCTTACTGTAGATGTTGCTTTATACTGCGTGTTGAAACAAATTATAAAACCCGAAAAAATACACAATTATTCTTTCATTGATTATAGTTTAACAAAATTTGAAAAATGATATTAATTCGACCATGAAAAGAAAGTTTTTTTACAGGTAATTTACAAAAAAATTAAATTTTAAAATTCAGAATTGGTTCTGAATTTTTGATGTATCAGAAATTTTGATTTAAAAAGTTTTATTATGTTTGCAATAATAATTTATAATAACAATTAATAGTGGCGTTCTATGTATCTAGGGACAACAGAAGGTATGATCTATATGACGTTGCGTATACGTACTGTAGCTCCAACTGATTATAAATCAATTGGTATTAGAATTTTTATTGAGCATTTAAAATAGAAAATATTTAACAAATATTTGCTCTAAAACGAAGTTGAGTAACATTTTTAAAATTTCGGAATCGCTAGACAAATATCTGAACTTTTTTTTAGAAATAAAAAATGAAATAAAAAAATTCTACGATTTTAAGGTAAATTCAGTTATCTGCTTCCTTAAAAATACAGAACTATCTCTGCATATTAGTTATTTTTTTCAAACTTGTTGTATTCAAATTTATAGCATATTTAAAATTCTATTAAACTATAAAAAATAACATATTAAAAATAAGAGCAAAATTTTCCTTATTCAGTGTTCACTGATTGTGGGGTAATTCACAAAACGTCAGGCACGTGGTGAAATTTAAGGTCCGCCAAATAACTTTTTTTTTTGAAAATGCTTTAAAAAAAAGCTACTGAATATTTTCTCAAATTTCTTTTTCATTGTCATCTCATTGTTCTATATTAAATCACCATCCTAACTTTGAAAATGTTTCAATATTAAGAACAGAAAATAATTATAAAAAACGTTATATGTTAGAAATGTTAGAAATCATTAATACACCTTTGACACAGAGAATGAACTTTAAAGCTGACACAGAAAATTTAGCTCAGAATTATAGATATTTAATTAGTAAAAAATTAGGAAACTTAAATGTATAGATATGTGTTTAATAACTATAATAATTTAATTTCATTATGTTATTTTATTTTATAAACAACATTTATTATGTTCAATTTCATAAACTAAAGTATTAAACCAATATGAAAATATTTTTTACGAGCTTTAGCAGGAAAATGTTGTTTATAAAATTACCACTTCTATTTGTTTAAATGTTAATTTAATTTTTTAAAAAATTTAATTTATATTTAGATGTTAAATATTTTTTTATATTTAAATGTTAAATATTTTTTTTTGTTTGTCAAATTTTTTTATAATTATTAAAATTTTGTTTTCCTGAAGATGCTAACAAATTGTTAGCGAAATATCGAAAATAAAATAAGAAATTTTATAAAAAAAAAGAAAAAGATCTTTAGCTTAAAAAAAAAATTGAATATTTATATTTATGATACCTGGGATTTGGGCTATTCTAGGGAAAAAATACCTTTCGGAATATCTAATAATAATGTGAAAAATTTGGTTTAAAACCAGTAAAAGTGGCCCTAAACTTACATTCCAAACTGCTGGATTTAAAATTTTAGGGTGTGGCTTCCTAATCCTAATCATATCTAATAACACATTAGGGTAGAGCATTTGTAAATTTAATGGAAGGGCAAAAAGGAAAAAGTTTCCCGTTGTATTGGCTAAACTACTGATAAGGTACTTTTTGAAATTTCCGCCAGAGATGTGATAAAAATAGGGTTGGCACAGGGGGAAGCCTTTTCCTTAACGACCTACCTGCACCTTTTTGTTAGATATTTTAAATTTAAAGTCTCTGTTTAGAGTTTGTTTTTCTGAGTATGAGCTAATTTATTTAATAGTTAAAATTTTTCAGTTTTCATAACAAAAAAGTTTTATTACGGGGTTCAAAAGGAAAAAAATTCTTCCCCTTTATTCCCCAGCTTAAGCTGCTGAATCTGGGAACTTGAAATTTGGCAGGAGTGTTTCTCTACTGGCTTAGATATATCCTAAGACGAGATTTTTCTAAATGATTACGGCGAGCAGCAAAAAAGGGGAAAATCTCCCTTTATAGAGGGTACCTTCGACTAGAAATCTGATATTAAAAATAAGTGTACACTGTAATATGAGCTAATTCACCAAGAATAAAAGCAACAAAAGATTCCGTCTGAACAATTTAACTAACACTTTTCACATATATCCCTATTCAAAATTAAAATTTTTGTACATAAATTGGAAACATTTTCTTGTATTAAAATTCTCAACATCTGGTAACCTCAATCTCCCCAATGACATCACAATTTGCAACAATAAAAAAATATGTTTGCAATTAATTCATGAGTTATTAATATACATGTCAAATGTTTACACTAAAAATGTCCATTAGAGAGATTGCAAATGAAAATAAAATAATGTTTCAATCGAAATTCAACAATTTCTTGTTAAAAAAGATCAAAAATTTTCACCTCAACGTTTTTTTTTTTTGGTCTTTTCTTTCCTCTGTAATAACATGTTTTGCTGTCATGAAATCTTTAAGTAATTTACATATAACTCCTTAGTTTTGTATTGAAATAAATATAAGAAAAATTTATACATTTCTTTTATAACAAAATCCACCAACAACAAGTGCTTGTTAAGCTATTCGTTATGGTCGTGATTTTGACTTGTTAACTTCAATTATGCAGGAGAGTTGGAAAAAAACAAAACAAAACTAAAACGGCAGTCTTTATGTTTGTTTATAAATTGGCTATTTTGCATATCTTGATTGTTTGTCTAGTATTTGTCTAAAGGCACATGTAAAATCTTTTAATATGCAAAAGAGACATCAAAATATTAAAATGACATCAAAATATTGAAATGATTGGGGAGAGAAAAATGTTTAGTGTAACCATGACATTTATAATACACTTTTGTATAAGCTAATTAAAGCCTCTCTAAATTTTTAAAGCTCCCTCGAAAATGTTTAAAATACTCTTTTTAAAATAAAATTTTTACGTGAATATTTTACTGAATTTTAATAACAAAAGTCACCGTTCAGCGATGTGAGAAATTTTTTACCAAAAAGTGGAACAATTCCAACAAAGTCTTAAAAACAACAGAATCTTAAAAACTTTGGCGGTACAAAAAAAATTAAAAAGTGTTAATTTAAAGGAAGAAATTTTTTTATTGAAAATTTTAACAGGCACAGGGGAGTTACCAGTCTGTCGCAGTTTTATTCCATTCAAGAACGCGTTAGTGGAGAGAGAGTTATCAAATGTATTTCTTATTGTTAAATTGCATCTTTATGACCTGGAATCAAACCGGCAACCCTCTAAAGGCTTTGCCTCGTAGCATTAACCTTTAAAAACTTACATCACGCTTGGAAATGTGAAGTGTCGTTGTAAATCAGCCATTGAAACTTGTTAGTAAAATATTTTGATTTTTTTTAATTTTATATATAATTTTATTTTATTTAATAAAATTTGCATACCCACTCTAAAAACAGAAGTCATACCGCTCATTACTGCCTACACACCTGGCAGTTTACACCAGCTACAATTATTACTACCAACACAGTCAGCTGCCCTTAAAGGCCCAACAATAATTGGCTTAAGCTAGGTATCGATATGAAACGAAATTTCAAAATTAAATTAAAATTTTGTTTCATACCAAAACAAAGCTTAAGTCACTTAAGCCAATTGTAGTTGGGTCTTCAGTATTTATGCACAAATTTAGAAATCTAAATCACTTGTCGCAAACAGCTTAGAGAGAATTCAATAATCTTTGATATTGAGAGAAATATGTAAAATGTGGCTGCAAGTAGGAATTTGAACTTCTTAATGCTGTTTAATTGATAAATTCTTATTTTTTTCAATGCTTTTACTAATAGCTTTCATTATATTTATTATAATTTAAGCATAAAATTTATCAATTCGTCATTAGTTTGCTTTAAATATTGACCGTATAGAGTTTGCAGGCGCAAACTCTTAACATAAGGTTAGAGAATTAGTTCGCCATTGGTTGTCAGAAGCCATAAACGTATACACAAGGTAATTAAATTATAATTCTAATCTATTTAAAATCTCGATAGGACAAAAAGCATGCCGTGTCAGGGTCACATACTTAGACGTCCTTCAAAGTCGTAAAAGTATACTTTTATCCTCCTAGGTCTGGCGAATATCATTTGAGGTCTAAGAATATGCTTTGAGGTATTGTGAATATTTCTTTAAGTCCTGCGAATATCCTGTAAGATCCTTCGAGTATCTTTAAGTTTCTTACAATATCCTTCGAGGTCCTGCGAATATACTTTTAGGTCCGGCGAGCATCTTTTGAGGTGGTTTACAGAAGTCCTACTGATAACCTCTGAGTACCCTTCTAACCGTGTAACCCTTATTAATTTTGGATTCTGTTGAGTGTAAGCAGAGCGTTAGTAACCTTCAACAACATCATTTTACCCTTGTCAATATAAACATTGAAATCGTACATCTCGCAGATGTACGTTATTTAAGCAGGTTTAAGTGAGTGCCGAGCGTAGATAACTCCCTACGAATAACCTTCACTTGTGTCGTGCGCTGGTCGTCTCCCACGAAAATTATTTGAGTGCGAAACCTGCGTAGGTCTGCAGCGAATAATATTGCTGCGAATATTTCCCTAAGCTCTGGGATTTTGTGTTCAGTTGACCGTAGGCCACCACCTTCGAACAACATTCAAATATGTGCCGTGCATTGGAAACAGGCCACGAATATCCAAGAGTTTGCGGGTTATGCACCTTTGAAGATCCTTTGAGTGTGTGCCGAATATCATTTGAATATGTGACGTGTCACCTCTTAAGAAGATCAGTCGAGTGTGTATGAGTAACCTTCTACGATTTTTTGCTTGTGTCTACCGAGCGTTGCCGAACTCCTTCTTTCTTCTTTGTATGTGCCAGGCGTAGGTCACCTCTAACAAATATTCTTTCTCTGAATATCGCTATAGGTTTTAGAAAATCGGCAATAATCCTTATAACCGTGTAATCCATATTAAACTTCAATTTATTTGAATGTATACCATATGTAGGTTACCTCATACGGACATCTTGCGAGTGTGTGCCGTGTGGTAGTCACCTTTAACGAAGAACCTTTGAGTGAATGCCATGTGTCAGTCGCCTCCTAAAAGCATCCTTGCGATTGTCCTACAAAAAACCTAGAAACACCCCGTGCTTTCACTCTTGCTGGACTTAGTCGGAGCAGAAGCGTGTGTACACTTTCGAAGGACCTTCGGAAAATCGTTTTTTTTTTCTACGTTTTGGCAGTTAAAAATTGATGGTTATTTTAAAGGAATTTCGATTGCTCGATTATTAAACAATGTTTGAAAATAAACAACAAAATGGGCTAAACATAATGAAAAATCAGTAGTCCTCTTTTTGATTGTATTTTCGATTAATTGAAAATGTATTTTTGATTATTTTCAACAAAAAAATATTGTAAGTGTATATTTACATATAAGCAAAAGAAGTTCATAACGTTTTGGAAGAACTGATACTTACTCTGTGCAACTGATTCAAACAAATTTCTGTGACGATCCCTACCCCCTTGAGGTTTCCTCAACCATCGGAGGATAATTCGACGTTACAACACTTATTGAGGATATATTATTCATAAAACCAGAAAGTGTAATATTTTCTTATTTTTCTCAATACATTTGTGAAGAGAAAAATTCATAAGAAAACCCATTCATAAAAACCAAGACCAGAAATTAAGAATAAGGGTTTGAAATAACTTCTTAAACTTTTCATATATTTTAATAAATGTTTCATTTACCGTGCGCCAAAAATTGCATTCTGGTATACCATATGGACTCAAATATTATTTACCTTTAAATTCGTAATAGCCCTTTTAACATCTCAGGATTGCTATTGGATTGTTGATGATCCAAAATGAAAAGTCTTTGGCAAGGATAAGATATTTCTGATCTCTGGATCTAACTGTCTTCCTAAATATTTGGATTAACCTTTCGTTTAGTTGAAATTAAATAAATTTAATTCTAATTTTTCTAAAAAATTCTTAATTTTTACAGATCAGTTGTATCGCTTTTATTTTTGAATGTCTTTTCATATATTTATTTAACATATCATTACTAATATAATTTACATACATTTCTAAAATCTTATTATCATCACTATATAATCACAAACTATCACTTGCATGTCACTTAGGTAATGTCTCATCTGATGACATATACTCTATCATATACCGAATGGAAGTAATATTTCTAATATATTTATGTACAATATTCTTGTTTATGCAACATTATATGCCTCATCATCTTTATGCAGCAGAGGAGTTACCAAAAATAACTAAGTATATGCATATATTCATTCTTAGAACAAGACTGTAGTATTAGTACTTATTTCTTTAAGAAAATGTATGTCACCATCATCATCATTATCATCACCACCATCACTAGATTTTAGTTTATCTGTTTATGAAGTTTGAAAAACAAAAACATACTAACAACAGAACCACAAACAACAAAACATTTAACTGTAGTTATTTTATGCTCATGCATTTGATTTAGAAATACTCCCAGTAAACGTTTATGGCAAATAAAGTTGTTGCATCAATATTTTTTTACTTGCAATATTTAGTCGTATAAAAATTATTATAAAGCATATTAACCCTGCTGTTAGGTTAAGCCCATTTGATCCAATTTTTGGATTGCTTCCTTTGTAATTTTTGAACGGTGACATATAGTTACTTAATTTTTTAGCTCACGTGGTATTTTTATAAAACCATGTTATATTCAAAAATTCAAGGTTCTGACTTACAACAGTACTGAAAAATGTAAAAAATTACGAATCTTAGGTTAAGGGACCATTTGGTCCATATTATATTTTCTTTGATTTTTTTTACTATTATTTAAAAAAATAAGTATTTATTAGTTTGTTTTATAATAATTGTCATTGCATGATGATCAACATGTTTTTCGGTTAGTTTTGCAAATAAACTTGCTGCAAATGGAGCATTTTATATCAGACTTAGACTTGCAGCAAATACAAATTTCACGCTTTCGTGCCCCTGAGAACTCTTGTTGAGGTAATCTAGTCCGTTTCATTATATACGCGTTAGCCAGAGAAATTGCTAGTTGCCGCAAAAACTCTGGTCTCCTGCGAGTCCGATCAGCTGGAGCCATTGAAGCATCGATTTAAGAAAATGTTATATACGTCAATGCAGATATATCAATTATGTTTGCAAATACAATGTTTGGCCATCGATTTGTTTTGTCATTTGATCAGCAGTATCTACGTCACCTAAAGAGATGAAGTATTCGAAATTATAGGAGAACATAAAACTAACATACCTTTCGTTGAATTGTAATATGAAACACTCTCTGGTTTTTTTCTTCAATCCACTCTCATTAACTGCAACTGTCTTGTGCATTAAACTAATTAATATTGTTGCTTTGTTCTTGTGGCTGATGTATATAATACTAATGTCGCAATGCCATTGAATGCAAATGTAGACTGGTACAAAGGAAGTTTTTTTGACAGTCAGCAATTTTGGAGGAATGAATGTTTTATTTTTGCGTACTGTTCCCACATATGTAATTTTCCTTTCCTGAAGTGTTTTTACCAACTCAAAAGTGGAAATAAAATTGTAGCCTGTTTTTTTTTTTGGCCCTTTCAAGCCTTCTGTTAAGTCCAATACAACGCGTTGCCCTTGGTTCTTTTTAGGCTGTGCATTTGTAGACTTACCAAGGTATGGTTGTTTTTTCCAAACGTAGCCTGACTTAGAGTCCACCGATAACCAAAATTTCAAACCATATTTCACTGGTTTTGATGGCGTAAACTGTCGAAAAGTACAGGTTGGTTGAAAAGTTCCTGCGCTCACCAAGTGATGGCACTGCTAGCTCCAAACTTTTTTTTCTCAAGTTGGTATAACTGTCCTGAGAACACATGCAAAGTTGCAAGTCATTCTGTCAATTCTTTCTTTGTTCACAAGCCATCTGAAGTTTACGTGTCATTGATTTTTTTTAATATGGAAAAAATTTATTATCGTGCAGTCATTAGATTTTTTGTTTTGAAGGGTTTAAAAGCAAAGGAAATTTATGAACAATTCTTAGAAGTGTATAAGGAGTCCTCACCTTCAAAACGCACCGTTGAATTTTGGGCTGGTAAATTTAAACGTGGTCGTACCAGCCTTAATGACGATCCACGCGAATGACGACCAAAAACTGCAACCACAGTAGAAATCATTGAGCAGGTACATAATATGGTAAGTGAAGATCCAAGTTTGACTAAGCGTGAAATTGCTAATGCCATAGGCATCTCAGACGAACGAGTACTCCATATTTTACATGAAGAATTACGTATGAAAAAAATGTTTGGAAAGTTAGAGCCGCACACATTAACAATTCAACAAAAACTGGATCGAAAACAGAAATCTCAAACAATTCCTTCGTAGAAAGCATTTTTCGTCGAATGAAGAAGCCATAGCAGCCGTAGACGGTTATTTTGCAGAGCTTCCGGAAAACCATTATAAGGATGGGATAAAATTATTGGAAGATCATTGGAACAAGTGTATTGAGCTTCTAGGAGATTATATTGAATAAAAAAAAATATTTCGTAACAAAAACAGTATTCTTTCATTTTGATCGCAGGAACTTTTCAACCAACCTGTACATGGCCCACTAAGTGCAACAAGTTGCTCATCAATGGTGACATTTTCGTGACAATTGGTAAACATTGGAAGAAGTTGTTGCCAGCGGTTCCACAGTTCACGAATAGGAGCAAATTTATCGCAACTACGCATTTGTCGTCGACTCAAAACATTATCGAAACGGGTGGCACCATTAACCATATGAAATGTATCTTCACACCAAATTTTGAATCAAATAAACCATTTCGATGATAATTCTTTCTATTGGAGGCGGAAAAAACGACAAAAAAGCTGACAGAATGTCATTCTATCTGGATACTGTAAATAGAGTTGAACCTGTTTGCTTTGAGATAATATTCTCAGCCGTAGCTCCAATAAGCTGAGGTAATGGAGTGGCATTCCAAACTATTTTGTTTTTAGCAATAAAAAACGGATCAACAGAAAAACTTGTTTCGCTATTTTCTGAAATAAAATCAAATTCCGAATCTGAAATATCAGAGCTACTTTCTGCATTGAGCAGTTCTCGTATCTGATCTTCGTTCAAGTTTGCCATGTCGTAAGAAAAACAGGTCTGAACTATAGAAAATAACTCACAAAATGAACCAAGCAATTCAAATATTTGTGATTCTTTACAACAAAAATCAAAAAAGGGGGATCCCACAATTGTCTTTTACATATTTAATCTATGTTGATTAAAAAAATACAAAAAGGGGAATCCCACACTTGTTTTTACATAAGCTGTTTATGTTGAATAAAGAAAAATGCAAAAAGGGGAATCACACAATTGTGTTTTACATTAGCTATCCAGAGTAAAGAAAAATGCAAAAAGGGGATTCTCTCAACAAATTTTTATATTAGCTCTTTTGAGTAGTGATTTGCGCTGGTCACGTGATTTGTGTGGTTCACGTGAATCACGCGTGAGCTATTTTAATTTTACTGACGTGAGTAGTGCGTGAGTAAAGAAAAATTCGAGTGAATGATTCATGAGAGATTATAATATTTCTTGCGTGAGGCAAAATTCACTCACGCGCCCATCTCTAGCGTTGGGTAAAGCTTAAATTAATAATATTTAGGGAGAAGTGATCCAAAATAGATACAAATATAAGATTAAATGGTTATTTTGTATGAAAATTGAAGTATGGACCAAATGGTCAATTAACCTAACATTCGTAAGTTTTTTCTAACCTAACAGCAGGGTTAATAGCCACTTGTTTAGATGATATCTTATTATTAAAACGTATCCCGGATTTTGACTATATAAAACGCTTTGACCGAATATTTTGTTATAATAATTGCAATGGTATAAAACCCAAACTATAAAATGTTTGCTGTGTTATTTGGTAGATGTTAGTCATACTTCATTTTCCAGTGCAAACACACACACACACACATTTGTAAGTCATTACTTTGCCTTACATTAGCATCATCTCACATCATATTATTATCATCCTTGTCGTCATCATCATCATCATCATCATCAGCACCAGCCACAACAGCATTTTCACTAGAGGGAATGCATTTTGCATCGCATCAAGTCATTTCGTATTTACTTCAAATGTTGGTAATCTTCATCATTGTTATATTAACTATAAATATATTGAGAGAAGAGTAGTTAGTTCAAGTTAGTTGCATTGTTGTTAAGTATGTTTATCAATGGTCATAAATTGATGCCTCTAAATTGCCAAACTAATAAATAAAAAAATATTCTAAACTTAAAATTCTACACTGAGAACTTTTGCTTGAAATAATACGATATTTTTACTTCATATTAAAAGTGGTTTTAGTAAAACCAGGTTTAGAACAAGTTTTTCATCGGCAAAATTTTACATTTATAGAAAAATATTCTAAAACCTATTCTCTTCATACTAACTACTATAAAATACAGGTTGGTTGAAAAGTTCCTGCGCTCGAAATGAAAGAATACTGTTTTTGTTACGAAATATATTCTTTTATTCAATATAATCTCCTAGAAGCTCAATACACTTGTTCCAATGATCTTCCAATAATTTTATCCCATCCTTATAATGGTTTTCCGGAAGCTCTGCAAAATAACCGTCTACGGCTGCTATGGCCTCTTCATTCGACGAAAAATGCTTTCTACGAAGGAATTGTTTGAGATTTCTGAAGAGATAGTAGTCACTGGGAGCCAAATCTGGTGAATAGGGTGGATGTTCAAGCAATTCGTACTTTAATTCTTTGAATTTAGCCATCGTCAAAACACTTTTGTCAGCAGGTGCATTGTCTTGATCAAAAATGATTTTTTTTCTTCTTTAAACCAGGCAATAATATTCAGAGTTGATTGTTTTACCTTTCTGAAGATAATAAATCAACAAAATTCCTTTTGCATCCCAAAAAACTGATGCCATAACCTTCTTTGCTGATCGTTGTGACTTCACCTGCTTTGGAGATGAACAACAAGCTTCAGTCCACTGTAAACGTTCTTGTTTCAATTTAGGATCATGGTGGTAGATCCAAGTCTCATCCATAGTTATAAAACGACGCAAGAAGTCGGTTTTATTCGGCTTAAAACGCTCCAAATTACGCTCAGAAATTTGTTTTCGATCCAGTTTTTGTTGAATTGTTAATGTGTGCGGCACTAACTTTTCAAACAGTTTTTTCATACGTAATTCTTCATGTAAAATATGCATGGCATTAGCAGTTTCACGCTTAGTCAAACTTGGATCTTCACTAACCATATTATGTACCTGCTCAATGATTTCTGCTGTGGTTGCAGTTTTTGGTCGTCCTTCGCGTGGATTGCCTTTAAGGATGGTACGACCACGTTTAAATTCACCAGCTCAAAATTCAACGGTGCGTTTTGAAGGTGAGGACTCCTTATACACTTCTAACAATTGTTCATAAATTTCCTTTGCTTTTAAACCCTTCAAAACAAAGAATCTAATGACTGCACGATATAAAATTTATTCCATATTAAAAAAAATCAATGACACGTCAACTTCAAATGGCTTGTAAACAAGTAAAGAATTGACAGAATGACTTGCAACTTTGCATGTGTTCAAAGGACAGTTATATCAACTTGAGAAAAAAAAGTTTGGAGCTAGCAGTGCCATCTCTTGGTAAGCGCAGGAACTTTCCAACCAACCTGTACATGTGTAAGAATATATTAAATAGAAAAACTTTTCCAAAAACTTTGCTGGGTTTTGTTACAATTAATTTTAAAAAATAATTTATAAAGTATCAGTCTATAACCATCGATATGTATGTATTATAGTTAGTAGTTATTTAAATAACTAAGAATAAATTCCATGGGTGTTTATTTAATGACAAAAAATGTGTCGCATTAGTAAAGAATATAAAAGATAAACATTAAGTTAAGACGAATTATATATAATTAGAATAACTAAAACATGTTTGAAATAATGAATGACATATAGTTGGAGCTTGTCAGTTATTATTATATTTTATTACTAACATAAAGTTATATAACTAGGAATTTAATATCACAATAATGTGATGCCAGGGCATTATCCTAATATCCGGTTTTGGAATTATATCTCTTATAATTCTAATCTATATTAGGAAAGTTTCTATTAGGATTATGATCACAATATATGTTGTATTTATACATATACACAAAAGTTATAGTTAAGTAGTAAATACTACTAAGAAAAAAATACTTAAGTCTACACACAAGTCATCTTATCTGTGAATCCTCATACAAGAAAGCCCGTAAGGTCGGCCGCCTACAAAACCTTTACTTATCAAAGAAGTAGGTGAGCGCTTTAAAATATTATAAAGATTATAAGATCATAACCCGCATGGTCATTTTACCCATTTTTTTTCAATTATGGCCGAAGTTATTTGTACATAATCCCCAATCAGAAAGTGGGATAAGAGTGCTTACAAAACGGTTATAGCCTTTATAGGGATTAAGACTGATTCCC
Source organism: Eustalomyia histrio (assembly GCA_949748255.1). NCBI lineage: Eukaryota > Metazoa > Arthropoda > Insecta > Diptera > Anthomyiidae > Eustalomyia > Eustalomyia histrio. The sequence continues at coordinate 129,501,937 of OX456526.1, read as the reverse complement.
TGCCAGCGAAAGGCTCAGTGAAAACGAAATTGGATATTTCAAAGATGAGAAAAATTTCAAACATTTTGTTTCATTAATGCCAAAGAAAAGAAAATCCCAATCCCAGCCGAAGGCCGATTTTCCAGTAAAACTTTACTGGGACTATGGATATTCTCACAATGGGGATGATGTCCTTTCAAAAAAAAAAAAAAAACAGAAAACTTGTACTCAGTAAAAACAAGTAAAAAAAGGCTTAAATGAATACCCTCCACCAATATCCTAAAAAAATTTCTGTACTGTTTTTGATACAAATAATGTAAAAAACTTTTGAAGTAAAATTATGGAGGTGAAAAAAAATTTTTGTGGTGAAAAAAATTTTAGTGGTGAAAAAAAATTTTTTGAGGTGAAAAATATTTGAGGTGAATACAAAATATTATTAATTTCTATACGACTGATGAAAAAATATGAGAAAATATATTTTGTACCTGTCGCTTCTATGATATTGTACTAAAATTTGGAGGTATCTTCACATTTTCACTCATAACTTTTTAACCGCTGGACCGATTTTGCTCATTTTCAATACCAAACTGCTCGGGAGGATATCCAATAATCCAGGTAAAAATAGGCACCCCCGCTTTCGTTTTCGCGTCGTGATCGCTATTTCAACAGACAGACGGACAGACAGACGGACATCGCTAAATCGACTTAAAATTGCATAAGGATCACGAATATAAATACTTTATGGGGTCTTAGACCTATATTTCGAGATGTTATAAACGGAATGACAAACTGACATAGACCCTCACCATATATGGTGGAGGGTATAAAAAACCTAAGAAATTCCACAGGCCAGTTTTTCTTAGACTAAATATTTTCTTGCATTATGTCTTTTTTAAAGAACGGTCTAAATGTTCATAGAGAATATGTTGATTTTTATGAATTTTGACCAAGATCATCCTTGTCATATTTTCCTTTTTTAATATTATTTTTATTTATATAAATCATATTATTACAAATTTTATCCTAGCACCCTAACCGAGCACTAGCAACAATGACCATCAGCTCTTTTTTTATTTTGGACGATATGGCTGGAACATTTCTTTTCATAATCCCTAAATAGGGTATGGGAATACTGTCCGTGTGGATTATAAAAATTTACCAATTTTCCCTTTTTCTCCTGTGACAATTAATAACCTTCACTACATTATCCATTATGGGCATTATGACCAAATTTTTTCTTACATAATCCCTAAATATCCGATTGTAAAATGGTTTCACAAAGAGAAATCGGATTTGGTCTGACAACCGTATTTGCAGCCAATCAAATAGCTTGATTGTGGTAATCAAATTTTTCGGGAGTCACAACAAAACCCCAATTAATTAGTTTCGCTGTCTTAAGAGAATCTCGGTTCCCTTAGAAGCAATTCAAAAGTCCCAAACGAAAACATCGGTAGCTGCAAATTTACCATTCGATTGGAAACAAATCCGGTGGTAAATACGTATATATTTCCTGTGTATAAGATCCATGAGGGTTAAGATCAATTTGTTGTGGGGATTGTGCCAAGCTCTTTTCCATTTTCTAGTCGAAGGCTTACCTCAGCGGCGCCGGTTTTAGATATTCCGCCAAGGAGAAACCCCGAAAGGGCGGGCGAAGACCGCTATGCATAAAACCTTTTCCAAATGATGTTTTGCTTAGAAAATAAGTTTTGGACGAATATAAACACCCACACGCATGCCGTTCGCAAGTTTGTGCAATAAATTCATAAGACTGGCTTAATAGTCGACAACATTCACGGTCCCGCAATCAAGGGTTATGTTACATACTGACGATAATATGGCCCAGGAGTATCTAGCCATTATTTTCATATTTTTATGGGCCGAAATTAAAGAAATTAACTTAGACTATATTTTGTTTCAACAGAATGTCGCAACATGTCAAACAACCCATCAAACAAATTGATGTTCATGCACACTAAGTTCGGTAACTGTGATATCAGCCGTCCACCTTGGAGTTGTGAATAGATAGGTGTCTTCTCTGGGTCCAAAATATAGAGAATAGCAGTGCCAATATTTTTCTTTTTACGATTACTTTAATTTTGGTAATAAAGAGTAGCAACACTCAGGAAATTCTTCCTACTAATTAATGTGTTGTTTTCTTTGGAAAGCGGATATATAAGAGATGAAAGGTATTGCAAGATGAAAGGCTTCATATAGAGTAATACTTCGATTGCGCGAAATGATAATTCTTAGAACATGTGTTACCCTCCATCTGATAAAGAGTTGGCAGAATTGTTGAACCTTTTAAGTTAATAGCCCTACTATGTTATTCTTTTGTGGTGAAGTTAAGTGCGGTGAAGTGCGAAATAAATTCATTGATGTATATTATATTTCTATATTAATGTTGCCGTCATTGAGGATCGACCCTCAACTTTATGTGTTTCACATGCTCTCATTAAAAAATGTTTCATCCCCCAAATACGCAATTGGGCCGATAACAAAAAAAAAATTATCCTAATATATTTTGCTTCCGTGCCAACATATTCATTTGTCATCAGAATCGAAGTGAAAAAAAAAAAACACTTCACAGACCTGCATTGTAAGTACATGACTTTTTCAAGTCTACATGATTTTGTCCTAATTATTCGTGGCGTGTATTAGCCAATATCCGGCCAGTAATTCTATAACATAGCAAAAAATAGAAGTGATTTTGAAGCAATGCAGTAATAAAAAAGCATTTCTCAGCGGTAATTTCTTCTTTTTCTTCCAAAAATGAAATAAAAGGAGAACAAAAAAAAAAAAAAAACAACTGCTACTTTTTACTGCATTTTTTGCAGCAGGATTCTTTGTTGGGGCTATATGACATGCTTTTTGTTTTAAGATGGAGAAATGCGCATCTATGTATATATGCAGTGCTTTTAAAATCATGTCTATTTCTTCTGGGATGCTATCACGCGGATTCTGTGAACTTTTTAAATCGAACTCGTACTGTTCTGACCCGGTTGTTTTTCCATATTCCGGAGATAGTACTACAAAATGTTTAAATGAACCTCCCCTTTAATCCCCCTCGGGTGAAAACAATGGTGGCCACAAACAAAAAAAATTATCCATCATCGTCTTTCAGTAAAATACTGCATCAAGTTCGATAAATGGACGGAACTGATATAATTGTTGATATTTGTATATTATTCGACAGAAAGTTTGAGAATGATTTATGTTAAATAAGGCGCATGTGGTTCGAGGATTCATGTACGGTTAGACTAAGGATTTATCGTAACTGACCCCAGCATTACAATTATTTACTTTGCTGTTATGACTTATTTTTGGCTACGATTCAATAATTTGGGATCCTCATGAAAGTAAGGATATCAATAGATTTGAATCTGTGCAAAAGCGTTTTGTATCCGTAATTTTCGCTTTTATTCTGATCGCAGTAAATATCCAGTTCATTTAAATACAATGGATTCAACAGGCAAGCCAATAGACGAGTCAGGGTCGTTGAGCATTCTTTCAAGGTTCTATAAAAAATTTCTCTGAAAATTATTCTTTGATTTCCAACTACATAGGGAATAATAGTAATACACATAGAGTAGACAAGGGAGCTTTCGCAACTTTCATACTGAAATTTATATTTTGTTTTAATATACGAATTGGCAAAGTCATTGGAAATTATAATTACCTGCATATATATTTATTTATATGTTTCATAACTGCACAAATTGTTATTAAATCTTATTTGTTAACTCCTTTAAATTCGGAAATAATATGGGGTGGCACATGTGGCCAACTGGCGAAAGCTCTCCCTTCTACAGGTTGGTTGAAAAGTTCCTGCGCTCACCAAAAGATGGCACTGCTAGCTCCAAACTTTTTTTTCTCAAGTTGGTATAACTGTCCTGAGAACACATGCAGAGTTGCAAGTCATTCTGTCAATTCTTTCTTTGTTTACAAGCCATTTAAAGTTGACGTGTCATTGATTTTTTTTAATATGGATAAATTGAATATCGTATAGTCATTAGATTCTTTGTTTTGAAGGGTTTAAAAGCAAAGGAAATTTATGAACAATTGTTAGAAGTGTACAAGAAGTCCTTACCTTCAAAACACACCGTTGAATTTTGGGCTGGTGAATTTAAACGTGGTCGTACCAGCCTTGAAGACGATCCACGCGAAGGACGACCAAAAACTGCAATCACAGCAGAAATCATTGAGCAGGTACATAATATGGTTAGTGAAGATCCAAGTTTGACTAAGCGTGAAATTGCTAATGCCATAGACATCTCAGACGAACGAGTACTCCATATTTTACATGAAGAATTACGCATGAAAAAACTGTTTGGAAAGTTAGTGCCGCACACATTAACAATTCAACAAAGCCGAATAAAACCTACTTCTTGCGTCGTTTTATAACTATGGATGAGACTTGGATCTATCACCATGATCCTAAATTGAAACAAGAACGTTTACAGTGGACTGAAGCTGGTTGTTCAGCTCCAAAGCAGGTGAAGTCACAACGATCAGCAAAGAAGGTTATGGCATCAGTTTTTTGGGATGCAAAAAGAATTTTGTTGATTGATTATCTTCAGAAAGGTAAAACAATCAACTCTGAATATTATTGCAGCCTTTTGGATCAGCTGGATGAAAAAATTCGTGAAAAAAGACCTGGTTTAAAGAAGAAAAAATCATTTTTCATCAAGACAATGCACCTGCTCACAAAAGTGTTTTGACGATGGCTAAACTCAAAGAATTAAAGTACGAATTGCTTGAACATCTACCGTATTCACCAGATTTGGCTCCCAGTGACTACTATCTCTTCAGAAATCTCAAACAATTTCTTCGTGGAAAGCATTTTTCCTCGAATGAAAAGGCCATAGCAGCCGTAGACGGTTATTTTGCAGAGCTTCCAGAAAACCATTATAAGGATGGGATAAAATTATTGGAAGATCATTGGAAAAAGTGTATTGAGCTTCTAGGAGATTATATTGAATAAAAAAATATATTTCGTAATAAAAACTGTATTCTTTCATTTCGAGCGCAGGAACTTTTCAACCAACCTGTACTCAATATCTAAAGCTTAAACTCAAAAGTATATTTGATGTATTTGAGGCGTTCTAAATTCCAAGTGAATATTGTCCGAGCAAGTGGAGTTTACTGGTTTGCTAGGCTGTGACATATGTGCTGCAATGCCGAAATTTTTCCCTTCTAAACTAAATATGAAGTGAAGTTTTCATATTTGCTATAAAGTTCCTAAAATCGTTACATTTTTTTTTCCCCCGTTTTAATAAATGATAAGTATTTCGTAAATATCATTATATTTTAAAAGTATTTACCTCTCAGGATTACTTTATTATTTTCCTATTATACTTGATGTAAATTGATGTTTTTTTTTACGATGACATTTACTAATTTCATTATACACAGTTTACAATTGGGTTTTTCTATTTGACATGGTAGTGGTTAGTTTACCAATTATATTTGAAACCATACATCTGGTACAATACATTGTTAAAAGAACAAGAGGCATTAGTTATAGATTCTAAGCATGTATGCAAAAATATAGAAAAGATACCCGTATATGAAAGGTACGTTGCAGTACAAGTAGTCTATAATATGTTACCATGATTATGGTAACTTGTCAAAAGTCTTCCTTCTGGTTTTGCATAGTTAACCCGAACGTAGTTTTCTGTAAAAGACCAATCATAAGTTGTGGTTTTGTTAGCATTATTATAAGGTACACTCAAAAATTTAAGTTATTAGAAAAACTAATAAAAGGGGTTGTATATTAAGTATACTAGTTTTAAGTAATTTTAATGCAAAAATTATGTTTTCAACAAAAAACTTTAGTTATATTTTTTCAGCAATAAACTAACTTTGAACTAACTTTCTACTATTTTTAATTTTTTTTTTGCTAACAAAATGATCAGCACTCATTACATTTATAGTAAGGACAACAATCAGATAAACTAGAGGTAAATGTTGCAGCTTGTCTGAATCTAGCACAGACAACAAAATAACACTAAAAGTACAACTCTTCCAAAACATAAATAATACAACGGTGAAAAATTTTTGTACCTACCTTTCATACACACATAAAACAAAAGGACACCAAAAATGTGTATATCAAGAAAATTTTAATATAGTAAAATAAAATATACTTAAATTTATTTTGAACATTATATGTATATCAAATTTAAAATAAATTAAAAATAACATTTTATATATTTTTATTTACAATACATGGTTCAAATTGCTATGATCTTGTACTAGATCTGATATTATATATAAACATATCTGACTCCAAATATATTCTAATTTGAATAAAATTGCTCTTATCTGGCTACAAAAATCAAAAAATTTTCAAGATCCCTTTAGATGTGATCAGATCTGGCCGTTTCTAATTATATATTATCAAACCTGACACCAAAGCTAATCAGAATAAATAGTAAATCTAATTAGATTTAAAAACATTTAGTCAGATAGAATCCATTTTTCAGATATAATCTTTTTTTTTGCCAAAAGGATTTTCCAGACATTACGAGAACGGATCAATAAGTCCGTAACTTTTCGAACTTCCCTCGTGGTTATATAAAATGCAACACTGCTCTCATCAAGTACCACCTTTTAATAGACTACTGTCAAATTTTGAGCATTAACTTTGCGTTTAACAGCTGTTCAAAACATACAACCTCGTGGATTTTTTTAAAAGCGGAAAAAAGTGAATTTCGATTGCTCATTAAACATGACTTTTTGGGGAAAAAAAAACGTCAATTAAACCAAGGAAAAGCTTGATAAATACTATGGGACTCTGCACCATCGATTTCAATAGTCAAAACGTGGTTTACTGACTGAACGTTCTGGACGGCCAATTGAGATCAATACACCTGAAAATGTCGAAACAATCCACGATATAGTGTTGGCCGATCGAAGAGTAAAATTGTGAGAGGTTGTTGATGCCACAGGCATTTCATATGGCAGTGTGGTTTCGATTTTAAAAGATCAGTTGGATTTAAGAAAGCTGTCTGCAAGTTGGGTGCCGCGTTTGCACTCAATTGACCATAAACGTAATCGTGTGACGTGTGTAGTGAATTGGGCTACGATTTGGTACCTCATCCACCATATTCTCCGGATTTAGCTCCCAGTGACTATTTTCTATTTCCAAACCTAAAGAAATGGCTCGCTGGAAAGAGATTGAGCTTCAACGATGAAATTTTTGATCAAACAAATGACTATTTTATGGACATCGAGAAATCCTATTTTTTGAAAGGGATACACAAATTGAAAAAACGTTGGACTAACTATGTTGAGCTAATAGGAGATTATGTAGAAAAATATTTTTTTTTTTCCATAAAAAAAATGTGTTTCATTCAAAAAGTTACAGACTTATTGATCCGCCCTCGTAGCAAGTTTTCCTGCAGGCATCCTTCTGACTAAAATTTTGCTAACTCAGTAACACTTAATTTATTAACTTTATTAACTTTTTCCTTTGAGTGTACTATTTGCCATTTTTTTCCCATGCCACCATTGCCTACAACCACAACTTTCATCATAAACTCGCACTCACCTTTTTAATGTTATATGAGTAGCAATAGCATATGAGAAAAATAACAACATGATCGTCATTCAATGTCCACTGTTATACCGCAAGCTAAACATATAAAATAGAAAATATTATGTATATAAAGTATATAATATTTATCTAGTTAAACTACCTCTTCATTCACCACAATCTATCTAATTTATTTGGAAAAATGTCTAATATCTAACTCGGATCAATAGGCAACAAGCCCCCGCCACTGTTTATAACTAAATTCCTGACCTCTAAGAAAATTTTATTTGGCCTCAACACTCAAATGTAAATGAAATTAAGATATACTGCAGAGGCAACTAACTAAAGTAAGAGAGCGGTCGCAAAATTAGCCGAACTAACGAAGAAAACAACAAATTTGGGAAAATTCTTCTTTTTTTCTCTACATAATCTCCTGTTATCTCGATACCCTTTTCCCAGCGATATTCAATAGCTTCGATACCCTGCTTATAGTAAGAACTTTTTAGCTCCTTAAAATAGTTCTCAGCAGCAAATATTTTAGCTCTGAGCAATTTCTTCATATTTGAATATATAAAATAATCCAACGGAGCTAAATCATTTATTTTTGAGTTATTTGAAACTTAAAGCATGTGTCTCATAAGGTTAGCACTTTTCACAAAAGTAATTTTCTTCAAACTACTGCCGCCATCTATACATCAGGTCAGCTCGTTTTTGGACCGCCCTTAGGTAGATGTATGTTTTTAGATTATTAACAAATAATAATACAAGGTGGCGCAAAAGTAATCCTCCCATCAGAAAATGCTATAAACTTTGCGATTGGCCCCTAATGTCAGTTCTGTTTTGACATTTGTGTAGTAAACACATGCGAAATACACGTTAATAAACAATGTTACGCTACACTGCTCCAGAACGCGGAATATTGGTGACTATTTATTTGAGCAATAATCGGTCGTGAATTTCCTCGCAGATTTCCTAGCCGTCCAACGCCTACTGGTGAAACACTGCGACGTTTAGCCGCTCGCCTCGAAGAGACTGGCACAACACGAGATGCTGCCAGGCATGGCAGACCCCGGAGTAGCCGTTCTGCAGAGAATATTGCTGCTGTAGCCGAAGATGTCATGGAAGCGCCGTCGACATCGACCAGACGACGAGCCAAGCAAATGGGTATCAGTCGACGGTCTTTACAGCGAATTTTGGTACAAGATTTGAAGATGTTTCCGTACAAAGTCAAGACGGTGCATCAGCTGTTAGCTGCTCACCGCCAATCGCGTCTAACATACGCTCAAGCCATCACCACCAAGAGAAAGATGATTTTTCATCAAAAATAATCATGAGGGATGAGGCCCATTTCCATCTTAGCGGGTACGTAAATAAGTAAAATTTACGCTTCTGGGGCACTGAAAATCCGCGTGTAACCCACGAGGAGCCATTACACCCGCTCAAAGTCACTGTATTGTGTGCTGTTTTCGCTGGAGGAGTCATCGGACCTTTTTTCTTCGAAGACGTCGCGGGCCAAACGGTTACTGTGAATGCTGAGCGCTACAGAGCAATGATTAACGAGTTCTTTTTGCCGCAACTTGATGAATTGGGATTGGAAAACATGTGGTTCCAACAGGACGGTGCACCGCCACACACTGCATGTGCCACAACCGATATGCTGAAGGATGCATTTCCCGGGCGCCTAATCTCCCGTTTTGGCGATTTGCACTGGCCAGCAAGATCGTCTGATTTGACCGCTCCAGACTTCTTTTTGTGGGGCTTTTTGAAGTCGCGGGTTTATGTCAACAAGCCTCAGACTCTTGCAGCTCTTAAAGACAATATCCATCAAGAATGTGAGGACCTATCGCCGGAAGTTTTGGCCAAAGTGATGGAAAATGCAATAATAAGGGCTCAAATGACAATCGACTGTGGCGGCGGCTATTTACATTACATCATATTCTCGACTTGATGTAAAAAGAAATTAAAAGACCAAATAAAAATAATCCACAAGAAGAATCAAAGTTTTTAATTTTTTTTTTAAATTACAGCCAAAAAACATCGGAAGGTTATTTTTGCGCCACCTTGTACAAAAAGAAAATAAGCCGTATTCACAAGCATGGAATACACCACATTCTACAGGAATGGATTTTATTTCATGATAAGTATGTGACACGATTCCAACTCAGTTTAGATACAGTTGACTACTGCATACTTTCTGACCTGATTACGCACAACACATATGATCGTCATACTGCCAGTAACAAAATTCTTTGGACTATTTTTTTTTTTTTTTGCATTCTCGTATGGAAACCTTGGTATGTTAAGGGTTAAAAATTCCATCAACATTATTAAATTTAAAATTAAGTATACTTTTTGAACAATATTTTTAACAAGTCAAATACAATCCACATGATATATAACCTCAATCAACATTCGCTCATTATTTGTTGTACATATATGAAAAATATATTCAATAGGCCAGGCCGACCAGCCAACCAGCCACATGGCTACTCAACTAACTGTCTTTCTGGGTAGTACAATTATGTTCAGTTGAGTGTTAGTTTAGAGCATGATCGTTTACCATGATCACCACCACCTACCTTTGCCAAACAAACATCATCTGCAATGGTTGTGTTTCAGTTTTTCTTTTTATTTAATTCACTAACTATTGCATTATAAAAAGCATATACTTATCTATATTACTTAGTTAACGTATTCATACTAACCATGTGTCTGTTTTTTTTTTTTTTTTTTTGGAGCTCTGGTACATGCAGCCAGTATGACATTTTATTTATGAATACCAAATTGTAAATTATTAACATGTTTCACGCAAAGTTACGATCATACAAAAAAAAAAATTATTAAACACAAAAAGTAACGATCCTTGTTTGCATTATGGCTCAAATTGTATACAAGAGTTATTGTGAAATTTATTATTGGATATTTATTTTTTTGAAATTTCATATTATTCATAATAATGAATAATTTAAAGATTTAGTGGAGAGAAAATATGTGTTAACGGTAGTGCTAGATTATCATGTGAACAGTTATCGAAGGAACTTAATTATAACTTTATATGCCTGAACAGATGTTAGTCTAAGATGGGCAAAAGGTAAAAAGTGTGGGACATTAAAGTGGGATTTAATAGCTTAAAGAATTGTATGGAAATTATATGGAATATGTGTAAAAAAAAGTGGGACATATTAATTAGTTTTTAGAAAAAAAACTTAATAAGCTATGATATATAATTTTCTTTTGTAAAGAGAATCACTATTTAGAAAATTTAATCGTAGCGGCAAATAAATAAGTTTTTGATGCTTTTAAAGGGCGCAAGAGTTACTTTACAAAATCTGACGTCCAAACTACTTATACGACCTACCTCAGAACTACAGTTTAAAAATCCCACATAAGGGCAAATCATCTGAACTATTTGATAAAGATAGAATCTTCGCATGCAGAGAAAATGTATGTTTAAAATATAAAAAATAATTACAATATGATTCTAGTGACTATAAATATGTTTAAAACTGAATATATTATGATCACTGAGCATTATTTTTATCATTTACCAGGATTTAATTATGATTATTTCGAATTTCAGTTATACTATGAGGCTGTTAAACTATCCTAACATTTCTCTACATGGGTGTTAAGGAACTACTAAAGTACAAGAAGTACATCAAATAGATGCCAGAATTATTAGTAAATCTGTGCTTTAAGTGTACAAGAATGTAATGTTTACAAACATCACAAGACCAACTTTCAACCAACTAATCTCCGTACTTTTTATACTATAAAAAGATAGAGCTTGCATGCAGAGAAAATATATAATCATTGTATGATTTCAGTAACCATAAATACAATACAAACTGATCATATTATGATCACTGAAGATTATTTTTATTATCATTTAATCACTAGGATGATGCTTTTATAAAGATGCGGTATTTTTGGCAAAATGTGAGCGTTAATTGTGAATTATTGATAGAATATAAATTTTTTCAAGTTATTGGACATTGTTGCATAGTTATGACCTTTTCCCATCTTTCTGGCAACATACAGATTCCATGCCCAAAGAACTACCTATCTTTTGAGGTCAAGAACGAATCAAGCCGATTTCGGATACCCTGTTCTGAAGTGAAGCGTATTCTAGTGATAGCGTCCTGCATCGATCGAAACATATGATAGCCGGAGGGGACAAGGTTTTGACTATAAGAAGGGTGAGGCAAAACTTTCCATCCTCTATTTTCGAAACATGTGGCCGAGCGTTTCATTGATATAATATTACGGCTTCATGTCTATTTGCATATTCCGGGGGTTTTTCGCTTCAAACAAATCAATTGTGTTCGGTACAGGTCCCCTATGACCGTTCCGCCCGATTTCAGCAGCTCATAATAGATGTGACCCTTCTGGTCCGACCAAATAAAGAGCATTACCTTAGCGCCATGGATATTCAATTGGGTTCGATATAGGTCCCCTATGATAGTCCGACTCGATTTCAGCAGCTTATGACAGAGCATTACATTGGCACCCTGGATATTAAATTGTGTTCGATATAGGTCCTCTTTGATCATCTGGCCCGATTTCAGCAGCTCATAATAGATGTGACCCATCTCGTTCCACCAAATACAGAGCATTACATTGGCACCCTGGATATTCAATTGTGTTCGATATAGGTCCTCTTTGATCATCTGGCCCGATTTGAGCAGTTCATAATAGATGTGACCCTTCTGGTCCGACCAAATAAAGAGCATTACCTTAGCGCCATGGATATTCAATTGGGTTCGATATAGGTCCCCTATGAACGTCCAACCCGATTTCAGCAGCTTATAATAGATGAGAGCCTTCTGGCCCGATCAAATACAGAGCATTACATTGGCACCCTGGATATTCAATTGTATTCGATATAGGTCCTCTTTGATCATCTGGCCCGATTTCAGCAGCTCATAAAAGATGTGACCCTTCTCGTCCCACCAAATGCAGAGCATTATATTGGCACCTTGGATATTCAGATATGTTGTTGATTTGGGTGGTTGGCCGGGCTTTGCATATGATTTCTTGCTCTTCAGGTTGTAATGGATCTAATTTTCTTCGCCGGTAATGATTCGATGCAAAATTGGCTTCTTTTCATAACGCTAAAGCAGCATTTCGGACTGGTAAAATAGTCATTCAACATGGCTTAGCTTCAACTCGTGTGGTACCCAATTTCCTTGCTTTTTGAATGAATCCTACATTTTAAGAGAGAATCCCAATGATTTTGAAAGTTTTTCATTAGTTTGAAAATAATGCATATCGGGTAATACCATCTTAAAATTTTTCTGGCTGACCTATGCCACTTCTTAACCGCACAAACCATCTCTTGCACATTGAAATCGATGAAACATATTCAGGATAATATTCAGTGATCAATCGATATCCCTCAGTTTTTTTTCAAGTTGATTCAATAGTTACTTAGATAAGACCGTTTTGTTTCGGGGATTATGAGCAAACATTTTCTCGTTAATATTCCCATTTTCAGCGGACACAAAAATTCTTGCCTCCACAGAGCAGATAACGCCAAAGCCCAACCGAAGAAATTTAGACAGAAACTCTTTCCTCAGTGAAGCCAGAATCGGACATATGTACCACAAAGTATAAAACCACTTAGCACGTCTAAAGGCCGGATACACAGAAATGCTGTACTCAGCGAAGCCGGCTTCAATTATACCACAGAGTAGAAAACTCCTAAGGCCGAGAAAGGCCGGCTATTCAAAAAATTTTACAGGAATTATGACTACCCCACAAGAGGGCTAGAATAAAAGTAGCGAGAATCTATGGTATCTCTACGGAATTCCGAGGTACCAAAGAAAATATAACATCCGACCCCACAGAAGAAGCACATTATTTAAATTCTATAGTTATTTTTCTGATTTAATTTCCATTAAATTTATAAAAAAAAAATAAAAAAACTACATTCCTTCAAGAATATTAAATCGCAAAACAACATAGTGACAAATAACACTAAAACATCAAATTTTATATAAAGCTCAAAACAAAATGATTACATAGGAATGAATGCATCAGAAATTGAAATAAAAATTCTATCGTGGACAAAGTAAAATTGTGACAAATATTATAAAATTTCGAAATTGTAAATAACAAATACTATATAAACGCCCAAGCCAACACTGTACCATATTATGGAAAGAATCAAACACCACAAAAATTTATTTTGTTTTTTCTTTTTCTTATAAAACTATATAAAAAAAATCAAACCAAACTATAATGTATAGAAAAAAAAAAAAAAGAAAATAAAAAAGTTTTCAAAAAATTATTGAAATGTCACGTAGCAACTTCTCAAATTGCAAAAATCCTGACGTTGTCGTTCAATTTTATGTGGATTGATAGAAGCAGTGCAATGTTGTTATTGGCAGCAAGTAATATTAGAAGAAATATAAAAAGAAACTTATGAAGATGGGGTATGTAAGCAGCAATAGCATCTGTATTAAAGATGCTAAAGCCAAATAACATTTACAAAATATTGTACCAGAGAAAAGAGAAGAACTCACGAGAAGACGAAATGCCCAGAAAGTAAAAAGAAATGTATAGAAAACTAAATATTACAAAATATTGTCGAAGAAAGCAACCCAAATGACTGACACATCAAAATGTTGAAGTGTAAGAAGAAAACTGCATTAGAGGGCAACATACAACGAAGACCATTCATTGCCTGGCTTAAGTCACAAGGCGATAGAAGGAAAAAAAAACACTAACCCTGCTGTAACCCACAATAACATGGCAACTGACAACATGTTCATCAGTTCCAAAGAGAAATACTATATTTTACTCTTCCTTCCTATATAACAATCTCAACACTTTTTTCTCTTCATGTTTCTTTGCAATAATGACCCGACAGCCAATGTGTAGATGTGTCAATTCGCCCTTATGACCGTGCATATTTTTAATACAACAAATTTCCAAATAGTCATACTACAACATCGAAACATCATCAAGTTTTTAACTTCATCTGTATAAAATTTTTCTTTAAGATACAAAATAAAAAAAAAAAAATAATTCTTGCGTCCGACGTTGAAGACGACGACAATGTTGTCAATCGTCAAATGTCTTTGCTTAGAGCTTACGTCAACTGCAACCTTTTTGAAGACGACCACCACCATCACCACAATAAATACTTTAGTTCTAAATACTACTCAACTCAAATCGACTTGGCCACAAGAACAGGGTGCAGGTGGTGTTAGTTGTGGTAGTGGAATACATAGAAAATACTACTTTTCATCTACAGTTTAAGTAAATTTTAAGAAAAGTTGATGTCTTTGACAATAGCAGTGGGAAAATATGAAAATTATTTTACTAGAGTTTTTATAAGATTAAGCTAGCTAACACACTGTACAAAGTACATTGTAAAAAATTAATCGGAATTGACCATAAAATTTGAATCCTTGGCATGTTTCCTTAATGTGGACTGTGGGGTCTAGTTTTTTTGCTATCCATTTCGAAAGCAAGTTAGTCTTAAAAGTTACGGTCAATGAAATTAAAAATGCAATCAAATCGAGTATAGATAATAAGAAATCTCCGGGTTATGACCAAATCACTGGCAAACTTTTAAAGGAACTTCCTACAAAAGCATTGATCTATATTAGAAATATTTTTAATGTATTAATTAACATAAAATATTTTCCCAAAGTATGGAAAGTAGCTGAAATAATAGCAATTAATAAGCCCAATAAAGGACAATAAGTCTGCTACCGATACTCTCAAAACTCTTTGAAAAACTTCTTTTTGTTCGCCTAGAACCTATCCTTAAAGCCAGAAATCTTATCCCTGATCACCAGTTTGGATTCAGACGTATGCACTCAACTATTCAACAAATACATAGAGTAACAAATAAAATTTTAAACGACATTGATAGAAAGAACTTTTGTGTGGGTACTTACCTCGATGTAGCCAAAGCATTTGATAGTGTTTGGCATAGAGGGCTACTATATAAACTTGAAAAATCACTTCCACAAAATTTGTATCATATATTACAAAGTTACCTGGAGAACAGACAATTTTATGTCAAATACAAAGACCAGTGTTCCAACATAATGATAATGAAAGCTGGAGTCCCCGTGGGGAGCGTACTTGGCCCTGTGCTTTATCTTCTGTATACCGCCGATATTCCAACACCTAGAGCAAACCATGATATGATTGCTACATTCGCCGATGACACTGTGCTTTTGTCAGCTAACACGAATCTCACAATGGCTGTTACAAATCTACAGCAATTGCTGAACAGCGCACTAAACTCGTTCAAAACCTGGGGCATTCAGGTTAACAGTGATAAAACAATACAAGTCATATATACCAATAGAAAAATAACTGACCACCAACCGATCTACATTAACAATTCGCCAATACCTATAGATACAAAAGCTAAATATCTTGGGAAAGATCATATTATTCAAAAGAGAAATGAATTAAAAAACAACTATACTGGCTACTAGGCAGAGAGACAAAACTATCGATTCAAAACAAATTACTAATATACAATACAATAATATCCCCCATTTGGAAGTACAGAGTTGAAATATGGGGAACTGCCAGCAACTCAAAAACAAAAATTATACAGCGTATACAGTCTAAAATACTAAGAACTATCGTCAATGCTGAATGGTATATCACAGATGAGGACCTTCACCGCGATCTAGGCGTTAAAACTATAAACGAAGTTATTCGAAACAGCAGCTTAAAACATACAAGTCGCCTCACTTCACATGCGAACACTCAACTTAGCAGAGAACTGCAAAATCAACTTTTTTCTTGATTTAATCATACACAAAAATTCTTTTTCACATTTAGTAATTCAACAAAATGCACTGTAGAATAAAATCAGCATCATGTTACTGAACGCGTAATTGGGATCAGTGTGGACCATATGTCGATTATGTTTACTGCAAATGTAATCACTCAACAAAAAGTCAGCGTTGAATAAATCAGAAAAAACAACAAACAACGCATATGAGTTTATTCATAATTACAACAAACATTAGGGTGGGACTTAAACTCGCTTTTTTAGAATTTTTATTAGTAATACAATACTAAAAATATTCTTCTTTGTGAAATAAAAATATTTTTTTTGAAAAAAAAATTTAGGTCGATATCTCAGACTTGCCTAATCCGGAAAAATTCAAACATTGTCTAAATTTGATTTGAGACCCACCCTAATATACATATAACATATATGAATGTATTTCTACAAAATCATCCCCTTTTTATAGATAAGAAACAATTTTGTTTTAATTATGATTACACTCATACACGTTGTTTGTTATTTTTTCTGGTTTATTCTACGTCAAAATAATTATTGTTGGCTCGAATGAACAGAATAAAACAATGGTTTAACAACGACCGATGATTATAAACCACTGACAAAGCAATTTGCACATCGTTTGATTGATTTAAAATCATCAACGAATATGAAGGGTGTCCCAAGAAGAACGCAATTTTTAAATCTGGCAACATTCGAAGTGTCATTGTTTGACATTTGAACAATTGTTATTGTTTGCTAGTAGAAGGTACGAGGTTAGTAAAAATGGAGCGCTACACGAATGAACAACGCATTCTCATTGTGAAATTGTTTTACCAAAATGGTGAAAGTTTTGCGGCTACAGTTCGCAAATTGCGATCAATTTGGGGTCGCAATAATGCTCCAAAAGAGTCAACTGTCAAGAGATTAATGGATAAATTTGCCGAAACTGGGTCTGTTAGTGATGTAAAGACAACAACGCGCCATCGACCAGGTCGATCGACCGAAAATGTCGCAGCTGTACGTGATGATGTCGCTCAAACTCCATCCACCTCAATTCGACACCGAGCTCAGCAAATTGGTGTCTCCAAATCCACTTTGCAGCGAATTTTGACGAAAGATTTGCATCTTCATGCATACAAAGTTCAATTGACTCAGGAACAGAAGCCAGCTGACCATGGACAGCGAAGGGAGTTTGTTAATTGGGTGTTGGAGAGACAACATGAAAATGCTGATTTTGCCGATAAAATCATCTTCAGTGACGAGGCCCATTTTCATCTTGATGGCTTCGTCAATAGGCAGAACTGTTGCATTTGGGGTGAGGAAAATCCTCGAGTGATTCACGAGAAGCAAATGCATCCTCAACGTGTCACTGTGTGGTGTGGTTTTTGGGCTGGAGGAATCATTGGACCTTTTTTTATGAAAATGAGGCAGGTCAAGCGCAAACAGTCAATGGTGTTCGGTATCGTGAAATGATAACCAGTTTTTTCTTGCATAGAATTGAAGAAATGAATTTGGAGGGCATGTGGTTCCAACAAGACGGCGCCACATGTCATACAGCCAGAGAAACAATTCAATTGTTGCATCAGTCGTGTTATTTCGCGTTTTGGAGATCAGAATTGGCCGCCTAGATCGTGCGAATTAACACCATTAGATTTTTTTCTTTGGGGTTTTTCGAAGTCGATGGTTTACGCGAATAAGCCGACGACGACTCAAGCCTTAAAAGAGGAAATTGGACGCTGCATTTATGAAATACCGCAACATTCATGCAAAACGGTCATTGAAAATTTCATTAAAAGATCGCGTGCATGCCAGCAAAGCCGCGGCGGCCATCTGCACGATATATTGTTCCATACATAACCTCATTCTATCTACTTTACGATATAATAAAGTTTCACGATTTTTTTTTTAAATATCTGTGTTTTATTTAAAATTTAAAAATTGCGTTCTTCTTGGGACACCCTTTATGTGTTGGAGTATATTCAGCGTTTGAACGCAAACACAATTTATTCTTGCGTTGATTGCGTATGAACGTTTTGCAATCAGCAAATGCAGTTCTCTGCAACTTAGACAACTGCCGGAAAACGAAACTTTGGTGCCCAGAAGACTTAAGTGTATTACGCCCACGGGACTACTTGACCGCTTCTCTTAACATATAATTATTCTAAGTAATGATTTAGGATAATTTAACACCCAACTAGCCGTAAGAAAAATTACTTATTGTCTATATTAGACAGGTGTAATAAACAATGGGGGAAAAAAAAGTTCCAAACTTTAGCCCATAATTTTAATATAATACACTTGTTGATTTTTGAAATCATTGGAATATTTTTAATATAGTTTTTATATAAATTTACATGGCTATAAAAAGCTGTATTGGTCCACTGTTCCAAATAATTTGTATTGGAAAAGAATAAAAAAAAAATCATACACAATTTCTCTATTTCATTTTCATGACTTTTCTTTTTCGGTCTTGTTATATATTTTTTTTTTTTTGTATTTCTTTAGTG
Organism: Eustalomyia histrio; assembly: GCA_949748255.1. Lineage (NCBI taxonomy): Eukaryota > Metazoa > Arthropoda > Insecta > Diptera > Anthomyiidae > Eustalomyia > Eustalomyia histrio. The sequence goes on along the minus strand of OX456526.1, from coordinate 129,483,144 downwards.
CACATTTCAGCAAAACGATTGATGGCTTCCAGGACATAATATTTACAAGTTTTTCTTATTCAATACCATTGACAGCTAAAGCAGCAATAGCAGCAGTAGTCAGTAGAGCAGTCACATCTTTTAACTACAACAAGATGTAAGAAAAGTACAACAAAAAAAAAATAGAAAAGATGATGTCAAGGATTAGTTTGATATACGCGTTTATTCAGCTTTTTTTTTCTTTTATTTTCTAACTATATCCTCCCAATAATATCTTACTATATTTATGGTTATATTCATATATAGTATTGTATGAATAAAAACTAAAATCTATCTAAATATGTGTACGAGTATTGTTAAGAAAGAAATGTGTCCTCAACGTATATTGAGTATATTTTATTTTCATGTTATTGCAGTTTCTGATATTATTATTTTTTTTTTTTGGTCAATCAATAAGATAGAATAAAATTGAACTCATTCTACTGACATTTTAGTTTTTGAAATCATCATCATCATCATCTTCTACGTTTTCTTCGTCAGTTGTAAACACATCAGCTTCTATGTGATTGTTTTTTTATCTTGTTAAGGATTATACTCTAAAAGTTACTACTGGGAGGATAATGTTTTGAAAATTGTATATACGAAAATTTGTTTGAGTTTAAGAAGAAACAAAAAAAAAAAAAAACTACTTCTATTTTGATGCTTATTTTTAGTACGTTTATGTGCTTAGATCAACTGTTTTGTTTCTTTTTTATCATGATGATTGAAGGACAAACGGGAGTAATGACAAAAAATAAATCAAGTGAAATAGTGGGAGGAGAAAGAGTGAATTTAATTTTAAGTGAAATCAAAAAATATTTTATATACAATATTATATTACACAGCTTTACTAACAAGGTAACTTTCCCAAGTGAGAACTGCGATTTCTCTGATAGTTACATATGTTATGTGAACAAAAAAAACAACTGCTTTTATTATAAATATAAGGTCCGCCAAATAACTTTTTTTTTTTTTGAAAATGCTATAAAAAAAAACTACTGAATATTTTCTCAAATTTCTTTTTTTATTTGAAAGTACAATCCTTCCGGTTAATAATGGAAAATAATTTCATTCAAATGGCTGCCTCGGCTGGCCGTTACAGTCAATGGCGATTTTTTTCACAAAAATTGAAGAGGAGGATATTGGCAACATTTGGTTTCAACAGGACGGCACTACGTGCCACACAGCCGAAGCAACACTCGATGTTTTGCGCCCTGTTTTTGAAGATCGCATTATCAGCCGCAGAGCTGATGTCGTTTGGCCACCTCGGAGCTGCGATTTGATAAGGTTGGACTATTATTTGTGGGGTGCCGTCAAAGATAAGTGTTACGCCGACAAGCCAGAGACAATTGACGCTTTAAAGGACAATATTCGTAAAGCCATTGGTGAAATACAGCTGCACACAATCGATAATGTGCTTAAAACTTGGACCGATCGTGTAGGCTACTGCATGGCCCGCCGAGGCAGCGATTTGAATGAAATTATTTTCCATTATTAACCGGAAGGATTGTACTTTCAAATAAAAAAAGAAATTTGAGAAAATATTCAGTAGTTTTTTTTGTATAGCATTTAAAAGAAAAGTTATTTGGAGGACCCTATATAACATTACCTAATAGCGCTAAATCCTTATTATACCTTCATTGTGTTTGTCTCTCACAAAGATAGATCTTTAAAATACCTTTCATTTGATATCCAACTTAGCTATGGTTGCTTGGTAAAAAATACGACTTATCTGAAAAAAATTGACCTTACCCTTATTTCCCCGTTCTTTTTATACCCTAAAAATAAGATTGGGTCGATAAAAACTAATATGGTTTAAATATATTTGTCTCCTCTCTCATACATCCAAATTTCAGCGCAATCGGAAGTCTCACCTGCGAGATTTTCTGTTTAGGGTTTAAAACAAGTAATGAAATCCAAAGTCGACTTCAGTTTTCAGCATAAATAATACTACAGGGTGGCTTAAAAATATTTAGCCGATAGTGTTCTGATATTCTTCAAAATAAAACGAAATTAATTAAATTTTTTTTCAGAGGTTTATTTGGACCTTTTCCTTTAATTTTTGAAGCTAGAATTAATCAAGTGGGCTCCGGCATTGTTAATGATCATTTGTGCTCTATATGCCGAATTTTCCATCAATCTGTAGAGAAATTCGGGCGATTAGTTCTAGCACTTTTGTCTGATATTCTATTTGAGAACTACCAGAGTCTTTGGATCGTTCACATAGACATATGCCTTGAAAAGACTATAAAGGAAATAGTATAAACCTGTTAAATCAGGTGATCTTACTGATTACTGCAAATCGCTAAAATGAGATTACTCTTAAACGCATCCTTCAAAATATCCATTGTCCTGTGAGCTGTGTGTGCAGTTGCGCCTTCCTTTTGGAATCACAAATCCACGAAAAATAGCCAATTGTGTAGAAAGTCATTTGGTTGACGCCCCATCCCAGACATTTGCTGCCATATCGGCAAAATTCTCGATGGATTAAGCACTATAAGATCTTCCGGCTTTTCTTCTGTCACGTTTTTGTTTTCAGTTTCTTCGAGGCAAGGGCCTAAACGCCTCAGTATTTGGCCAGCTGTCAGGACGGGCGGGACTATATGCCAAAATTACATAAAAATAGTAACGAGTATTCCACATTCTTAAGAAATAAGCCATTCATGGCATGTCGACATGTATTCTATATCTGTTTACACATATTAAAAATAAAACTGAAAGCTGGCGTCATTAGCAAAGGTTATAGTGCCTTCCGATAGGATGATAAATTTTCGGCTACCTTGTTCAAATAAAAAAATGACCATGACCAATTTGTTCATTTTTGCAGCTTCGTTGTACGAAATGTTCCAGTGAAATAATTTTTGTTATTTAAGAAAAGTCCTCTCTTAAAGTTTCCACAATATGCAGTGATAAAATTTTGAACTAACGCTGATCATGGCCTCAATTTTAGAGGTAAGTAAATCTGGGCCTCCTCACAATTCTAAGATTCTCCCTGATGATACGCTAATACACCTTACAAGGGTTTAGGCCCAATAAAGCTAGGGCGATTCAAAACTTGGCCAAGCAGTCAGCCCACTTCTTGCTCTTGCATACAGCTAGCTGACTTAGAACTTCCAATTTGCATCTGCCGAGCCATTTGAGAGACTCGATTTAGTCCAAGATAAGTCTGTACCACAAATCAAAGGATAAAAATGCCCTAATTGGCACCTGACTACATATAAAGTAGCGACCTTCTGTTACGTCTTCTGTGACACTCGCATACGCACATAATGCAGAAGAAGGGTACAAGCGCATATGTAGGACACGTTAAAGGTCAGGAATCCATAGTAGAGGTCCTTGCTTTGGCTCCCAGGATTTGTTGATTAATTTTCTTCATAAAAAAATTACTACTTCAAAACTAGTAATACAAACCTGTATAGGGAAATATTGTCTGTGATACAGAACAGTTAATTATCAATGAACAGTCTTGTGGACTTCCTGTGTCCATCATACTCTCTTTATTGCTGCTAAATTTCCGATGATCTTGCAAGACCAGTATATCCTTTGATTTGGTAGACAGTTTTACCAAAGACCTGTTTAGGTAACACCAGTTAGACAACTTCCAAAAATTCTAGTCAGCCAAGTGCTATCAAGTTGAGTAAAACGTACCAAAATTGTTTTCGATGTGTTAATGGATAACCACTTTTCGTGTCACCATTTACAGGGATATAAATCATATGGACCATAAAGCATGCGCTTTTTATTATGCTAACGACTATAAGATCGTCGATGTAGTTGTAGGTTCTAAACCGTTCCGTACCTCATGTAAATCATCAATCGCCTAAAACCAAAGAAGCAGTCACAGTACTCAGCACCTCCCTGTCGACAGTCCCTAGTGGTATTGATGATTATAAATGGTCTTGAATGTAAATATCCCAATAGTTTACTTTATGGTAATGCTCGACGCTTCCAGTGCCTTTTATAATCCTCAAGACTTGATACAATTCTACCTCACTAGATTATCCCGGATAATACAAAAAAAGCTGGAGTCTGAGGTATGTATCGTTAATCTAATGATTGGAAAAAATATACGCCGCCTTAAATAAAATCAATAAAAAAGAAATGTCTGGTTTATATGGATTTGTGTCTATATTTTTTATAAAGTGGTTAACAATTTCAAAATCTATTAGAAATATTAATTTCGCCTGTATCAGCTCCAAAGATGGAACAATAGTGTTTTTATTAAAAGTAATTATTTTTCGGTAATTATTTACCAAACCTTATCGAATTGGTGAGAATAGCTCTACATTTTTATCTACCTCTTTTAGGGAGTACCTATCTGAATTGTGCTAAAATATTTATAAACCACACAAAATCCTAAATACTGAAACACTTTCGGACCAATTTTTTTTTATTTTTTTGATATTTTATTAAGATTTTCCTTTGTATTTTCTGCCCTTTACACTTGAGGTAGGGTATCACATAGTCGGCATGCACGACTTTAGTTTTTATAGCATTTTCTTTTTAATTTAATTTCAGACTATTTTGTAAACAAAAGTATTCATAATCTAAGATTTTTTTTGGACAAGAGTAAATTTAGATATTAATTTGGTACTAATTTGAAATCAGAAAGAAGTGAACACCCTAAATATGCATTTAATATCTCTCATAACTAAAGATGATTTGAGTAATTAAATAAACCAATTTGTCAATCAAATGTGTCAATTGTAAATGAAATGTCATGCATGTATGTAAGTTATGAAAATGCATACTTTAACCGATAGTGGGGGGGAGGAGGGGGTCAATCATATAATTTTCATGAAATGTATTTTTCCATTAAATAATATGACATTTTAAAAATTGATAGAAAAAAAAAACTAATTAATAAATTAAAGAAATTAAATAAATTTAAAAAAAAACTCAAATGTTTAAAATATTTTTTGCCAACTACACAATTTTCAAAATTTAAAGAATTAAATTGTATTTGATTCCTTTTAGGTTATAAATTTATATGAATGTGTGGTTATATAATAAATTGGATTGTTACAAAATGAGAGTAGTACCAATCACATGCTGTGACATGCTGGACAAGAAATGGGTTGAGTTGAGTTTGAAATTTTCAGTGACATTTTTAAACATGAAGATTATAAATTTTCTGTTTCTCTTTTTTTTTCTTTACAACATTGAAATGTCCAAACAATGTATGAACGTATGTAAGACGCTTAGAAAATATATATAAATATAACTTAATAAGTGGGTGGATTGATAACTGAGTTAAATAAAATTACTATTATTTTTACAGTACGATAAGTTATAAAAATAATTTCTAAAAACTTCGTTGTAAAATGGTTATTAACTAAAAATAAATATTTTATATACAGGGTGGCGCAAAAATAACCTTCCGATGTTTTTTGGCTGTAATTTAAAAAAAAAAATGAAAAACATTGATTCTTCTTGTGGATTATTTTTATTTGGTCTTTTAATTTTTTTTTACATCAAGTCGAGAATATGTCATGTAAATGGCCGCCGCCACAGCGATAGGTCCTCACATTCTTGACGGATATTGTCTTTAAGAGCTGCAAGAGTCTGAGGCTTGTTGACATAAACCTGCGACTTCAAAAAGCCCCACAAAAAGAAGTCTAGAGCGGTCAAATCAGGCGATCTTGCTGGCCAGTGCAAACCGCCAAAACGGGAGATTAGGCGCCCGGGAAATGCATCCATCAGCATATCGGTTGTGGCACGTGCAGTGTGTGGCGTTGCACCGTCCTGTTGGAACCACATATTTTCCAATCCCAATTCATCAAGTTGCTCCAAAAAGAACTCGTTGATCATTGCTCTGTAGCGCTCACCATAACAGCACCCCATACAGTGACTTTGAGCGAGTATAATGGCTCTTCGTGGGTTACACGCGGATTTTCAGTGCCCCAGAAGTGTAAATTTTGCTTATTTACGTACCCGCTAAGATGGAAATGGGCCTCATCACTCATGATTATTTTTGATGAAAAATCATCTTCATTATTGCTCAAATAAATAGTCACCAATATTCCGCGTTCTGGAGCAGTGTAGCGTAACATTGTTTATTAACGTGTATTTCGCATGTGTTTACTACACAAATGTCAAAACAGAACTGACATTAGGGGCCAATCGCAAAATTTATAGCATTTTCTGATAAGAGGATTACTTTTGCGCCACCTTGTATATACACATTAAACAATAATATCTATGCATTATAAGTACATTCATATTCTCAAAATACACGGCAAGGACTTCAAGGAATATGGTTTCTGTTTTGTTTACGCTTCTCATGGACATGGACGAAGTGAGCCTGGAACTGGTTGAAAAATTGATGATGTCAGAACTGCGACAGTAAACTAGCCCAAAATACTCGGTGCCACATTTGACAGTCTCAACTCGTCTTCAGAGCATGCCAGTGCAACTTTCAATAAATCGAGAAGAAGTAACAAGGACCTCAAATCTCTAGCCGGCAGCTCTTGGAGCAAGGATAAAAAAATCTTTTTAGCTGCATACAAAACTATTGGCCGGACAGTTGCGCAGCGCCAGACTAGTCCCCAAATCTGATTGATATGGAAATGAGAAATCTTCAGAGCTGCCAAAATCATATCTAAGGACCCCCCCCCCCCCCCCCTCCACCAAGATATGCCAGAATAGATTTTGGCAATTTTGAGGGAGAAATTCTACCTAATATTAGGGAAACATTGGACGGACCGTCACACAGAACAGCTCAGAGTGAAATACACGGTAATCGTGGCAAAAATATGCTATCCAAACAACATAGTGCTAAGAGGTCGCCCCCCACCAATTGAAGAAAAAAAACCTGCTAGAAAGACCCGAGTGATTCTGGCACAACCAAGATCCGGATGGTGCAGCCATCTTAATTCAAACAATTTTTATTTAATTATTTATTTATTTATTTATTTATTTATTTATTTATTTATTTATTTATTTATTTATTTATTTATTTATTTATTTATTTATTAATTTATTTATTTATTTATTTATTTATTTATTTATTTATTTTTATTTATATATTTATTTATTTTTTTTTCTTTATATATTTATTTATTTCTTTATTTATTTATTAAACATATAATTACAAATTATATCTTAATACCCTAACCGAGCACTAGAAACGAAGTTTATCGGCTCGTTGAAGCGAAAACAGACCAGAGCCTCTGGTGGGAATCGAACCCACGACCCCCTCACTGATAACTTTGCACGCTACCAACTAACCTACCGGGGCGCTCATTGTTATTCTAACTCGACACGAATTAATCCCGTCATCCCAGATACTTGCACTGCATGTGGAGAGGACTCTTACTATTCCACACAGAGAAAACAGATTCATTGTAACTACCGAATTTCTTGCCAAACGAATGGTTTGTTTGGATATTCAGTCGGCAAGAAATTCAGTTGTCACGATGAATCTGTTTTCTCTAGACATTTTCAACTGCACTGCTAAACAGGCTTATTTAGGTCTATGCCCACCTAACCAGAATTCGGTAAAATCATTCAAACCTAGTAATACTTATGTTATTTGGGTTAAAACCAATCTTGTTCTCTAACACAAACTCTCAATATGTTGACAATCTTTTGGAATTCCTAAAGATTCAAACACATCAATATTAATGTAACCTTTAACTAACTTTCAACTAATTACCAATCTACCCTCTTACATTGACATACTAAGACATACAATAATATTGTTAGTGTGTCCCATTAAAGAAGAAGAAGAAAACATATTGTTATACACTATTCATATGTATGTACAACTACTTACTAACTTACTTCTATAACTTAACAAAATACCCTCCTTCTTCATCATACCATCATTGCCAACTAAGTAACAACAAATCCATAAGATTGTCTGTTAGATGTCAATCAAATACAATACAATGACATTAGACCAAACATGAACACTAACATGAACTTTACTTAATATTGAATATATATATAAAAATATATGTATGTGTAAGGGACCAGCATAAAGAGTATGTAACAAAAAAAAAATAAATAAAAAAGGACTTTTGAAGACAAAAAATAACAAGTGATAAAGACAAACAATAAAAGGATTGTTATATAAATTGAAGCAAAATGTTGAAAACATTCATTTTACTTCAAAAAAAATATACTTTTTCTTCATTATAATCATTTTCATCTTCCCAATAATGTAACTGACCATCAATTTTTTCAACAACAAATTGATGTGTTGCAATTCAGTGGGGCAAACACTACATTTAATCGTCAAATTGGATTTGATTGCAAGGCCAAATTTTCTGAATTTTATTTTACTTATTGGAAAGTGTTTTTAGGATACTGTTTCTCGGAACGAACTTTATATAGATTAAAGCTCAGTTTAAAATTAGTTTATGAAGTTTAAAGGTGAGAATACACAAATGTTATTTTCCTGATCAAAATTAACATATAGGTGGTGTCAGTAATGAAAAATCCATATGACTTTTTGGAACTACACGCATAGAAAAAACATGGTTGCAATATGATCACTGCTACTATATTGTGCTTGCTGCAATCGGGTATGGTTGTCACAACCAAGTTATTGGTTTTCTAACCATCAACATGGTCGCTACCATCATTATTTAGTAAATATTTTACTATATTATGATTAGCACCTTCTATTTTATATTATGATTGGCTGTAACCATACTGTGGTAACAAAAATTCTGACTATGAAAAATATAATAATTATGCAACGATAAAATGCTGGCAGCAATTAATAAATAATTATACATCAAATAAAATATAACATTTACAGTCCATAATATTGTCTTGTTTACAAAAAAACCAAAATTTTATCAGTTCAGTTTGTTTTTACTACAAAATGTCTTAAAAAAACAATCAAATATTGTTTACTAAAACTGGACAAATATCAGATGGGTAGAAAAAACTTTTCCCTTATTATTAAAAAATTTCATCAATTGACCCATTAAGATCCAGTTAATTTTTTTTTTAGCTTTAGAAGATTATTTTTAAAGGGGTTTTTTCGAAAATTCTTTATACATACACGTTAATAAAACGACGTGCCAGATATAATATGCTGGTAATATACATATATTTGGAAACGCTGTAAGTTATATTTGCCGCATTTATAATACAATATGCTTGCCTGCAAATATAATATGTTTGCTTGTAAACATATATATCTTTGGATCCTTTGAAATGAATCCACCGGCAAACATCCCACAAGTATAATAATTATAAAATTACAATTGCAAACATATGTTTTTTAAGTGGGAAAATACAAATATTACAATTTTCGCCTGGAAACATATGTATAATAACCATAAATATAAGATACTTGGAAATCTACTTAAAATATACATATGATAGTTTACAAATATATATTTGCCTGTTAAGATATTTACAGATGTCTTTTTCCTGCGTGTATAATATTATTTGCACTAATCAAAAAGATTCTATTGAAAGATTGTATATTTTTTAATTCTTTTCAATAAAAACAATTAGATTTTTTTTTAAAGAAATATGTTTATTAATTCATTTCTTGTAAAAAGTTCTTAAAATATTAAAAAAATATTTTTTACAAGAAAAAGTCTGTAAAACCCATGATTTTTTTCTACCAAAAAGTTTCTTACACAGATTCCATGGACTTTTCCTTAAACTAAAATTCTCAGATTCTCCAAACTGTTTCTTAGATAAAAGTTCATATATTCCAAACAAACTTAGATTTTAAGGCTTTTCTTTAAATGAAAAATTTATAGATTCTGAAGAAAATGCTTGGATTCTAATGACTTTTTCTAGTAGAAATAATCTTAGATTCCAAAGACTTTTTCTTAAAAAAAAAATCTAAAAACATTAAAAAAAAAAACTTAAAAATGTGCTAAAATTTTTTTTATTAAAAAAGACATTAGAATTTAAAAAAAAGTTTTAAGTATTTTTCTTAAAAAAAAGTCCACAGAATCAAAGTTTTCTTGAAAGCAAAGTTCTCAAAGTCTATGACCTTTTTCTTAACAATTTGTCTTCAAAAAGTCTTAATATTATTTTTTTTAGAAAAAACATTTCTAAAGGAAATATTCTTGCATTTAAAGAGCTTTTTCATAGTTTCTAAGAACTTTCCCCTTAAGAAATTTTCTTAGATTATGGATCATAATATAGTTGGGACTATAATATGATTACGTGCGATTATATCATGATAAATTCATTATAACATGTTTATTTGTGACCATAATATGGTAATTTTTAATCATAATATATAACTGTAGGGACCATATTATGGTAAACATATGGTTATTTTATTATCATAATATGATAACCATAATATAGTACGACTTTGTTTGGCACAACCATAACCCCAAAAATATATGATGCTCTTCAAATATGATTGACCCAACCATGTTTTTTCTTTGCGTGTAACAACCTTCAGATGATAACTGCCAAAATTTAAGCACAATTCGTTCAAGTTACAGCTGTTTTATTGACGATACTTTTGCGAATTTGAAAAAAATGGATTCAAAGCAATTTCGAGCAATGATAAATCATTGCTTTTTAATGGATGAAAATGACCGTTCAAGCCACCGTCGCGCCCTATGCTCCAGTGGGAGTTAGAGGAATATAAATAATAAATAAGCCAAAGTGTCTTTAGGCTAACTTTAAACGTGGCCGTACAAACACCAATGACGCCGAATCCTCTGGTTACCTAAAAGAAGCGGTGATATTGGAAAACATCAAACAAATTGACAAAATCACTTTGGCAGACTGTAAAGTGAAGTTACAGTTGAAGTTAAAGATATGGAATAAACATGTCAGCTTTATTTTGCATAACTTGGGTACCGTTTTTGTGGTGCACCAAGGCAATACCCCGAATCATAAGTTATTGGCTACCATAACCAAATTGCACGAATGTTACTTTCATTCACTACCGCACCCAACGTATTCACCAGATTTGGCTCCCAGCGATTTTTACCTGGTTTCAGACCTCAAAAAATGCTCGCTGGAAAGATATTTGGTTCGAATGAAGAGGTGATTGACGAAACAAAGTCCTTTTTAGGGGCCAAAGATAAATCATTCTATAATAAAGATATCGACATGTTAGAAAGTCGTTGGAGTGATTGTGGCACTCTTAAAGAAGATTATGTTGATGAATAAAGTCGAAGTTTGCCAAAAGATTGTTGTTTTATTGGTTAACCTACGGACTTTTCAGCCGATGTGTTAACACGTTTACATGAGAAAATTAAACTTAATAAATTAACAGAAACTGGATTCAAATTGAAAAGGAACACGAAGACAACCTTGACTATCGTTTCTCAATCTTATTATTAACCTCACCAACGTGAAATTTTAAAGGCATGTGTTTGGATTAAGATATGCTCCTTCATCCTAATTTTTAAGTCTTAAAAAGATTTTTAAGGACCATCTGAGAAATACAATGGCAAACATTTAAATTTCAAGCGATCAACAAGCATATATGATGGAAAAATTGGTTGAGACGGTACTAGGTACTCAGAGGGGTTTTGATCGGGCATAATTTGTAGATATAGGGAGAGCATTTAATAAAATCATAGGCAAAAAAGGAGGCATTTACTGTCTCAGTAAATTATCCGGTTGCAAACTGATGGATAATGAAGGTCTTTAAAAATCGAATAATAGAGACTAAACTAGACGAAGAATACATAAGGGCAAAACCTACCACAGGCACCCCTCAAAGCGTTCTCATAAAACCAACTCTTTGAATATTGGCGTTCAAGGAGTTTTTTTGAAACTAATGCAGAAACGGCAGCTCTTTGCATGCTTATAATTATGAATTCACTATAAGTCCGGGAGCATCTATTCGGAACTAAGACAAAATGGTAAATTACTGGTAAGGAGCTTTGATCTTGCTGCCCTGATTCGAAAATTTGTCAGCGAATTATAAACTGCCACATACATATTGTGGGAGCCTACAAAACGGAACGATAATAACTGATCTTCTAAATATTAAATATGCCGAGCAAAAACATTGTATCAGATACCAGGCTATTTACTCGCTTAATAACTTTTGTTCGCGATTTCCAAAATGTAATGGGTACTCATTATTTTTTGGCTGTTTGTAAGCGAGAGGGCAATGACCACCCATTACATTGTTTTTTTTTAAGTGAGAAGATAATGGCCACTCATTACTTTTGGGACATCGTGAACAAAATTAATTAAGCGAGTAAATAGCCTGGTAAGTAGTTGATACCATGTTTTTGCTGAGTGGCTCTCGATTGCACAGTGAATGCAGCACGACAGCTGAAATATATGTACACAAAGTAAACAGATTTATAGTAACAACCGAATTGGATCAATCGATATATTTGTTTGTGGCAAGCAAAATTCGCTTAATCAAATAGAATTTCAGTTGAAAACATATATTTCAATGGGATTAGGAATACATTTGATTGGGACAACGGAATAATTTGGTTGATACAATCAAACTGTTCAGTTGGCAACAAATTCCATTGTCACGATTTACCTGTTTTCTCTGTGTTCTTATTTATGAATTTTATTAATATATTTTAAAATTTTAACAATTAAATTTAACTAGAAATCTCAAAATATTAATAGCAAATAACACAACAACACAATGAGGCATAATGAAAATAAATTTAAATCTAAAAAAAAAAGATATTTATGCTCCATAAAAAATAACAACTTCAATTATCTATTGTGACATTACAAATTATGCAATTTAATGAAAATCCATCCATATCTGATCTATGGATAATGAGTGTATTTTTTGTTATTACAACAATGTATGTGAATGTGTATATTTTTAATTCAGGTTTCTGTGTTTTTTTTTTTTTTTTCATTGGAAGTTTACTTTTTTTTCCAATATGGCAGCATTGATGTTACTGCTGCCATAATAAATGTCAGTCAATAAACATAAAACGTAAAGTAAAAGAGATGTGTCAAATAAATTAATTTTGCAACAAAAGCCATCAAAACTAATTACGACACAGCAGACAATATATTAATGACGTGTCAAAATTAACATTTCATTATTTGAAACGAAACAAATACAAATTCATATGGAAAAAAACAACAAGAACAAAAATACTTTTTTCTCTATGCTATTATTATTATTATTTTGGAAATGACAGTAACAAAATGCACATGTTAAAAAGAACAACAAATTCTATTTTGAAGTCCTACACAAACATATAATTTCAAGCCTTGGCCGAGGCTAACGACGTGGCGTAAAGCGATTGTCGCTGCAAAAGAAAATACCACCAAAATAATAATGGGCGATGGTGTCATATATATTTCAATATAAATTTTTCCATCGATATTCGTTATTCTTCAATGTCTCTTTCGCTTACTTACAAAAAATACTTATTTGGTGTTTTCATTTATATATTATAAAAACTGTAGAAAATATAATTATTTTACAAAAAATTTATAAATTCATCATATAAAAATGTTTTATATAGTTTATTGGTCCACTGGGAGCACATGAGAGCCATAGACATTCTAAGGCCAACCGTTATATCTTGAAAAACAACACAGAGAAAACAGATTCATTGTGACAACCGAATTTCTTGCTGTCCCAAACAAATTATATATCATTATTGAAATATTTGGTTTCCACCGAAATTCTGTTATATTAACCAAATTTCTGTTGTATTAACCAAATTTCTATTACAACAAACAAATATATCGGTGGCTCCAACTAACGCATTCGGTTGACCAAAAATGTGGTGGTTACAAAGAATTTGTTTTCTCCGTGAGGAAATGATGCTTGGCTAACTTATAATTGCATCACTTAACGTGCTTTATAGGTTAATATATGTTTTATATGAAAAAATACGCCACGTTCTTATTCTGTTTCTACACTAATATGAATATAGGAACTCATATATTTACTTTTCGTATGTTAAAATGAATATTGAACTTTCAACATAATGAGGGGGAAAAAACACGCATTAAATATAAATGTAAAAAATTAACCTATTTTGTTGCAAATCAAATTTTAAAAATATGTATGTATAAAAGCTGAACGGCATCCGAAATAGGAGCGCATCGAAGATATGACATGTAGATCGCATACTTACGCCGTAATTTAAGTGCATAAAATAATTTTTAACTCAATATATATTTAGAAAAGATTTTGGAATTTCTTAAAAAAACATATATTTAAATAATTGTTCAAATTTCATAAAAAATTGGAAATTTGAATTTAGTTAAGATTTTATTTAGCCAATTCGCACCCACCCTTAATACAAAATGTTTTATTATTTGAGAACTAATCACGACAAGCAAAAACCAATCTCTGGAGTTCTGGATAATAGTTGGAAAAGAATAAAACAGCCCCTAAGGCTGCTCTTTAAGTCAGAAAAAAATATTTACAATATTTTTTTCGAATGATCCCCATCATCATATTTATCCACTTTACCCTACCAAAACCCTTAGCACTTTTTCCTATGAGAATAATCTTAAGGTTCTGACGACTTCTTCCCACAAAAAACGAACAACTTTTCCTTATAGGACATATTATTTTACAAAAACCTTTTCCACATAAAAATCTTAAGACTCTGATTACTTTTTTCTACAGAAACACATGAAAATTCTGTAAACTTGCTGGATTCTTAAGACATTCTCATAAAAAAGCTTATAGATTGTGAGGAGCTTTCATGTAGAAAAACCGTCTGGTTTTAAGGAGTTTTTTCTGCAGAAAAAAACCTTGAGGTTCTAAGGACTTTTTATTAATAAAAACGTTTAGATCGTAAAGCAAAATCATCATATTTTAAAGACTTTTTTACAGGAAAACCCCCAAATCCTTAACGAAATTTCTTATAAGAAAAATATCAAAATTCTGAGAAATTTTTCCTACCAAAACCCAGCAATTTCTAACGACTTTCTCTTATAGGACACTCTTATCTTATAAGGAAGTGTTTTCCCATAGAAAACACTTCAGATTCTGATTACTTTTTTCTACAGAAAACATAAATATCCTAAGCACTTTTTTTAAAGAAGGCCCCCTAGATTCTGAATACTTTTTCCTATAGATAATTTTAAGGATACATTCTCAGAAAAAAGCACATGTATTTTGAGGATCTTTTCGTATAGAAAAATCCTTATATTCTAAGTACTTTTTCCTGTAGGAAAACTTTTAATTTTAGGGACTATATTCTTATATGACACTTTTATCTTATAAAGATCATTTCCCACAGAAAACCCTTCGGATTCTAAATACTTTTTCCTACAGAAAACATAAAGATCCTAGGCAATTTTTCTAAAGAAGTCTCCTTAAATTCTGAGTACTTTTTCCTATATACAATTTTGAGGATACATTCTTATAAAGAAGCCCATGGATTTTAAGGATCTTTTCATATAGAAAAATCCTTATATTCTACAGGTTGGTTGAAAAGTTCCTGCGCTCACCAAGAGATGGCACTGCTAGCCCAAACTTTTTTTTCTCAAGTTGGTATAACTGTCCTGAGAACACATGCAAAGTTGCAAGTCATTCTGTCAATTCTTTCTTTGTTTACAAGCCATTTGAAGTTGACGTGTCATTGATTTTTTTTTAATATGGAAAAAATTGAATATCGTGTAGTCATTAGATTCTTTGTTTTGAAGGGTTTAAAAGTAAAGGAAATTTATGAACAATTGTTAAAAGATTATAAGGACTCCTCACCTTCAAAACGCACCGTTGAATTTTTGGGCTGGTGAATTTAAACGTGGTCGTACCAGCCTTTAAGACGATCCACACGAAGGACGACCAAAAACTGCAACCACAGCAGAAATCATTGAGCAGTTACATAATATGGTTAGTGAAGATCCAAGTTTGACTGAGCGTGAAATTGCTAATGCCATAGACATCTCAGACGAACGGGTACTCCATATTTTACAAGAAGAATTACGTATGAAAAAACTGTTTAGAAAGTTAGTGCCGCACACATTTACAAAATCAACAAAAACTGGATCGAAAACAAATTTCTCAGCGTAATTTGGAGCGTTTTATAACTATGGATGAGACTTGGATCCACCACCATGATCCTAAATTGAAATGTGATGGTTTACAGTGGACTGAAGCTGGTTGTTCAGCTCCAAAACAGATGAAGTCACAACGATCAGCAAAGAAGGTTATGGCATCAGTTTTTTGGAATGCAAATAGAATTTTGTTAATTGATTATCTCCAGAAAGGTAAAACAATCAACTCTGAATATTATTGCAGCCTTTTGGATCAGCTGGATGAAAAAAATCGTGAGAAAAGACCTGGTTTAAAGAAGAGATAAATCATTTTTCATCAAGACAATGCACCTGCTCACAAAAGTGTTTTGACGATGGCTAAATTCAAAGAATTAAAGTACGAATTGCTTGAACATCCACCGTATTCACCAGATTTGGCTTCCAGTGACTACTATCTCTTCAGAAATTTCAAACAATTCCTTCGTGGAAAACATTTTTCGTCGAATGAAGAGGCCATAGCAGCCGTATGTTGCAGAGCTTCCGCAAAACCATTATAAGGATGGGATAAAATAACTGGAAGATCATTGGAACAAGTGTATTGAGCTTCTAGGAGATTATATTGAATAAAAAAATATATTTCGTAACAAAAACAGTATTCTTCCATTTCGAGCGCAGGAACTTTTCAACCAATCTGTAAGTACATTTTTCTATAAGAAAACTTTAAATTTTGGGACTATTTTCTGTATAAAAAAAACTTAGATTCTGGGGACGTCTTTCTACAAAAATTCTACAAATTCCTATAGCAAAATCTGAGGACCTTTTCCTATAACGAAAACCCTTAGATTCTTAGGTAGTTTTCTTTGCTAGAAACTCTCAGAATCTGAAGTTTATTTTTTCCTCTCAAAAAACATCCAAATCCTGAGGACATTAATTTTTAATTGAAATAGTCCTCGAAATCTGATGATTTTGCTGTAGAAAATATTTCTATAAATCTTGGTGGTTGCTTACATAAAATTTCTTAAATTTTTATAGGTTTTTGGTAGCACAAATGTTTCAAATCTCAAAATTTTAATTTAGAATACCGTACACAGAATTCTAAATATTTTTATAATAAAAAATTCATTTAAATCAAATATAAAATGTTTATACGTGAGATCATAAGAACTTTTCTTTTCTTTCATTTCTTTTTTAATCAAAGTAATTTTTTTATAAGAGTCGACCCAATAGACTATCTATGGAAAATTAATAACCAGCTGCTGTTCCGAATTCATTGGAATCAAAACCGAGCCAATGTTTGCTAACGAATAGACAATATCATTGCCCGTACGATAATACCCTCTATGACTTGGAAGCTAGAGAAGATATACCCCGCTGCCCATAGGTACCTCATTGAGTCTTCGTCTACACTTCTTAACATGCATGGATAATGCTTATCGGAGTTTCAAGTACCATAAATTTAGTTACAGTAACTGTAAATCCTTTATTTGACACTTCTTTTAACCCCATATAACATTAAAGGTTTAATTTAACCAATCCATCAGTTGCATATTGTACGATAAATAGATAAATTTATAAAAATTGTATACGAGACAGAATTATTATACTAAACTAAAGCTTAATAACAAATAATCTATTGTCATCAATCGTCCAATATGTCTACCACCAATCCATCAATATTTGCCACCAACACACATACACAGATAGACATACAACCACGCACTTTAACACGTACACTTGCTATTATAGTGAAATATACAAACCGCTAAATCAATTGAATTTATCAATTGATTTTAACTGCTCATGCAATATACTTTACACACTCAAATATATACATACATACATATAAATTATTTATGACACATACACTGTGAAACGGTCAGAGCATGAAATCTGTCCAAATTCTGTAAATTTAAAAATTGTGCAATTTTTGAAAGTTCATGTGAAAACGAGCGATTTAGCAGGAAGTTTATAATCAAATTAATGAGATTAAATAGATTTTATGAATCATTAAATGCTAATTAAAGGGTAACGTAAATGTTTTTAAGTTGTTTTTTTCAACACACTTCATAGGTAAGGAAAAAATATTTAAATTTGATTCAGCAGAATCAATGCCCACGTTGTCGGTAAAGTGAGGTCAATTTGCATTGTATAATGCAACAGCCAGCGATGCCAATCTAGCGGTTTTCGTACTGGAATTGGCGTTTCTTTAAAGTGTGTGGGTTTTCGAAAAAAATAGCTCGTCGCCTATTCTTACATTTTTATTAAGTGTTTTTTGCTTCATATATGTAAAACAATTATTTTATTAAATTTTTCATAATATTGTTACAAAGTCATCATAACCTTTTCTAGATTTAAATAATATTTAGATTTTTTTTTTTTTATAAATATATGAAGGAAAGTTTGATTTAACCTATAAAAAGTAAATTTGAATATTTAGGGATTTTTGATAAATCAAAAAACACTTTTGATTCTATAAAGTTATCATCACTGGCAGCAGCTGCAAACGATAAAAAAAAATGTACAAAGTGTATTGGAAGGAGTTAAAATGTTATATTCCATCATTGTCAGTTCGTCAGTACATGTCAATATTTTATTAAATGACATTAAACTGTCTCTATCGGATTAATTAATTTATTATTGTTGTTATTGTTCTATAGATAGATGGCCAACTCACAATTAAAAAAAAATAGAAAAATATTAAATTGACACTCATCCACAATTTATTTATGTCATGCATATAAATAAAGGAAAGTTTTAGTAATAGTTTTATTACAAAAATAATTCAAAATTACATATTAATTTTGGAAAATTATATACAAAATTATAAATTATATTGTAGCATAACAAAATAGATTTAAGTTCATTTGTTAAAATGAAATTTTAAAATGCCGATTTGGTTTGAATAAAATATTTTTCGTAAATTTTTAAAAATGTATACTCATTAAAAAAATAGTGTATGACATAAATCTGTGCTTTATAAAGATTGTGTTTTATATACAGCTGCATTTAATAAAACTGCCGAGACTATTGCTCATGTGAAGATGTGCTTCGACATTTATTAAAAACTACATTAAAAGCCAGATACTTCATTACCCTTAGTCTTAAATATTGGAGTACATTTAGAAGAAAATTAAAGTCCCATGCAAAAATCGAAATATTCTAGTGAACAGATATTTTAAATTTCTTATAATCTGATATTGGTCAATACCTACGCTGTAGTAGGAACCAGAGATGAACATGAGTTGATTCACTTTTTTTCTATATGTATGAACTCACTGCTTTTGTTTTGTTTTCAATCATCAACATGTGCTAATAATATTGCTCGCAGTGTTTGCGCCCTCACAATTGCTTGTCATTTACCCAATCATTTTTTAAATGCCGTTAGCAATAAGGGCTCAAGGGCAAAGCATTCAAATGATTCATAAAAGCTCAATGGTAAGTTGATTGCATAGTGCAAAATCAGTGCGTTAATTTGTATTAAATAAGTTTTCAAGATGAACTGGAAATAATAAAAAATATTGAAAATGGTGTTTTTCGTATTGTAAAAAATAAAGAAAGCAGAAGTAAAATTTGGGATATTTTCTGTCAAATTGAAAATGAAGAATTGCTGATATTTGCACTTAGTTTTTCTATCATTATCATTATCACTATCATTATTATAATATATATGTTTAAGCACTTACAAATAATATCAAAAAGAATATGCAATAAATATCCCCTAAATACTGTCTTAAATTAATTAAAAAATACTCATATAAATAGAAAAGTGTATATTTACTCAAAAAGTTCTGCGTGTATTCATAACACTCATACTGATTCAATGCTTTTGTGAGTTTTCAGAATAAGCAAGCAATTACATGCATTTTGTAACAAACCACTTGCTGTGGTGAATCATGCAATAACAGCTTTGGTTTAGTTTATGTTTAGTGATAACTCAGTCTTCACTTTTGCAAAATAATAAATATGTCATTTGAATGGGATTCATGCACATCTCTGGTAGGAACCTTAATTGCCGTTGAAATTATTTCCACAACCATTTAAACGTGGCTGTCCTTACGAAGAAGTCTATGACTCTAGTTGTGACTGTATTCCCCTATGTTTGTTGTTGCGAATTCAAAATGAATTCAATTTTTTGAAATTTTTGTTTTAAAAGTACGAAAAAGTTAAGACCTGATATTGACACCATCACAATATTGACAAATAAAATTTGAATTTTATAAACTTCGTTGTTTTTTGTATGGTTAGTTAAGACTTTTAGTCTTACAGGTTGTCTATTGTCTTATCACAAGTAGAAATAGCCATAACAATAAAATCAAATAAAATCAAATTTATTACAGAAAAGAAAAATGGGGAAAAAATCGCTTACATAGAAAAAAATATTTTATAATCGATAAATAGCACTAAATTTCATTCTATTTATTTTATTTCTCTCTCATTCCTCTTGTCTAGTGCTTCAATCCCAGCCATTATTCAATCCATTTCAATTCGTTTCACATTCTAGTATTTCAATTCCATTCGTTACCTGTTTCATTCCATTTTGTTCCTCTTATCAAATGCTACAATTCCACTTGTTGTTCATAAAATTTTAAGTCTTTCCTTAAACTAGTGTTTCAGCTACATTCCATATCGTTCCCTGTAATTTTTGTACGAATTCCACTAGTTCCCCTATTAACTCCATTTAATTTCCCTGCATAATATTTTAATTCTATTCGTACCCTGTTTTATTATATTTCGCTCGTCTTGTCTAGCTTTTCAATTCCATACATTCCCCACTCAATTTCAATTCAACTACATTCCATATCGTTCCCTGTAATTTGTGTGCGAATTCCACTCGTTCCCCTATTAACTCCATTTAATTTCCCTGCATAATATTTTAATTCTATTCGTACCCTGTTTCATTATATTTCGCTCGTCTTGTCTAGCTTTGCAATTCCGTACATTCCCCATTCCATTTCAATTCAACTACATTCCATATCGTTCCCTGTAATTGGTGTGCAAATTCCACTCGTTACCCTATCAACTCCATTAAATTTCCCTGCATAATATTTTAATTCTATTCGTAGCCTGTTTCATTCTATTTCGCTCGTCTTGTCTAGCTTTGCAATTCCATACATTCCCCATTCCATTTCAATTCAACTCATTCCATATCGTTCCCTGTAATTGGTGTGCAAATTCCACTCGTTCCCCTATCAACTCCAATTAATTTCCCTGCATAATATTTTAATTCTATTCGTACCCTGTTTCATTATATTTCGCTCGTCTTGTCTAGCTTTGCAATTCCGTACATTCCCCATTCCATTTCAATTCAACTACATTTCATATCGTTCCCTGTAATTGGTGTGCAAATTCCACTC
Source organism: Eustalomyia histrio (assembly GCA_949748255.1). Lineage (NCBI taxonomy): Eukaryota > Metazoa > Arthropoda > Insecta > Diptera > Anthomyiidae > Eustalomyia > Eustalomyia histrio. The sequence goes on along the minus strand of OX456526.1, from coordinate 129,461,872 downwards.
GTTACCCTATCAACTCCATTAAATTTCCCTGCATAATATTTTAATTCTATTCATACCCTGTTTCATTCTATTTCGCTCGTCTTGTCTAGCTTTGCAATTCCATACATTCCCCATTCCATTTCAATTCAACTCATTCCATATCGTTCCCTGTAATTGGTGTGCAAATTCCACTCGTTCCCCTATCAACTCCAATTAATTTCCCTGCATAATATTTTAATTCTATTCGTACCCTGTTTCATTCTTTTTCGCTCGTCTTGTCTAGCTTTTAAATTCCATACCTTCCTCACTTCATTTCAATTGATTCCCCATGTCAATTATTTCAATTCTACTCGTTTCGTCTTCCATTCCATTTCGTTCATGTTGTCCAGCGCTTCAATTCCACTTATTCTCTGTAAAATTTAATTTTGCTCACTTAGTTTTGTGTCTCAATTCCCTCGTTCCCGGTCTATTCCATTTCCTTCCCCTTGTATACTGATTCTATTTCACTTATGGACCGTTGGTTTTCATTTCGTTGTCCAATTTTTTTTAAAACCCACAAAAAAAAATTTTTTTTTTTATACATAAGCGCTAATTAAATATTAACTAGATTTCCGAGCCGAATTTTTGTTATCTACTCCTTTATCTACTTTATCTTAGTTCATCAGTTTTGTATATGTAAATAAAAAAAGTTAGCTTAACTCGAGGATTTTAAAATTTAGAATACTTTAATTTTTTTGGGACCATACACAGAAAAAAGTATGACAAAATTGTAAGTAATTAAATGTATTTGTTAAAATTCAAATTCGTCTACTCATAATTTTTTATTTGAAATGTTTGTAAATTGTTACTCTTCATATAAAAATTCTTTGAAAATAAAAATTGAAGTTACAAATAAATAACAAAAAATTTTGTATATTTACAAATTCCATTGTTGGTGACCTTTTAAAAAATATTTTTTTTTTTATTTAAAAAATGTTCTATGTACGATATTCAATATTACAAACAGAATTTTGTAATTTTATTCTGTGTACGATAGAGTACTTCAAGGCGTATACTTAATATTTGTTAACTATTCATGCTACTACTGTACGTATGAGTATTATTGAATTCTTATACTCGGCATTTACATATGTGTTATAAAAATATTTTTATTTAATGAAAAACTTATATAAAAAAAATTAAATTTTATGCACTAAGACTCTATAAATCTTCTCAGCAACATTGAATTTTAAGATTGAAATTTATTCTTGAAAATATGAGCAAAATATTATAAATCGCAACATGAATTTCCAACATTTTGTTACAGAGCACATATAAAGAAAATTTGGAATTATAAAAGTTCGTATAGATTTGAAGAGCGCTACTGTAGGCAAGAATTAAAGCGAAGTATTGCTCAAGTTTTTATGAAACAATTTTTATTAAAAATTTGAATAAACTAGTGTTTGTAAGACTTTTACTGAAGAGTGCATAATGATTTATTTTATATTTTTAACTACATTGGTCATACAAATTGGCATCATTATATTGTGATGAATTATGGAGGACAACGACCTGAGACGTCACGTTTCCTCTGCTGGGCTACGTACACCCAGAAAATAGTATCAGTTTTGGCCACCAAATTTCTTGCCAATCGAATTCTGGCGGTTACGACAACTGTTTTCATATAAAATTATATTTTTAGTTGTGAAAGCCGATATTCAGTTGTAAAATTTAATATTTATATTCCACAGAAATATTATTAAGTTTCACAAAATTTTCTTTTAAAAAAAATAATTTTTAGATTTTTCCGGTATCGAACCTGGGCAATCAGATTCATAGTTCGCATTCTTGCTTACTGCACCACAACTTATTTTAATTTTCTTTGATATATTTGCTATTTAAACTTTTGAATATTTTATTTTCATTAAAAAAATTTTTTAAATGTTTGCCTTTTCCGGGACTTGAAATCGGAAATTCCGAGTACCTCTCTACCCACCCCACCACAAATACTTATACATTTTGATGGATAATTTTTAATTTAAACAATCTGTAAGGAAAACAAATATTAGTACACTTAAAATAGTTTATTAGTTAAAATAACTGAAAATATCATTTAAAAGTAATGATATTTCATTTAAAAACCGGCCTTCTTAATTTTCATTTAAATTAAATGCCTCTTGTTATTTACTTCTAAATGTTGATTAATCAACTGACACATCCGTAAGAAACAAATGATTTAATCAGTTAAAATAAATGTCAAAATTTTATCCATCAATCCTTAAAAAATAAATGTTTCTTTTTCATTTATTTGAAATTGTTTCCCTTTTTGTATTTTTTGGTTTTTTTATAAATGTACTCGTACAATACAAAATGTATGTATGCCTAGCTATAGACACTTTTTGTGTGAATGTGTTTGGGTATGTATGTGTGTTTATGAAGTACTTGTAATTTGTATTGAAGAATTTTTTATATATACAACCAATTTAAATAAAAAAACAAATTTAAATTTTGGGATATTTTTTTTTTTTTAAACAGACAGCAAACAATACTTAAATTTGTAATAACTGTTACGGACACAAATAAACTACAAGTTTCCGTTTTGTGGGTAAATTTTTATTAAATTTCAAACAAATGAAACTGAAAAAAAATCGGTAAATGATAGTAAATTATTTCGAATAAATGTATAAAAAAGTTAATATAGATATATCTTTGAAAAATAAATTTATGTTCCTTTATTTTTAAATGGAACGAAAAACTTTCTTATTAAACTACAAACAATTAACTACATAATATTCTGAGTGTATAAAATTTGTTTATCAATACCAAATATTAGTGACGTCTATTATCAATACAATCCAACCTAGAATAACACACTGACTCTGTTGAGCTGGGTCTAAGGGAGGATATTGATTTTCGATGGCTTGCTTCAGCAGTGGCTTCGATTATGGGGGAACTACGACCTGGAACGGAATATTTTCTCTGTTGAGCAGCGACCTGGATAGGCACGCTTCCTCTGAGGCTTCCTATATAGCGGATAATGACCAAGGACACCATATTTTTTTCATTTCATTTTATTCAGTCTATGGAAACAAAATTACATACTATGATTAAATATCTTAAAAAATATAGTACAAAAATACTTACTTAAAATACTAAATACAATAAAGCTTAATTATTTAAAAACTGTATTAAGAAATAACTTAAATTTGTATTCTATTCAATTTTAATTTATAAAAATTAAAATTTGCTTTTTTTGACCTTTCAAAATTGCAATTAACATTATTCTATTTCTGTTTTAGGTCATTAAAACACTATTTTTCTTTATCGGGATATTCTCCAAATAAATACTTCATAGAGTTTTATTAGCCAAAACATTAATCTATTACTTTCAAGAAAGAGATGACGCGTTTCGGGGATTTTCTAGATTTTCTATATTTTCCAATATAGTGTTTGCTTTAGGACCTTAAAGTTATCTTTTTACTTTCTAAAGAGAGCTGAAGATGGGGGACCTAGAAAATCCCCGAAACGCGTCATCTCATTTTTAAAAGTAATAGATCAATGTTTTGGATAATAAAACTCTATAAAGTATTTATTTGGAGAATATCCCGATAAAGAAAAATAGTGTTTTAATGACCTAAAACAGAAATAAAATAATGTTAAATAACTTAAATTTGTATTTTGACGTGCAAAACTCTACAAATGATTTATATTCGCAATTTTGTTGATCTAACAAATGTTGTATAAATTAACCTCAACGTGCAAGAATCAGAAAAATATGATGAATTCCTTTTGAGAAAAGCAAGCATTTTATAAGCTCTCGGAATAATGTAATCAACATGTGGAACAAATGAAAATGACGAGTCAAAAAACACACCAAGATCAAGAGTAGACTTAACTGTTTCCACATTATGATTATTTATATTAAAATTAAATACAATAGAGTTCAGAGATCTGCTAAACGAAATATGAAAACACTTGGAAAAATTAAAATGTAAGTTGTTCAACGTACACCATGCATACAAATTATTTAAATCGTTTAGTAAATCAAAAACATCAACAATTGAGTTAATTTTAAGAAATATTTTTAAATCATCTGCATACATAAGAAATTTAGAATTGGTGTAGGAAGCAGAAATATAATTTATAAACAAATTGAAAAGAAGTGGGCCCAAAACACTGCCCTGAGGTACACCAGACGTTTGAATATAAGGCCTTGATTCAAAGCCCTCAATAACAACCTTACATACTCTATTTGATAAATATGATTTAATCCAATTTAGAAAAACAGAATGAAAACCAAGCTGTTGCAGTTTCAAGAAAAGAATGCAATGTGACACTTTGTCAAAAGCCTTAGAAAAATCAGTATAAATAGCCTCAACTTGGCTACCCTGTTCAAGGGCTGTTATACAATATTCACTAAAAACAGTTAAGTTCGTTGTTGTAGATCTACCATGTTGATTAGGTAATATCCACGACTTTGTAAGAAAAAACAATCTTTTATAAATGATATGTTCAAAAATTTTAGAAACACAAGATAACTTGGAAATAGGTCTATAACAAGTTACATCATCCCTACTTCCATCTTTAAAAACCTTGTGTAATAGTTGACAATTTCCATCGGTCAACAAAAATACCCTCTTTAAGTGTTAAATTTATGATAAATATATGACAGTGCAAACGTTAACGACGAAGCTTTTTTAAAAAAAAAATAGTACAAAGGCCATCAACATCTGATTTAAAACTAATTCTGATTAGCAGAATTTCATTATAAACTTCCTCTTCAGTGACTTCAATAGAACCAATATTCAAATTGGATATAGAGTTTGAAAACCTGGAACTACTTGTCACTAAGAGCTCAAAATTTGACTTAAAAAAGTCTGCAAATAAATAAACAGAATCAGTACAAGAATGTGAAATGTTGTCCGAAAATTTTACAGTAGACGGAATATCAGATGATTGTCTTTTAGATTTAATAAAAGACCAAAAAGCTTTAGGATTACTTTTGATTTCATGCTCTTTCTCCATAAGATACTGTTTATAAAGAAATTTATTTAAAAAATTAAACTCACGTTGATAATAAACAAATTTGTTCTAATATTCAGGATTATTAAGACAACTAGTATACCAAGGAAGATTATAAGGTCTAGTCTTCCTGTATGGAATATTTTCACTACAAATTTTAAAAACTACCCGCAAAAATTCATAGTAACATACCGAAGTTGAAAGCCCCGCAAAAATTTGCAACCAATCAACTGAACTTAATAAAGAGTTTAACACGTCAAAATTACATGCATTGAAATTCAAGTTATTAGAATTTAAAGATTGAGAATATCTAAAAAACTTGTAATCTTCCAACTCAATTACCATCGGAAAATGATGAAGCTTAGGTGGAGATATTGGCAGTAAATATTCATATAACTTAAATTTACAATCATAGGAAACAAATACAAGATCCAAAAAACGATGAAGCTGATTAGCAATATGATTTTTTGAATCATATTTAAACTCATTAAGCTGTCAATAAAATCAATTTGATGATTTTTAATAACATTAAGCGGAGTTAAAACAGAAGCATCAGAAAATTTTGACCAATAAATATTTTTAAGGTTGAAATCACCTTAATCCACCGTTTGAAGAAAATTATCTCCAAGCACCTCTTAGGATATTCCCACAAACTTCAAGGATATTTGAAAGACCTCAAAGGATTTTCCAGAACTTAAAAAAATATTTCCAGTGCACTTATACGACCTAAAAGAATGTGATCAATGCACAACACACCTCCTTGGCGGTATAGGTCCTCAAGAGCTAGAAAGATATATTAGTGAAAAATTTCTAAGTTACCAAAGTTTCTGCAATGTTGGGCCTTATATAGCCCCTAAAGGTTGTCGAGATGTGTAGGATGGTTATTACGGAAAATGTGTCGAGGTGTGTCGGATAATTATTAGATAAAATAGCAAGGTGTATTTAAGAAGTAGTGTAGAGTAAATCGCGAAGTTTCTTGATAGGAAAGGAGAATTAAAAAAATTTATGAGATTGTAATTTTTTTTTGCAGGAACACAAAACCTTTATGATGACTTATAAATGAAGTCTCAGATCGGCTAACTCTGGAAATATGACCCACCGCAATACCTTAAAAACTTTAGCACATTTTGAACAACAGATCGAAATCGATTTAAATAAAGAATTTCGTGAGTGTTGTTTCTCTAAAAAACAATCCTTCACTTAATTAAGCAATGTCTGAATAAATTATGTCTTTCCAAACTTTAAAGCACATAAGTATTTTAATATTAAACTATTTTTAGTTATTATTAAATTACAACTCTTTAATTTATCAACATAATTTACAACTTAACCATCATGGTAAATACCTTAGAGGTTTTATTGTAAACTAAACGAGAAAAGTAAACATTTTATGTATATAATCAGCGAAATTCTTAAGTAAACTATGTGTTTGTGATATTGAAGAGAACAAAATTTATCACGTCTCCAAGCAACACAATGCCACTTATCACAGGAACCCACACACACACTGACATGCATTCGCATAAACTCAAATACACGTAACATTTATGGTTTACTATGCGCCATTAAATCGCGGCCTAACCTAATAAATGTCACACACGAGTGAAGCGAATGAAATCTATGTTTGTCAAAATATGCGTACATATATATTTTGGCAAAATGACATTAACCACGTCTAAAATGTTAATTAGTAAAAGATTTTGATTTTGTTGATGCTGCTGCTGCTGCTGCTGCTGCTGTTTACGTCTGCAGTTTTCTATCTGGCTTTCACAAGTTTACACACATAACACACACACTCACTCATAAACAGGCAAAGAAGACAAATCTGTTTATATTAGTCGTCGTTTGCTTATGGGATTTGTTTTCGGTTTATTGTTATTGTTGCTGTTATGTGATGTTGTCATATATGATGTTATTATTTCTGCTGCTGCTGCTGCTGTTGCCTGTTTTGTTTACCTTGTATTTGCAGTTACAACAACATTTAAGGTTTTGTAAATGTTGTTGTGATTATTGCATTTTAGGCTTAAATCTCAAAATACTCAAGTGTGTTGCAATATTGTGTAGAATATGCACACAAATAATTACTGCTGCTGCTTCTATTATTGTTAGTGTTTTTATTGTTGTTGCTATTGTCATCACGCTTGTCATCATACGTGTCCTTCTCATTTATATTATGGTTTTCGTTGCAATTGCATAAGAAGATTCTATTAATTTGATCATACATTACATCAGTTATATTGCCTGATATTTTGAAATGCTCTATCTGTGTGTGTGTGTGTGTGTCTGTTGCACAGTAAAGGCTTTTGACATCCATATATCCTTTGAGTATAATTCTATGGGAATTATTACATGTTTAAATATATTATATGAAAGTCGTATTATATTAATATTTGTTTCATATTTTCTACGTATTTATTTATTATGCATACTTAATTTAACTCTAATGAAGATTGTTGTTTTTCGAAATGTATAAAATATATCAATAGTTTTCTTTAAGGATTAACTTAAATTGATTTTGATTGATGTCGGTTTATTATATACAAATTTATTTGGAAATATTAATTTAAATGTTTTTACAATATGTGATATAAACAAAATTGTTTTAACTTAGCATAAATTAGGAAACAGTAAAACTTTTTTCTGTTTTTTTTCTGCTTCCACTAGTACTTCTTAAGATTTATAGCTTGAGTTGGGATGGGTTGTACAAGTACTGAGGAAAGTCAATGGCGCTCAGATTAACATAAGTTTTTATTTTACTATTAGAGAAGAGAAGAGTCCCAAAAAAAGTATGTAATTAACATAGAATCATTCTGGAACCATGAAGTAAAAAGCATTCTGCAGCGACACTATCCAGGGCATTCCTTTGCTCTTGCCTTTGCCGAATTTCCAAACCCACCTAACCTTTTGAAGTGCACGTAAAACAGAATAAGAGTTTTATCCATATTAAAAATTTAAAAAATCCAGATAATCTGTTCTGTACATATTATAGAAAAGTTACTTTGATTATTTGAAAAAAAATGCGAAGTGAACCTTTCGCAACTTCAAGGACTATATTCTTTATACATATAAATTACAAATCCAAACCATCTTAGTAGGAGGGCTTCGGAAACACTCTAAGTATTATACAAATGTACAGAGCGAGGATTTAACGTGAACCTGGACAATATGAGATATGTCTCTCATTCGGAAGACTATTATCAGTAGTTATGATGAGCCTCGTTTTCTAAACAAAACCATTAGTATCTCCCAAACAGGAAGGAATTCTCGAAACTAAATTATTTTGGAAAGCTTATAGCCTTTTTCCACTGAGCTACATCTTTCATCTTTCACCAATTTGCAAAGATGTTAACATCTTGCCATAAAAATTATACAGGCCAAAAATTATACATCTTTCTATATCTACAAAAGATGATCCATTCTCATTTTGTTCCATCTTACATCTTTCGTTATTTTAAGTGTCATCACTAAAAAAATTACAAAAAAAATCGATTTTCTTTGTGCCATCACTAGCAAACCGACATTGCAGAAAATAAACAAAAAAAAATTATTCAACAAAGGAAATGAGCGGCACATGTAAGAATTTCATTCTTATGTCTAACAAAAATTTTTCTTCATCATCATCTTTTTCCAGAATGGAGTTTAATATTTCAATGTACTTCATTAAAATTGGGGTTTGTTCTTGCAAAGCAACAACTACTCCAATGATTAATGCTTTCTCTAAATCAATTTTTTATTTTTAACAAAATATATGCGTCCTTTTCTTTTATTTTATTAACAGCTGAATAAATGGCATATGACAGATGAAAGACGTTGCCAATGTAAACACTTGTTTCATATTTTCGATATCTTCCACGCGTTTCACAAAGATGTTGTTCAGTGTAAACAGCCTATTACGTTGAGAGCAGGATCACTAAAGCGACCAATCTTGACGTTGAAGGGCGAAAGCCTTTAAATTAGGTTTTAATCCCAGAATGTCACAATAGCTCCACAAAAGCGTACACGCAAAGAAAAAATATGGTTGGGTCAATCATATTCGAAGAGCATCATATATATTTGGGTTTATGGTTGTACCAACCATAATCGTACTATATAATGGTTATCATGTTATGATAATAAAATAACCATATTTTTACCATAATATGCTCCCTACAGTTATATTATGATTCAAAAATTACCATATTATGGTCCTAAATAAACATGTTATATTGAATTTATCATAATATGATGACACGTAATCATAGTATGCTCAAAATGTTATCATATTATGGCTCCTCATAACTATATTATGATTCCTGGATAATCTTAAAGGAAGAGTTCTTAGAAACTATGAAAAAACTTTTTAAATTTAAGAATATTTCCTTTAGAAATGTTTTTTCTATAAAAAAAATTAATATTAATGACTTTTTGAAGAAAAATTGTTAGGGAAAAAATTACAGACTTTAAGAACTTTTCTTTCTTTGATTGTACAATTATTTGTTGATTGTTGCCAACATTTTATCGTTGCATAAATATCATATTTTTTTCATAGTCAGAATTTTTGTTACCACAGTATGGTTACAGCCAATCATGATATAAAATAGAAGGTGCCAATCATAAAATAGTAAAATATTTATTAAATAATGATGGTTGCGACCATGTTGATGGTTAAAAAACCAATAACTTGGTTGTGACAACCATACCCGATTGCAGCAAGCACAATATAGTAGCAGTGATCATATTACAACCATGTTTTTTCTCTGCGTGTAGTCTGGCCTGTATTGACTTATTCATCAATAGTATGTTAGACATCAATGCGAAGAAAGTGCAACTTAAGACCACTTCAGAAAATACAGCACTTATGTTGCTTAGACATCTGTAGCGCCATCAGAACCTATATACTAAAAGAGTGAAGACAATTTTGTCGATGGAAACTATTGAGATTCCCCTAAAATATGAGGAAGATTTAGTTATGCTTCGGCTGGATACAACTGCGCAACGCATTTCTGGCCATCGTAAGACCGACCACCAGAAGATCCTAGCCAAGTTACAGGCATACATTATTATCAAAAAAGATAAAAAAAAATCAATGTATAAAAAGCAAAAAATAATGGAAAAAAAGTAAAAACAAGAAAAAGTAAAAAGTTGGGGAAAAAAATTTATTTTTTAAAAAATAAACAAGCTGAAAAAATATATATTTTTTATTAAAAAAAAGCACTTTAAGGCAAGAAATTTAAAGCGCAAAAATATTAAGAAAAATCCTCATTAAAAGGAATATTTTTGAGGGATCATGCAGGCATTCACTTCCATACAGATGGTTCGGAAATAGATGGAAGAACTGGGTGTGGCTTCTATAGATGCAATCTCTTTGATCGAAAATGCGTCCGCCTACGGGACCATACTACCATCTTAAAGGCTGAGCTCGGGGCAAGCACAGCACTCGTTAAATTCTTAATATTTAAAGGATCTCCGGAAACATAAGAACCTTTACGGATAGCCTATCCAAGCAATATCGTCTAACTCTATAAGATCAGCAGCCACTTTCCTTGGATACAAGAAGAAAATCAATAACTTCTCAACCAGGAGTAGCATTCCAGTCATTAAAACATAGCAAAGAACGAGATGGCTGACGAATTGGCCAGAGAAGGTTATTCGCCGAGCGAACACGAAAATCTTTGAGGCATTTTAGGCTGAAGTATGTGAATTAATCGATATTGCAGTAGATGAGTCCACTATGTGAGGATTCGAAAAGGGGACTTTTAAAACTCGGTACAGGCATGTCAAACTCTGTCACTTGCAGGGCCTGTAGAAAGGAAGACGAGTATTTTGCACGAATTTTTTAAATCTTCGCAATGACTATTATCAAGGAATTTTACTTGCGATGTTACTCGTTTAAAAATCTTCAATATCTGCTATCTCAATACAATTTTTAACTATTTGTACAGGCTTTTTTATGAGACACAAAATTAAGCAGTTTTAATCCTTAAAGATCTGCAGGCTTCACGAATCTATAGTCTGCAGACTAAAAGAGTACAACAGACTAAAAGACTCTTACAAGTAAGAATTTAGATTTATCTGATAAGAGAAAAACTAGGAGAACCAATTTTTTTTTATATCAGTTTAATCTGAAATGTAGGGAAATAAAAGGGATAGGATTTAAGTTATATTTATATCCTACACCACTACCTGAATAGGCTGCAATGGGTTTGTTCTGATATTTGTAACTACCAAAAATACTGGACCTAGACTCACTTTATATTTTAACAATAGTCTGTCTGTGTTTTCGTATTCCCACGTCTCATATTCCAACACATACTCCAACTTATATTCCAGCTTAAAAATATCTGTATCTGATTGACCCTACTTATACCGCAGGTACCTGACACCATAGTGTCCCCCTGTCAAGGGACATGAGTCGCATCGGTATATAAATGTCTTAGCTTGACCAACAGAAGTTTTTAACCATAAGCTAAACTGCTTCCTAACATAAAACGTGGTCCCAGATCGATTAAGGGTCGACGGGCTCCCAATCCGTTAGGTAGTCATGCCTCATATTGAAAATCTTCCCCAGAAAATCTTCCCTAGATCCAAAGAAAACCTCACTCATATCCATAAACAGGGAAATTTATTCACTGTAGCGACCGAATTTTTTAAACAATTGCATCCATTTATAAATGTGTTGTGGCGACAAAAATCTAATTGATATTATATTACAAAACTCCGTTAAGAATAATATTTTCCGATTAAGAAAACCAAATTATTTTTTTTCTACAACCGAACTATTTACTACACAAAGAAAACAGATTCATCGTGACAACCGATTTTTTTTGCCAACCGAATGATTTTGTTGGAATCACCGACCGAAATTCGGTTAATACAACAAAATTTCGATTGAAAACATATATTTCATTGAGATCAGGAATACATTTGGTTGCGACAAATTAATATTTCGGTTACTGCAACCAAACTATTCAGTTTACAAGAAATACGGTTGTCACAATGAATCTGTTTTCACTGTGTAGCAAAAAATACGGTTGGCACAATAAATCCATTTTCTGGGTTTATTCTTATTAATAGGTGCCCTCGTAGGAAGCTTACTTTGTTAGTGTTTTTCACAAATATTTTGAGCATATAACAGTTAGCATTAAGGAGTTGCAAACTATTGACTACATTATCAAAACTAGTTTAAACTCAAATTATTTTTCATAAATTTATTTCCAAGTTTCTTAAAACCAATTAATAATAGCAATTGTTTGCATGAATTTTAACACTGCACTGGTGAAGGCGTTAAAAATTGTAATAAAATTTTGAAAATTGTATATTTATTACAACATGACGCTAATGATTTTTAACATTAAAAAATGAATGTAACGAGCATTTAAAATAAATTTGCATAGCTGGTGGAAATGATTACAGACACCTGTGAGAAATTAAAAAAAAAAAAGATTTTTCTTACAAAATTTTAAAGAAAAAAAATATATATATTTAAGTTTTACCACTACATCAACTTAAACTTAAAGACTAAATCACTTCTTTTCATTAAAAATTCACCCTTATTAGAAACTTTATTACAAATTTGAGTTTAAAAAAAATATTATACATCTACTCCAGTTTGAATTCATACATCACCCAACCCAACAACTTTTTTAATAACAAGAAAAAAAAACGAGTATGACTGTGATTGACATTTGAATGAATTTTGTGACATTTTATTTCATATAATTAAATAGAAATATAACAACTAAACTTCAAACACCCAGATTTCATTTGATATAAATAATAACAATGAGAATACGTAGAATATGTCAAAAACCAAAAAAAAAAAAATAATAATAATACGAGTACATGCGAGTGGACACCCACTCAATGAAATTGTCATTAGAATTTTATTATTTTTTTTTTTTTGGGTCAGGGTGAAGGCTATTTTACTTATTTTTGATGAAGTTATTGTCATCATCAACCTTGTCTGCATATGTATAAATTAAATTTATATGTTAAATAAATAAAATCAATAATAGAATTTCATTTCGTGTGTGTCTGGCTAAAATTACTTTGCAAATGAACAAAACATCATGTAAATAACAATAGAATTAAAAAAAAATCTTTAGAATGTTTTTATTCAAAGCGAAGCTACAATTGGAATGACAGCCTACAAACCATAAAGTTTGACAGCGACAGAACATTCGTCACCCAAATAAAGTTAAGTTTCATATTATCGAAGAAATCTGCTGAAATCTTGCAAAATAAAGCCGATTAATAAACGTTTATTGCAAATTCACATGAAAATATATTTACTTATTAAACACGTAAGTTGTTCAAACAGAAAGCAGATTGGTAATAGTAATGGTAAACGAATTTGTGGCTAATAAAAAAAAAATAAATAATTAACACACTACATCATTCTATTGTAATCAGGATTCAATATTATCCATGTTACTTAAATCTCTATTTAATATCAGATTTTGTCAATATTTAAAATTAATTACATTTCCCTGTAACTTTTTGCAGCCTGTATCCCGTCGTTTTAATTATAACTCCTCTCTCTTTGGGTAATGCTATACTTGTCATGGAGAAAATGACGCACCTGTCAAAAGTAACTGTCATTTACATTTTCATCTTATGTCCTTTTTGGCGTTAATAAATGAAAATAACTTATAACACACACACACAAAAACTTTTATAGTCACACACACACGCACTCATACACAATTCTTCCATTGAAAAAAGGTGCGTTCCTGTTGTCAGCTTTAGCTCTTCAAAAAAATAAATATCTGAAAACTTCATAAGCTTATAATATAATGTCCAGTCCTTGCTGTCAATCATTGTATTGTCACATAAGTAGTACTCATTGATTTTTTTATTTTTTTTTTTGTTGGTATGTATTTACTTTTATATTTTTTGTTTAAGGTTTTTGTTTATTTCTTTTTAAATTCCAACCTAAAAGCCACTGACGTATTGAATAGGTAACACAAAATATGTAGATGAAATGTATCTCGATAGCTTTAAGGACGGATTAGAGAATTTAATATTAGGAAAAATTTTAATTTTTTCTTTTACGGATTTTTCTTTTTAAATAAATTTGTTAAACCTTTTTGAAGTGAATGCCTTAATTCCATGTTTAGAGATTTCTAACTTCAAGGGATAACACATGTCATTTAAGGGGTCCATTTGACCCTATGTTAACACGATTTAATTGGATTTTCCAAAAAGTAGTTTTAAACACATACCGCAGGAAAAACATATTTTAAATGATAGATTTATAGTCCATTGTTTTTGGGCAGGATACTAATGGGGGGATTTTTTCCCTTTCTATCCCTAACCCCATTTCCGAAAGTCCCATTTAAACCAAAAAGTATATAATTTTCTATAGAGTATTTTTCCCGCTCTACCAGAAATCCAACACGGTACAGAGTTCAGCGGCAACATTTTTAAATGAGAGGGCAACATTTTCAAAGTTGCTAAAGTGTTGAAAAACATTAAATTTGGTGTATGCAGTGCTGCCACATAAACAGTTAATTTTTTATCCCAGTTTTTGGGATTCTTAACTGTTTACCAGTTTTTTCATGAAAACAATTTTTTTTTAAATTATTCCATTTTTTATAGTTTTTTTAAAAATTATATGTTGCAACAATTAATATCATATTTATTCTCTTTATTATATATTTTTACCATAGAAATGGGAAATAATGGATATGAATAGACATAGTTGGTCTATGTGTGTGTACACACTTTAATACTTTTCATGTCACAATGTTATGTTTGAATTCGTAACTATTTTTTTACACAATTGCAAATTTTTGTTGTATTTTTTTACTTTATTAGACATGTCTAATTTTTGTTAAAAAATAAATAGTATATTGAACAAATATTATATTTTTATATGAAAAATCTGAAAAATACATAAATAAAATAAAAAACATGTTTTTTATGAAATAATCTGAAAAATCTCTAGCATCCCAAAAAACGGCAAAAAAAATAGTTAAAATTGGTTATATGGCAGCACCGCTAAACACTACTAAAAGTTGCTGACCAAAACTCACCTTTGTTGCCGCCAAACTATGTTCGTGTTCTAAGAGAGTACTAAAAAGTTATTGAGAGAGAAACATACTCTATAGAAAATGATATACTTTTTGTTTAAACACATGTCAAGTTTTAAGCACCAGCAGTTGGTGTGGGTGATTAAGGGTCTTTGTTTCCTTATTTATCCCCATGTTTGCCCTTCAATCCGCAAAAAAAATATTTTTGATTTAATATTCCCAGCAGAAGGGATTTAGGCAGTGCGTTTATGGGGAGAATATTCCACTATTTGCCCGTTATCATAAAAAAATTTTAAGAACCACCATATTAGTAGGTATCTAAAGGTCCACAAATTTAATAACCCATGTTGAATTCAAAATTTATATGAAAATACATGATCATACATGGGCTTTTATACAATCGTACATGGGCATACATGGTCAATACGTGTATGCACTGTTTAATATATGACCATACATTATCTGATAAATGATACAAAATTGGAGGATATATGGCAGACTTGAATAATATATGAGCATATACTCAAATTTCGGATCCGAAGGTTTATGGTCATATATGAGTTTATGTCTAGTCATTTATTGAATCATGCATAGACGTATATGACCACGTACGATCATATACAAGCCCATGTATGATCATGTATTTTAATATTTATTTTGAATACATGGAAATTACCATTTATGTCCATGAATGATCACCTATGTTCATATATATATATATCGATTTTTACATGGATTCCTGACTAAGAACGCACTTTTTCCTTCTTAGCCCTATTTTTTTACGTTTTTAGCGGAGGTTCCCTTAGTAGTGACTTAGCTCATGCTCCAGGGAAGACATACAAAGAGAAAACAGATTCATTGTGACAACCAAATTTCCTGGTTTCAGCAATCGAATTATTCGGTTGTTGCAAACAAATGTTTTCCTAATGTAATTAAAATATATGGTTTCATCCAAAATTCCGTTGTATTAATCGACTTTTGATCGACACTAAAAAAATATATCGATAGCTGCAAACAAATTATTCGGTTGGCAAGAAATTCGGTTGTCACGATGAATCTGTTTTCTCTATGTACATATAATAAATTTCAAATTCCTAGCCACAGGAGTTTGCCCATCCCCTTGTCACTACTTCTTTAACGCAATTTTTTTCTACGTAAATAAACACATACACCAAATACCACAAATTTAAAATTTTCTTTTGGAAACATTTCCTCTTTGGAGCCCCTATTTTTACCATATTTACAACTAAATTCGAAAGAGATATGATAATTAACGACCGTACTTTAAAAATTACTGATTTTTAATTTAAGGTTTCTAAAGCGGTTTTAGCAGGCCATTTAGGGAATACAATTTTTTTTTTAAAACACCTATTTTTATTACGTCCCTGGTGAAAATTTCCCGTTATGGCACCAGTAAATTACCTCATACTCCAAAAGAATCATATTTTAAATATCAGGTTGGGCAGGCCATCAAGTGGAAATTTCCCCATTAGGCCGCTTTCCATAGAAATTTTAAGTTCTTAGTTTGAACAGTATAAGTAGGGCAATGATGAGAGTCAGTGAGTACCGTAATTTCTTCATATAGTATATACAGAAATTTAAAAGTCTATTTTTGCACTTTAGGTCTTTTTATGTTTCTAAAGATTTTTTAAATAACCTAATTTTTTGGATAGTATCGACTCGCACGATTCCGCATCATTCTTTAAAAATTCTGACTCATCTTAACAAATATTTTTTTCTGATTTGTTGGTTGTGGCCGAAAAATGTTCGGTCATAATCATGTTCTCTGATAATTAAGAACATTATATAATAATTCAAATTAGTAATTATCATACTATGCTTCTAGTGATCATAATAATAAAAATTGTCCTCAGTGATCATAATATAATTAGTAAGGATCATAATTATTGTCACTAGGATAATACATGATAATTTGCAATTACCAATTATGTTTAACAATATTTTTTTTTCTATGTGTGTAAGAACCCTGCTAGAAAAAAGGGGTCAGTAGAGAATTGGAACCTGTCCCGAGATAGGTGAAACCTGGACCGGTTCCGAAAATACATATCACGAGATAGGTGAAAAGAGGACCGGTTCCTTAGGTACCTATCACGTGACCGGTTTAAAATTCATGACATATTCTTTTAGACTAGTTCTGTGACATGTCACAGGGGGCTATTGACCCCCTCTTAGGACAAGTCAATGTTAAAGTGATTGGTCCCGTGACCGGTCTCTAACAGAATTAACCGGTCACGTGACGCGTCCTGTAAAAAAAAAAATTTAATATGTTTGAGGCAATTATATATTTGTTTATATTATATTATATTTTCAGTTATTATATATGTTTCCAGGCAAACACTTTCATGTTCTTATTTGTTACCCCTAAACAGAGATAAATTTATTTGCAATTGTAGTTTAATCATTATTATACTTGTGGCATGTAAACAAAATAATGATAAATATATAAGTAAATATATAAATGTTTGCATATAAATTAAATTTAATCTTATACAAACACGTATATGTTTAATGGCAAAATATATTATATTTGTAGGCAAACATATTTTATTCATGGCAAAAATAATTTACAGAGTTTCGTATATTACCATTATTATTTCAAGACGGGCTTTTTTTCAGCGTGTGGTTATTTAGTAAACCATGATAACATCCACTATGTAAAAGCAAAATTTCCTTAACTTAACCTAATGACACATGTAGAAGATATTGAGCCCTACCCGCCAAAAAGACGCTGACCCCATAATTTTTATATAAATATTTTAATAAAAATTAATTTAAAAAAATTAATAATTCTAGAGATTACAGTTACGAATGTCAACAAAAAATAAAAGTCGGAAGGGCCAACTCCTATAGATAAAGCTGTAGTTATCGCATCCCTTCTGTTGATAACCAATATGATAATTATTTTTGGAGCAATTGAGAAAGAAAACTATAAACAACCCAAATTTATTAATTTTTTATCTTGAGTATTTCCTGTACAACAAGTCTAAAACTTATATATATAGTACAGGAATGCTAAATGTTATAAAAGTATATGACAACCCAGCAAAATA
Source organism: Eustalomyia histrio (assembly GCA_949748255.1). Taxonomy (NCBI): domain Eukaryota; kingdom Metazoa; phylum Arthropoda; class Insecta; order Diptera; family Anthomyiidae; genus Eustalomyia; species Eustalomyia histrio. The sequence goes on along the minus strand of OX456526.1, from coordinate 129,443,808 downwards.
AAAAGGATGTTATTCTTTACGCATCTCTTTTTCAGAACATCCAAAGAAGTTATTAGTGCAAATTTTTCGATTTGTAAGAAGTCATTTTAAACAACTTCCAAAATATTGATATTAACCCCTACTAGTAAAAAAAAAAACAATTATTTAGTTAGTCCATAAATGGTTAATTCCTGCAGTCATTAAATGTCTTATTGAAAACATATTTTGCATGCCAGTGATATCCACTTTGTCCTGGTCTAAATAATAATTCTTGGCGTGTTTAAAATTGCATTTTAACTTAAAAACAAAGCGACTCCCTATATTTATTTTGTATTCCCTATATTTAACAACTTCCGTAAACTAATGAAAAAGTCCATCTGATCATCGATTTTTAATAGAACCGAAACAAACTACTTCCTCCCAATGACACGCCAATGTTAAAATCATTAATGATTCACCGAAATTTTCACAACTTCGGGTTCGGTAGATTTAGTGTTTAACTACTTCTTTCTCAGCTCTTATTTTGCTGGGAACATATAATATACATACATATTTTTAATCCATTAAAGTGAAATTTGGAGGTTATTTTTGCTTAATTTTTTTTTATTATATATTTCAATTTCATAGTGATTGGATTAAAGCAAGAAAATTAAAAAAAAAACTTCTATAAAATTGATTGTTTGAGGCTTACTAATTTTTGGCGGATAGGTCTCAATATAAAAACTATATTTTGTATTTAAACATTACCATAATAAACAGAACGTTTTTCACTTATTTTCTTTCATTTTTATAAGAATTTTCTTATAGAGATATTCATTAGGGATATAACTAAAAAAAAAATAACATAAATCCTAGGATGAAAGAGTAATCTCTTAAGTATTCCATATTTTTTTATTTTACAAAAACATTCATAAGTGTCTTTAAAATAGTTAAACACATCATTGTAATTGAAAAAAAGACTCTTATTTGATTAAAAACGCACTAAGTTCAAAATTTTACTTTATCTCAAAATCTGTTTAAAAAATTTAAAGAAGTCAAAATTTATATTTTAAATATTATCGTGATCATATTATTTTATAATTAAGAAAATCATAAAAAGTTATATCCCTAATATAACATATAAAAATTCACATTATAAAAAAGAAAGAATGGATATACTTTAACAACAATAGTAACATACTTATTTCATCTACAATATATTTATACGCACATCTGAATTTACAGAAAACTCAAAAATCATTTCCAGCTTCAACTACACTATACTACTATATCACCAACATCAACATCATCATAATAAGGCTGTCAACTTGTGATGACATTGTCAACTGACTTGTCAAAAATCCACATCAAATGCAGATATTACACATATATAAGAGAATAATATTTTTATTGTGCGTGTTGTAGTTTTTTTTTCTTATTTTTTTTTTGTGTGTATAAAATAAAATGGAAAAAGATTTGGGGTGATGGTTGGTGGAAAATTAAAAAGATGTTTTGGTTTTTGTTAAATACTTGTTAACATTGAAATAAAAAGGTTCGTATATTTTATATATGAGTGACAACATAAATAAAAGTTGCCTTAAATATATTTGAACAATAGGAAATTTTATTTAATTTTAAATTATAGGTAACTGTTCGTAGAGGGACCATAGGTCTTAAAAGAAGATTGCAAATCATTGCTTATCAATAACAGAGTAGGCTTCTAAAAGGTTATCATACTTTACCGATTGATGTTGAGCCATTATTTCGGCATAGGTTAATAATATCATTGGATTAATAGATTTGTATGTAGAATACGAAAAATTAGCAACAATTAATATTTATTAATAAATACATGTATCGACAACAAATCATTATCAAACATCTGTGGTCAAAATTAACTAATTATAAGGATATTTTTTGTCTAAACATTTTATGCATAACTGCCATTATTCATATTCATTACTTGAACGAGAAAGCAAAAGAAATACAGAAAAATTTATATAGTTAACAATACTCCATACCATCATCATCATCATCACCATCATTGTACTTATTTACAATCCAACATTTAATGTGTACAACTTTTAATACTTGAAACCCATAATTTTCTTTTGAATTAAGTAAAACTGCAGTAGTCAAACGAAACTATTTCAAGCCAAAGAAGTTAGTAAAAGAAACTCCAAAAAAAAAATGTGTAAAGAAGTTGAGTTAGTAGAAGAAATAATAAATAAGCAAGTGATAAATAATAATTTATACGAATACATCAGAGAAAAGTCCTAATTGGAATTGATTAGATTTTATGCTTGACTCATGCACGTTTCGCATATTTATCTGCGTCTCAAACATATGTGACTTGTGAAGTTTTTCGTTTAGCTACATGTATGAAAATATTCTAAAACATAACTTAAGCAGCCAGCCAGCCAGCCAACCAGCCAGCCAACCATCCAGACAAACATACATACCTAGGAAACATGAATATGAGCTACACTGTGAATAATTTGAATAAGGAAAATTTACTATTCTGCAATAAGAATGTTAATAAATGTACCACAATTTATTACTGCTTTTAAGGTTTGCAGCAAAAGCACACATTACCAAATAAAGTAATATATAGCCATAAGGGCTGATACATTACTTTATACCAAGGGTGTCCAAGCCCTATGCTCTTGATGCTTATTTGTTTTTGTAAATGCTCTTAGCTATAGGCTGTGTGTTTTAATACACATAGAGCACTCAGCAATAGCAATATGAAATACACAAACAACTTTGCCTTATTAGTTTTTTTATCGTTCTTTACTGTATACAAAGCAACAACACTTTCGTATGCTTTACTGGTAAACATTGACGACAGCGATCAGCAATGTAGATTTTGTTTTTGTTTAACGTATGATATGAAATATTTTTTTTCTTTTTGCTTTGTATGTATTGGTTTTTACAATAAAAAATACTGAAGGAAAATTAGTTATTCTTTAAATGTATTGGTGTTTACTCTTTCATAAGGAACCCTTCCATGGGCACCCCTGCTGTATACTTTACAAGGTAATGTATGGGCCCATTACTTTAAAACTGATAAAGTAGTTAGTTACACAGATAAAATTATTGTTAAAAAAAAATCCAAATATTTTTTTTTTTTTTTAATTTTTAACTAAAAGTTTAATCATATCAATTAAATTTTTAATTAATAATGAACTCGGTGTAAAAAATATTCTAGTTTACAATAAACACTATGAACAACATACAAGGTGGCGCAAAAGTAATTCTCCTATCAGAAAATGCTATAAATTTTGCGATTGGCCCCTAATGTCAGTTCTGTTTTGACATTTGTGTAGTAAACACATGCGAAATACACGTTAATAAACAATGTTACGCTACACTGCTCCAGAACGCGGAATATTTGTGACTATTTATTTGAGCAATAATGAAGATGATTTTTCATCAAAAATAATCATGAGTGATGAGGCCCATTTCCATCTTAGCGGGTACGTAAATAAGCAAAATTTACGCTTCTGGGGCACTTAAAATCCGCGTGTAACCCACGAAGAGCCATTTCACCCGCTCAAAGTCACTTTATGGTGTGCTGTTTTCACTGGAGGAGTCATCGAACCTTTTTTCTTCGAAGACGTCGCGGGCCAAACGGTTACTGTGAATGGTGAGCGCTACAGAGCAATGATCAACGAGTTCTTTTTGTCGCAACTTGATGAATTGGGATTGGAAAACATGTGGTTCCAACAGGACGGTGCAACGCCACACACGTGCACGTGCCACAACCGATATGCTGAAGGATGCATTTCCCGGGCGCCTAATCTCCCGTTTTGGCGATTTGCACTGGCCAGCAAGATCGCCTGATTTGACCGCTCCAGACTTCTTTTTGTGGGGCTTTTTGAAGTCGCGGGTTTATGTTAACAAGCCTCAGACTCTTGCAGCTCTTAAAGACAATATCCGTCAAGAATGTGAGGACCTATCGCCGGAAGTTTTGGTCAAAGTGATGGAAAATGCCATAAAAAGGTCTCAAATGACAATCAACTGTGGCGACGGCCATTTACATGACATTATATTCTCGACTTGATGTAAAAAAATTGAAAGACCAAATAAAAATAATCCACAAGAAGAATCAAAGTTTTTCATTTTTTTTAAATTACAGCCAAAAAACATCGGAAGGTTATTTTTGCGCCACCCTGTATAAAGATCTTATTATTTTGATTTATTTATATCTTCTTTTTTACAGTTATTTACATTGCAAAATTGCATCTCAAATACCTAAGAAAAAAAATGTATATTAAAAATATTTTTCATATTAAGCGTATCAATGTGATTAATTTTATTATTCTGTTCATATTAATTAAATAAAGTAGAAAATTATTCATATAATGTACATAATTTTGCAAATGGATTCGTTAAAAATTAAAACCGATTTAAAACTTAAATCAAGTAATCATGTTTTTAAAGGTCTATTTTAAAATTTAAAAAAAAATTTCAAATGTGAATTCTTTTATGAGGTCACTGTTTTTTCTAGGATATTTATTTTTAATTTTTAGAAAACAAATAATTTAAGAAAAGAAAATTTAATTATCGTATTTAACTTTTTGTTAAGGATTTTTGGTATTTCAACTTTGAAAATGGGCACATGAGAACAAGCTTTTTAGAAACACTGCAGATGCGCATACCAGGGATAAAGTTGGTGCCATAGTATTTTTGGTCGAGCTATTGCAACCTCAATAGTACTATGATACTCCTATGAACTATTTGGTACAAAGAATTTAAAAATTTTCCTGTGCTTATGAATTACAAACAAACATAATTATATTTGACAACAAAAAATAAATATTGTAAATTTTATTAAAATTTTAATTGATTTGAGTCGGGAATTTGAATCAAAATTTTGTTAAAATTTTAATTGATTTTATTAAAAATTTTATTAAATTTTTAATTTATTTTTGGTTAGAACTTTAATTAAACTTTCAATTGATATAAATAAAACTTTAATTGCAAATGTTGAAGATTTCTGATTAAAAATTTAATTGATATGATTAAAAAAATAATTGAAAAATTTCAATTAATTTTAACAAAAACAAATTTTTGATATAACAATTTCTTTTGCTGGTCCAAATTCAATTAAATTTTTAATTGTATTTACAAATATTTTAATTGTAACTCGGTTTTGATTTTTTTCTGTGTATAATATAAGGAAATTCAAGTCTAATAACCATAAACAGTTCTCCCTCTTTCCTCCTTTGCATGCATCAACACAATGCACTGCATTTGTAGGGGGCAACCCCTTAGTATTGATACTATGAAGAAATGCTTAGAAAAATGGAACGATATGGTTTCAAAAAATTATGCAGTTATAAATAATTTTTAAAATTTACTCTCAAAATAACTTTTAGTATTGTGTTAAGTGTTAAGTAAAAATCCTTGTTTTATAATTCGTTTTTTTTTAAATGTGTTAAAAATTAGTCAAATCGATTTAAAAAATTTTTCAAATTTTTTTTTAATGAATTATTATTTTACATATTAAAAATAATACAAGATTGACAGCTCTCATAAGTAATATTTATGTTTTATTATGACAAAACAAATTTAAACACCAAAATAAAGAACCTAACAACAAGTTTTGATTAAAGAGCTGAAGTCAATTCAAGGTCGAGTTTCGCTACTGAAGCAAATTTTGTAGCGTTTTTCGGGTTGCATAAAAAATTAATTGATAGTTACAACACTTGCAATATAATTTTCATTTCGTCTTAAAAAAAAATACCTTTATGATGCTGATAATAATTGCCAAAATGAGCATATGCTTTTGTAATAAATTTCTAAAAAGTGTAAATAAAAATAAATGGGAGTGTGGCATAAATGCCAAACCACCAGGTGGAGTGGTATTGCCAGCAGCAATTGGTATAATTTTAATAGACGTATACGTAATATTAATTTATTACATAGTGATATATTTTAAATAACGAAACCTTTATTTTCTTTCGATTTTTAATAAACAAAAAAATTGTTTTATAAATTTTTCACTGAAACCAAAGCTAGTAATATCCATCTATATAATTACACAGGCCTTTTCTTAAAGTATTTTTTGAGCGCTGGTAACAAAATCTTAACCAGGTTCTGGCTAGATCGTCGCATTGTTCTGTTAAAACAGCTGCCATTTGATTAAATCAGTAGCGAGTTAACTTCAGTTTGACGCCATAAGTACACACAAAATATTTTTTACAGAAAAATGACTGTAGTTTATTTAAAAAATTTTCTGTAAATTTGTTTTAAAATTATTAAGACCTGCTAATGCCTTACAAATTTATACGGACATATCTTTGGTTAACGTTTTACACTGGTTAAGTTTACCCACCCAAAATAGAATAAATGACATATACAGTGCCACCTCGCTTAACGCAACTCTCAATAAACGCAACTCCTCGATTATTGCAACTCGAAAATTGTTTGCATTGTTGACTCGGTTAACGCAACTTTAAAAAAAAAAACTCAGTTATCGCAACTTTCCTCCCAAAAAATTAGTTTGTGTTTTTTATTTATATATAAAATTCAATACAACAAAAAATTGATATTCTTAATAAACTTGATAGAGGCATATCTGCAAAAGTGATTCGCGATAAATACAAACAGCGGTATTCATAAAAATTTTAAACAGTATTTAAAATCAGTTTTAAGCAAAATTTGCTAAAATTGTATTTATAAACGAATTTTAGCTTAAAATATCTTTTTTTTAACCTTGTTTAAATAAACGAATTTTAAAATTGGTTCGACCCTATTTTAAGATGACATTCTTGCTTTGTGTTTATTTTCATTTTGAACATTTTTGCAAAAAATTGGCATTTTAACTAAAGAAGTTATTTGTTTTTGTTTAATAAATATATTTGATGAAAAGAGTTGGTAAGAACAATTTTTCTATGGAAAATGTTATATTTTTAATTGTATTTTGTTTACAATAGAAACTATTGCCCAAATTTCAAACAATCGTCGGATGAAAATTTACAAAAAGAGGAGCGACTCGTTTTCAATTCCGGATAAAAAATTTAAGCAAAAATCATAATATTTTTGGATATTATTCATTGTGTTTTATAGTGGTGTGTTGTTTAATCAAAACAAAGAAAATAAAATCGGTTATTTGAATACTTTTTTATCTACAATAAAATCATTATCTATATAACACTTTTATTAGGCATTTTGTTTTGACTCTTTTTGTTTTATAAAAATAATATTTTTCTGATAAAATACGAGTAACGTATGGTTTAGTAATCATTGATTTGCATCATTACGATTAATATGACAAATAAAAAAATACAGTGTTGCCATCTGCAAGTTAAAAAATATCATTAAATCGTTTATTAGTCAACCTTCGCCTTACCAATACCCACCCGGGTGACCATTTCGGTTTTGTTTCTTTAATACCTTGGTTAATTTTGCTTCGATCTAGGGGAAATTTTGACTCTCTGAACAAATTGTCGAGAACTTTATAATTTGGCAAAAACAAGATAATATTTTTAATTTTTTAATATATTTTTTTAGTTTTTTTCAGTTTTATTTCGTGGTTTACCAATACCCACCCGGGTGACCCTTTATGAAATCACAAGAAAATTTAACATATTTATTTAAACAGATATTTTAATTTTAATTTATTCAACTTTAGTAATTATAATATAATTATTATTTATTTTGATGGGCGCTGGTGACATTTCTCACATTTAGTTTGACTGATGATGTGCTCTGCACAAATGGGCTTTTTACATCTAATGCAAACTTGCCGTGTATTTCTTCTTTGTTTAGAAGAATAGCATATATAACATTTGCCTTTTATTTTGATGCGGCCAGTTGCAGCCCTCTCAGTAGTTTCATCGGCTTCAAAATAATCATCCTGGTAAGTAGCGATGACCGGTTCACCTAAAAAGTAAAACTGTTAACAATTCTTTTGACTTATCAAAAATTTTACCTAAAATGCATTTAATGGCTGATCTGATTGAAAATCTTCCAACAATTTGTGGTATTTTAGACCTTGACAATATGAGAGGATGACAAAGGGATTCAGCAAGGCTCTCAATGAACTGCTTTCGCTGCGATCGCTTTACAGACCATGCTATATTTTCATTGTATATTATAAATGAGGCAAGGGCCGCAGTATCCAAAATATTAAAAAACAATGCTAATGGCCAGCGCATTGTTGCTCGTTTTGTGGAATACTGTGACAACATTTTATCCATGGTGTACACACAACCCTTAGTTTAGTTGTAATAAAGAATTATTTCTGGTTTATTTTGTGGACCAGAAATAGTTTTGTCATTGTGCATTGTGGACAACAAAACAACTGATTTGTTTTTGGCTGGGACATAAGAGACCAGCGTAACATTCTCAGAGAAACCGAATAGACTTGATGTAACTTCGCGGCTTCGTGAAGGCTTGAATTCTTCGGGAACGTAACTCTTGTTTTTTTTTTTACTGTGCCTACAACAGATAACTTCCAAGCAGCTCCTTGGCTAATGGCAATGTTGTAAAAAAATTATCCATGGTGACATTTCTTCCAGTGTTTTTTAAATGCCGACTAAATCTTTTACAATACGCTCACCTTTATTAGTGTCCCTTATATTGTTTACTTTTCCGGTGTAGATTTGCCCTTGAAGTGGATAATACGTGTTTGAATCACATGCCCACCAGATTTTGATGCCATATTTTGCGGGCTTGGAAGGCATGTACTGCGTGAAACGTGTTCGTCCCCGAAATCCGAATAATTGCTCATCCACGGTAATTGATTCATGTGGTCGATAATACAATTTCAAGTTAAAATTTACCATATCATAGATGTCTCTAATAGCTGCAGCCTTGTCTTCTTGTTGTCGAGCCACTCTTGTAGCATGCCAGTCAAAGCGAAGAAATCGTAAAATTTCCGCAAATCTGTTACGCGACATAGCTGCACGATACAAACAAATCCTCAGTTTAATCCAAATCTGATTCGCCGTCGATCAAGCGAAGAAAATATGCTTCCCTGTCTTCATAAGATAGTCTTTGGCAAAAAATGTTACAACTGTTTTTACTTTGAAAATAAAAAATAATTATTATAAAATACACACCTTGAAACAGCGTTAGCAGAAAGATAATGGAAAATATTTTCACCACTCATATCGAAATAGTTCGCGACCACTTGTTAACGTTCTCACATTACAACTAATTTGTAAATGCATGCATTTTATATCATATCTACATATCTGAATAACCGTTAGATAACGGAGTAGCATAAAAGAGTAAGACATGAAGTTGTTGTTTTTGTAAACTATTTTACAAGAACGAAAAGCTGTAACCTTTTATAAGTTTAACAACAATTACATTCTTCGCTTTATGTGCCAATCCAGGCTTCATTGCGCATAATATTATTCATAGAAGTACAGGGTCACCCCGGTGGGTATTGGTAAACGATGTGGATAAAAACCTTTGGTAAAGCGAAGGTTAAAATACTGATTATGAATACGAATTTTTAATAAACCTTTTTTAGGCTTAAAATGTTTTTTAACTTAAATGCATTAGAAACTTGAATTAAGATTATTTTATGAATACCGCTGAAAGTGTACAAATCAACAATAACAAGAATTAAAAAAATGAAGCTGCATTGACGAGATCAAAAATGTTGACATTACTCCAACGTTTCCTAAAATTAAATATCAGAATGCTATTGATTCTTTTAACATTTGTCTTCAATGGGCCGGAAAAATAGAATAGCCTTAAAAGACATTATGTTTCTCCAAAATCTTCGTGAAATTGCAGTGCAGAAAAATATTTCATTTGAGACTTGGTTATGGCAACAACCTCAGTTTTCGCAACTGCTAAAATTTCTCTTAATTGCGTTAAGCGAGGTTGCACTGTAAATACTAATTTTTTGTTACAGTTAATATTTTTAATTGAAATGATTTGTAAACAAAAATGGTTGTTATTTTTTTTAATCAATTGTCTTCTGATAGTTAAAAAAAATATGAAATCCTTTTTTTTTTTTTTTTTTTTTTTTATTCCATTTATTGTATTTTTAATATTCATATCCACAATAATATAGTATCTTATAATTAAGAGATCAATTAATACATAATTTTTCAGCTTAAATATTAAAAATTCGTGCTAGTAATATATTTACAAAAGTATGATCTTATAGTTAGGGAAAAATTTTAAAGAAAACCCCAATGAAAAAAAAAAAGAAAAAAAAATTGTTTAAAAAGTAAAAGAGTTAGATAAATTTTATTATCAACATAGGGCGTTTATGTGAAGGTAGCTAGAATGGCGGCAACGATCCCTAAAGTTTTGGGACAATATTTGAAGTCTTTCATTGACTAGTTTAATGTTAGACATAAAGTGCAACGTTGATGTCGGAAAGTGCATTGGAAGGTTATATATCATTTTGAGTAGCTTGTTTTGGCAGATTTGTAATTTCTTTAAATGACATTCCGAAGCAGTATGCCATACAGGAGCTGCATAAAAGATAATGGCATGAAATATGGATTTTAATATTAAGAGCTTATTATCAATACTCAGATCAGAGTTTCGGCTTATTAACGGATACATAATTTTGATTGTAATATTTACTTTATGAATGATATAGCCAACATGTTCGTTAAAAAGTAATTTCTTATCGAGTATTACACCCAGATACTTTACTTTATCTTCCCAAGGTACATAAGTGTTACCAATATTTATGTTAGTTTGCGGTATAAAACAGTGTTTTCTTCTTCTTGTAAAAAATATCGCTTGGGTTTTCGTAGGATTTATCATAATTTTCCATCTATGGAAATAATCAACTACAGTTTTTATTGAAGATTCTAGACTTTGTATAATATCTTCTGCTAAAATATCCGTACTTAAAATTGCGGTGTCATCAGCAAAAATGGATGAATTGCAACCCTCTAGGTTTGGAAAGTCGTAAGTGAAAATATTGTACAAAATAGGCGATAAACATGATCCTTGAGGGCAGCCAGCAGGGATTTCGTAAGTTTGAGAAGCGGTATTTTCAATGTGTACTCTAAATGATCTGTTAGATAAAAAGCTTTTAACTATTTTTATAATTGATAAATCTATTTCAATTGTAAGTAATTTATGTATTAGTGCGTCATGCCATACTGAATCAAACGCCGCTTTTATATCAAGTAAAATCATCGCAGTTGATTTGCCAGAGTTGAAATTGTTTTTAACAATATTTTTAATTCTCACAAGAGGTTGTATAGTATTGTGCTCTGCTCGAAAACCAAACTGTTGTGGTGGTAAAATGTTGTTATCATCAATGTAATTTACTATTTTTTCTTTGATTATCTTTTCAAAAATTTTACTCATTGTGTTCAATAAACTTATTGGTCGATAAGAATCAGGACTACTATTGTCTTTTCCAGGTTTTTGTATAGCAATAATTTTTGAATGTTTCCAAGCTATTGGAAAGTAGCAGAATTTTAAGCAAGAGTTATATATGCGACTCAATACTTTTAAACCTTTTAACGGCAATTCCTTTAAACAGCTATTAGAAATACCGTCAATGCCCGGTGATTTATTATTTTTCAAATTTTTAATAAAACTTTTGACTTGATTAGGGCTGACGATTATAGAGTTAGTAGGTTGGGAGTGATTGTCAACAATATTTAGTGAATGACTGATAAGTTGTTTTGTATTATGGTCACTTAAGTTCGATGAAATAGTGTGGTTCAAAACAAAATTTTGAGCAAGTATTTCTGTTTTCTGATTATTAGTTACGTATGTGTTACCATTTAGTTTTAGTGAAGGAATACATTTACTTTTCTTCTTCAAAATTTTGGATATGTTCCAAAATTTTGGAGAAGATTTTGGCAAACTTGACAGAAGATCATTCCATTGTTGATTTCGAAATTGAAAAATTTGATCAGTAATAACATTGTTCAAAAATGTCATTTGTGTTTTGTATCCTTTTATTTTTAGAGATTTTGTTGTTAATTTTTGAGACATATAAAAAAAGAAATAATCATAAAGTCATATGTATTTACATATTTTTCAGTTAATTTAAAAAATGAAATAAAGGAATAATCATTATTTTTATGGATTTTGTAGATAATTAGTTGTCAGTTTGAATATATAAATAAAGGAAATATCACTTGTTTTTAGGCATACTAAGTTAATTTGTTAACAGTTAAAGTAAAAGAAATATCATTTATTATTTCCGGATATGTAAAATTAAATAACAGATAAATTCATTTCTTTTATTTTAAATTAAATTTTCAATTAATTTCATTTACCAACTATTTTAAGTGTTTTTTTTTTAACTGAAAAAGAATATATAAAAAATTTCTAAAAATCGTGAAAAGTCTACGCGATTAATTTTTAACAGATTTTTGGTTCTCGTGTAAAAAAGATAAGATCACACCAGATTTCATTAGATATAATAGTGTAAAATCTAACTGGAACTCAAAATTGAGAACTAATTTAAAGTCTAATTAGTTCTGATCCTATCTAGGAAGAACTGGCGTAGTTTTGATCATATCTAGGCACATCTAAAGCAATAGTATTAGATTCAGTAAGAAATTAGAAATGAACAAAATATACAAACAAAGGAAATATCACTTATTTTTACGGATTCTTCGTTTATTTGTTAACAGATAAAGTAAATGAAAAATCATTTATTTTTTACGTGCATTGTAAATTTTATATAAATTTTTCTGTTGATGCCTTTGAAAATAATTCAAATAGCTTAGATCTGGTACTAGATCTGGCATCAGATATGAACGCATCTGGCTCCAGCTCTGCTCATATCAGGCTACTAAATCACCAAAAAAAAAATGTCAAAAAAAAAATGGCCACTGCTCAAATGTTAAATGAAATATTTATTAAATATTAAAAATATCACCTGAAAATCCATAAAAAAAAAATTTTAAATTCCCTTAAAAATCCCCGATCCCAGATTTAGTAATTTATTTAATCTCCATTGTATTCCTTATTCATGCAATGTTGAGTGTAATTATTTATATTTCAGATATGAGATATAAATGGTTATAGTTTTTTTTCTTTTTCTTTGGTGTTAAGAGTAAATTTGTAGTTTTGTATTGGGGGTAATGATGACTTTGGTGATATTGTAGCATTGGTAGTGTTGGTGGCATTGATTCGCCCTCTTTTATGTAATAGCAAGGGCGTTTTCCACTAAACTTATAATATATATTAATAAATGTATTTAATATTTGTGATCGATTGTTTAGCATTTTTCAACTTTTTCTATATTTTTTTTTAACCACACATATGTTTATATGTATGAATTAGTTAGTTTGTTGTCTTTATGGTAAGAGCTGGTGTTTGAATGAAATTATTCACTAACTAGGAAACAATTTTATGGGGATACCTTCGATGTTAGAGGAGTTGGATTATGTACAGGTTGGTTGAAAAGTTTCTGCGCTCGAAATGAAATAATACTGTTTTTGTTACGAAATATATTTTTTTATTAAATATAATCTCTTAGAAGCTCAATACACTTGTTCCAATAATATTCCAATAATTTAATCCCATCCTTATAATGGTTTTCCGGAAGCTCTGCAAAATAACTGTCTACGGCTGCTATGGCCTCTTCATTCGACGAAAAATGATTTCCACGAAGGAATTGTTTGAGATTTCTAAAGAGATAGTAGTCACTGGGAGCCAAATCTGGTGAATACGGTGGAGGTTCAGCTGATCCAAAAGGCTGAAATAATATTCAAAGTTGATTGTTTTACCTTTCTGAAGATAACCAATCAACAAAATTCTTTTTGCATCCCAAAAAACTGTCATAACCTTCTTTGCTGATCGTTGTGACTTCACCTGCTTTGGAGCTGAACAACGAGCTTCAGTCCACTGTAAACGTTCTTGTTTCAATTTAGGATCATGGTGGTAGATGCAAGTCTCATCCATAGTTATAAAACGACGCAAGAAGTCGGTTTTATTCGGCTTAAAATGCTCCAAATTACGCTGAGAAATTTGTTTTCGATCCAGTTTTTGTTGAATTGTTAATGTGTGTGGCACTAACTTTCCAAACAGTTTTTTCATACGTAATTCTTCATGTAAAATACGGAGTACTCGTTCGTCTGAGATGCCTATGACATTAGCAATTTTAGGCTTAGTCAAACTTGGATCTTCACTAACCATATTATGTACCTGCTCAATGATTTCTGCTGTGGTTGCAGTTTTTGGTCGTCCTTCGCGTGGATCGTCTTTAAGGCTGGTACGACCACGTTTAAATTCACCAGCCCAAAATTCAATGGTGCGTTTTGAAGGTGAGGACTCCAATTGTTCATAAATTTCCTTTGCTTTTAAACCCTTCAGAACAAAGAATCTAATGACTGCACGATATTAAATTTTTTCCATATCCAAAAATATCAATGACACGTCAACTTCTAATAGCTTGTAAACAAAGAAAAAATTGACAGAATGACTTGCAACTTTGCATGTGTTCTCAGGACAGTTGTACCAACTTGAGGAAAAAAAAGTTGGAGCTAGCAGTGCCATCTCTTCGTGAGCGCAGGAACTTTTCAACCAACCTGTTATAGAAGGGACTGACATTTTTAGCGGCTCAATCTCAAGTTCAAGTGTTAAAAAAGTGTTACGTTTATTCCAAAGAAATCTAAGTCAAATTAAAATAGATTTTTGGAGTACTTAAATAAATAAAATAGTTTTGAACACATCTATCATTGCTAGGCCCCAAAAAATCCAAATTGGGCTGTTATGTGTAATGCCGAAATAATTTTAAATTTGTGCTTTCTATCACAAATCCAGATTTCATGAAAATCTGAGGAAACCCATTGAAATAGTTTCCTTGTAGGAGGCAAATTTTTGTTATATTTTACTTATCATATTTCCATCTAAGATATGGACATTAGGTGGTTGGTTATTGATTAATAAAGAAAAAGAAAAACGTTTTAGAGTTTGTTGAAAAATTAGCTGAAAGTTACTAATGGATAAAAATTATTATTAGTAATCACTTAATTAGTAAAACTTGTGTACAATTATTAAGATAGATGTATCTAAAGGAATAGAAAAAAATAATGATAAATCTTTAGAAACAGTTTGAAGTACATACGCAAAGTAAATGGATTGTTTTTTTTCTCAGATTAACAAAAAATATATTTTTTTTATCACTTTCTGAATTCCATGAGGTTACAGTAGCTTGAATAAGAACTTGTTTTTCCCTGGAGTCTCTATGAATGTTTATTAAAAGCTTGTTGAATTATATAAATATATAAAAATATTATTTTAGTAGGTATTTAATAAAATAAACTTCTTAGGCGCCAATTGAGCCAAATCCAAAATCTCAATTTTTACCACGTTGCATTTTGTCCTTTACAAAATTTGAAAGTGGAAAATAGTTAGGGACACCCTAATATATACGCATTTCTAAATGTGCGTAGTATTTTGTATAAAAATCCCTTGTACAACTCTGACATT
This sequence comes from Eustalomyia histrio, assembly GCA_949748255.1. Classification (NCBI taxonomy): domain Eukaryota; kingdom Metazoa; phylum Arthropoda; class Insecta; order Diptera; family Anthomyiidae; genus Eustalomyia; species Eustalomyia histrio. The sequence goes on along the minus strand of OX456526.1, from coordinate 129,428,448 downwards.
TTAGTTTAATTTATTTATTTATTTTTTTTTTTGACAAGACATAAAGTCTATTAAGAAAGTCAATCAATGTCTTTCAAATGAGTTGACTTAAATAAGAGTCCTTTTTCTAAATACTAGCAAATACACAAGTAAGTACTCATTAGGGTGTTACTTATTTGCATTAATCTATTTTTTTAAAGAGTATTTTAACCATTTCTTAAGGTAATATTTGTGAATCGTCCGGATGATTCACTGACAGGGAAGGTATACAGGGAGTCAACCATTACCCAGCAAAAATGAAGCTGCCAAAGAAGCAATAAAAGCATCACTACTATGGCAAAGGCATCACTTCTTTTCTAATGATTTCATCGATGAATTTAACATTAGCGTGTCATAGGAAGGAAGTATTCAAAAAGGAAGCAATGATAATACAATGATTAGATATTCTGATGCATGAGTGGAAAATGTTCATATACTTCGTGGTATTTAAGCTTTGATGAAAATTTAATTCATAAGAATGCAGAAAAATAAGTTTAAAGAAGCGAAATTTATGCATTGATTTACAAATACTTTTTATTAAAACAAATAAATAATTCTGCATTAGTGAAAAAACATTTTTGTAACATTTTTCAAAAATTTTAATGCATTTTTAGACAAATTTTAAAATATTTTTGGATAATTTAAAAACTAATTGTACAATTTATAAACATTTTTAGATAATTTTAAAATATTTTTGAACAATTTTAAATAATTTTTGCACAAATTTAAAACCTTTTTGGCAATTTGAAATAATTTTTACACAATTTTAAAATTATTTTGATAAATTCTGAAATGGTGTTATGCAAAAATGCACAGATTACGTCGTCATAAATATATAAGGTTGAACAAATGCAAATGACAGGCCAGCTAGTTTCATTTAAAGGTTAAAAAATTTTGTTTTTCTTGATATTTCAAAACTTTTATGAAAATTGCAAAACTGCATAAATTCTAACCCTCATGAAATTTTAAACTAAAATATAAAAAATGATTTAATAAAAAAATTAATAAAGTTCATCAGAAGTATTTTTTCAATTTGAATAAATGCTTTAGATTCAAAATATATACGATATACTATAACTTATGCTTTAGAAGTAATAAAGAGTGATATTTTAAGATATGCATCGGGTTTATATTCAGATCACTGCATTTGAAATATGAACACATGAATTCTTTTGGAAGTGCCTTAGAATAACACCAAAATATCATAAAAGAATGTCAACTGAAGTTTAGGAAGCAATGAAAGAAGTTATAGTCACAGAATGACTACCATTTTTTTTGCTGGGTTATTTGTATAGAAATTTGAATATGTGATATGGAAGAAAAAAAAATAATCAAAAATTTGATGCGATATGATGAATAGGACCTTGTCTTTTCAGAGGACAAATTTATGTTTTTGATATCACTGGATAAAGGACGCAGCAAAAATCTGAAAAATTTACTTTTTACACTTAAGGTCCCTTTTGTCACGTTGCCTTAGAAATATCATTTAAATAGGGACCCCATTACCCATTAAGGGGGTAAAAAGGGGGAATGAAAAAGACCTGTTTTGGTGCTTTTATTTGCTTCACATTTTTCCAGAGTATTTATAGGTAAATTAAGTAGCAAAAGAAGGTATTGGTGAACCTTATCTTAAAATATATAAAACCGTTTATAAAACATCCTGAAATAAAAAAGTTTTAAAGGTATTTGAGTTTCATATTTAACCCCTTATATTTGGAATTGGGTTGATAAAAATGTACACATTCATGTGTGGTAGTTTTCGTACCTTTATTACATATCAAAATTTTATTAAAATCGATGGGTACCCCAATGATACCTTTTGACGATATGCTGATATAAAGAAAACCCATGTTTTTAGTGAAAATAGTTTTCAAACTACACCATTATAACCATTTTTCCAACATAAAGTCAGACTTTGGTCAATTTCCAAATTATGGATGAATGGGATAAATGTCCTAAAATTTTTTAATTTTTTTCAAATTGTTCATTCTGGCTATAATAAACTGTATTATCGCCGGAATACGGTAGAAGCTTTTCGAATATTTAAAGTTGAAAAATAAGAAACACTCTAATGTAAACAATTTTCATATACAAATACAAACATAACTTCTTGCAATAGTGCTGTTGTTGAAAGCCAACACAAGAAGTATAAAAGGACGAAGAACTACAATAAAATTCATAAAATAAAAGTTTGCTCTAAGGATCAAAACGCGCAAACACGAGTATGAAGCAACACAACAACATTAAAAGAAATACAAAATAAAAAAACACCCAAAGCGCATATACAACAACAACAACAATATTGTAACCTTAACACAAAACATGAAGTAAAGAATAAAGTTTGGTGTAAAATGACAGCTAAAAGTGACAGACAAGATGACGATTGACTGACGGATAGATGGATGTATATATGTAAGGTATAAAAGATTCAACTGAAGTTTCTGTATTAGTGTTGTATGTGAGTGCGAATTTGTGTGAGTGCAAGACAATAAATGAGTAAATAATGTTGAAGAGTTTAAGAAATAAAAATGATTGAAAGGTGTAAGAAATTCCAATAAAATATATTAAGAAAGAAAACTATTGCTACAACAAAACTTTCTGCACTTACAGCAATACGTCAGTGAAAAAAAAAATCTGTCAAACATGCTTCCAATAGGGTTGACAAATTTTTCAAAAAATTTTTTGTTAAACACAATACTATCTTTAGTACTTTAAGTACCCAGAAGAACCACACATTATCAAATAATGTATAAAGTAAGGTATAGCCGTAGGAGTCGATGCATTACTTTACACCTTTCTTCATTGATAAATTTTACAGGCTATGAGCCTATAGGTAGTGTATGGATCCATTACATTAGAGGTGATAAAATAAGTGGTTTTTTTATATGGTTAGAGAGATGGCAAAATTAATGTGCCTAAAAATATAGTTTCATAAAAAGAAAATTGTAGTAAAAAAAATTATTACAAATATATTAAATGTTATTGAATATAATGTAGCCATTATGGGAATCGAACCTGCGAACTCTGGTTACTAGCCGTGGACTCTCGACGCATATAATATTTAATTGTTTTGAACAAAAATGAATCGTTGGGCTTATGGTTTTTGTTCATGATGTCGAAACGTACATACATTACCATTGTGCTTACAAAAAAAAAATTAAAATAAAACACGCACACAAAATAATGTGTCTATAAATAGTTTTTAAAAAATATTTTATTTATTATATTACTTTTATATATCATGAAAGTAATTAATTTATAAAGGGTGTCCTAAGAAGAACGCAATTTTTAAATTTTAAATAAAACACAGATATTTAAAAAAAAATCGTGAAACTTAATTATATCGTAAAGTAGACAGAATGAGGTTATGTATGGAACAATATATCGTGCAGATGGCCGCCGCGGCTTTGCTGGCATGCACGCGATCTTTTAATGAAATTTTCAATGACCGTTTTGCATGAATGCTGCGGTATTTCATTAATGCAGCGTCCAATTTCCTCTTTTAAGGCTTGAGTCGTCGTCGACTTATTCGCGTAAACCATCGACTTCAAAAAACCCCAAAGAAAAAAATCTAATGGTGTTAAATCGCACGATCTAGGCGGCCAATTCTGATCTCCAAAACGCGAAATAACACGACCAGGAAATGACTGATGCAGCAATTGAATTGTTTTTCTGGCTGTAGGACATGTGGCGCCGTCTTGTTGGAACCACATGCCCTCCACATTCATTTCTTCAATTCTAGGCAAGAAAAAATTGGTTATCATTTCACGATACCGAACACCATTGACTGTTTGCGCTTGACCTGCCTCATTTTCATAAAAAAAAGGTCCAATGATTCCTCCAGCCCAAAAACCACACCACACAGTGACACGTTGAGGATGCATTTGCTTCTCGTGAATCACTCGAGGATTTTCCTCACCCCAAATGCGACAATTCTGCCTATTGAAGAAGCCATCAAGATGAAAATGGGCCTCGCCACTGAAGATGATTTTATCGGAAAAATCAGCATTTTCATGTTGTCTCTCCAATACCCAATTAACGAACTCCCTTCGCTGTCCATGGTCAGCTGGCTTCAGTTCCTGAGTCAATTGGTCGGTCGATCGACCTGGTCGATGGCGCGTTGTTGTCTTTACATCACTAACAGACCCAGTTTCGGCAAATTTATCCATTAATCTCTTTACAGTTGACTCTTTTGGAGCATTATTGTGACCCCAAATTGATCGCAATTTGCGAACTGTAGCCGCAAAACTTTCACCATTTTGGTAAAACAATTTCACAATGAGAATGCGTTGTTCATTCGTGTAGCGCTCCATTTTTACTAACCTCGTACCTTCTACTAGCAAACAATAACAATTGTTCAAATGTCAAACAATGACACTTCGAATGTTGCCAGATTTAAAAATTGCGTTCTTCTTGGGACACCCTTTACTAGCAAGTATTGCTATCATTATTATATCGCACCTATTACCAAAGATTTGTGGAGTAATTTTTAGAATTATTTTTCAAAATTTATTTATTTATTGTTATAAAATATAATACATATATGCCACAGTAGATGTCACTACCTGTGTATCCAAAGTTTTAAAGATGGCGCAATTGCGTGTCCAACCGATATTTTAAAATGTCACATTTCTCACTAAGAAAAACAAAATAAAATGGAAAAAAATTATTTCACCCCAGTGAAAGGCTCAACTCTATCCAAAAACGGACTTTGCTGGAATCTTGGATCCTGGGAAAAAATTGTTGCTCCCTATAATTAAAATTGTTGCTCCCTATAATTTCCAAAAAATTAACACCTCAGTTTAATTACAAAAAAAAAAAACTGTAGCTTTACTCGTTTGTTTAATGTAGACTTATTGAATTTAACAAAAATTGTTAAATTAACAATTTTTTTTTGTTAAACAAACAGATATATTATTATGAGTGTATAGTTTTTTTAAAAAGTACATTTTCGAGGATACGTAGGATACATTTATATAAAGTTAATATAATACGCACAGTGCAGTATGGTGTACTATTTGTGCGACTTGCAAGGAAATGATTTAAAGTTACAATTTACGATGTAATTGGGTTGAGTACACTCACCAAAAAAAGTCTGTAATGGCAACTGAAAATTTTGCTATTATTACGGGAAATTCTCCTAATTTGAGCCCAGCGGTATTTTTTGCTAATCTTAGCAACACATGTCTGCTGACGTGTAGTACAATGAAATTAGTAGAAAAATTAGTAGCCGCTACTAAATTTTAGTAGACTTTTTGTAAAGTGGAATTTAAAATCTGTTTGCTAAAATCAGCAAAAAAAATTACTAAATACTATTAATATAAGTACAAAGTTTTAGATTTATTTTTTTTTTATCGAGCATCAAAAATTTTGATTATATTTCTTTAAAGATGTTTTATACAAAATGAAAAAAAAATCAAAGGCTTAAAAATCTTAAAGGTTAAATTTAATTATTTTTAGGGCTGATTTTTAGAACTAAAAACCCCTTTTTAGTGCTATTTCAAGTGGATGTCCTATTTTTAGATATGAGTCGGTACCTTCACTTCAAAAATAGTAAAGTGGGATTGAAACCGTTTACAAATTTTTCTACTAACTTTTTCTGAGTGTAGTCTGTATCTCCAGTACCGCGACCAAGTAGATCTATTGTGCACCCTTTAGTATTTTAATCATTTTTTTTTCCAGTGCAGCCTTGAGTAGCAGTACAATGTTCTTCACTTCCATCTTCTTGTATTGTTCTTCCATGATATCAGGTCTGCCAAATGTGATAAATCGTAGGTATGTTAAGGCAGGTCATTAAGCCATTACAAGCTCCATGGTCTCCTCATCTTCCATACAATATCTGCATGTCGTATCTCAATCATGTCCCATTTTATTTAGGATGTAATTACATGGATAGTGTCCTGTGAGTGCTCCGCATAGGAGTCTTAGATTTGGTCTGTTCATCTGATGGGCTTCTCTGCTCCTCTTTTCATTGTATGATAAGAATTTCTTTGAATGTTTATGTTTATGGTGGATTATGTTTGTTCCAATATTCAATGGATTTCGTCTTGGTCAGATCCGATATCATATTTGTGATGTCCTTTTTCGTGAAACCAAATTAAGGACACGGGCCTATAAATGGCAGTTCCGCACCTAGTCTCGCTTGTTCATCAGCTTTTTCATTGCCTTCATGCCCACTGTTACCGGGTACCCAAATAATTGTTACCTTATTATTGGTCGCCAGTTGGTTGAGGGCTTTATGGCATTCTAGCACTGATCTATGGCGATATATGGGGTTTTTCAGGGCTTTTATTACAACCTGGCTGTCCGACATTAAGTTTATCCTTGTTCTTACAAGATTCCTATTCAGATGTCATCTACAGATAGATCTTTGTCACTTAAATATATTTATTAGGGAATTGTCAGTAATTTAACTTAAATCACCTGATGTTGAAGCAGATTATCAGTCATAACCCCCATGGGCATTAGACCTTTTTTCAAAAGGACATGATCCCCATAATGCATATATATATGCATTATGGGGATCATGTCCTATCATCACTATAGTGATATTCCCATAAAGCTTTATTTGCATTATCGGGCATTGAAGTTATGTTTTATCTGATATGACCGAAGGCGGCTTCGCTGAGTAAAGCTTTGCTGTGTAGTCACTCTACGGCCTGGTATAGTGGTTTTCTCCTCTATAGAATGTTCGAAGCTAGCTTTACTGCGGAAACAGAGCTTGGATGGAAAATGGAGTAATTACCAAAATATTGTTGACCATTATACCCACGATAAAGTGGTCTTAACCTCCGTGGGGACTATGACCGTTTTGTAAACAATTATATGGCGCATTCTGCAGAGGAACTGGAAAAACCGGTGGGGGGCAGTTGCCTGGCGAAAATTGCAATGGACGTTTGTGTTCCATTCCAGTTTTTTATACAGATTTTAAACACTCCTATAAGGGTAGGAGTTCATGCGATCCCTTGGCGGCGTAACGTTGGTTTTCTTTAACTAGAAGCGATTGCAGAATGCTGGTGGGGTTACTGATAGGTAATTACTGGTGGATACGGTGCATATCGTATGCCACCGTGCGGCTCTATCATATTTTCTATTCCGAAATGTGTTTTTTAATTTTCGGGATCCCAGCAAAAAAAAAATGGAGCAAAAGAAAAGAAAAAGAAGCAGTGATTTTAATTCCGGTGTTGTGAAAATTTGGATCGGATCCAATTATTTTTATATAGGGTTGTCATAGGGTGGAAGTTTTCGTTTATGGTTCTTTTTCATTGCATCTAAAGCTCTTCTTATGCTTTAGTAAAAAATGAGATCTTTTGATGTTCCCAAATAAATTTTGAACTTGTAATTTAGATTTCTACAAGACATCAGTAATTGGGCCTTAGCCTCATTTTCACAATCTTATTTGTTTATGATTACCATAAAAGATTTTGAGTTTGACTGTTAAATTATAACGGGACATTAAGTAATCGGGCCATATTTATTAAATTACTTCATTGGAAATTCTTGCAATTTTCACTACAATAAATTTTTTAATTTTTGTAGCAATAGTAATTAGTATATTAAGAATTTAATATCTGGTAAATTGTTAGTTAAAGATTGAAACAAATCAAATTAATCCCTTAAGAATCACTTCCATTTATTTTTGTAACTTGCTGCTTAAAATATAAGACGGGAAGTCCCTATCATTAATTCCTGAGTTGTTGTCAAAAAAAATAGAACGCACAAAGCTTATGTATGTAAAAGTATGTGTAGTTGTTTGTGGTGCATTTTATTATTTTGCATGCGCTTAAACAATAGTATTTGCGAAAGAAATAATTTATAAAAATATATAATATTGTAATTAATTTACTAAGCCATTATAAAGTGTGACTGATTCAATAAGTCGTTATGAGTGGTATCGAAAGTGGTTTGTTGGTAAGTATAATTTCATCAAAAATATGACTTTGGAAATTACGTAAGTTAAATAATTTTGTATCTAGATTTACATCCGATGAAATAAGGCAAATGGTTGAATGTTCCGTATGTCCTTTGTTGCTTCTGATGAAGATTCCTATTTACCACAGATTGCTGATGCATCTGATGAAGATTCAGATATTGAAAATGAAATTGTCATAGAGAGTGATGAAGAATACGACTCAGATGAAAGTGCTGAATATGATCCTGCGATTCAAAGTATCGACAGTATTTTGACCATTAAAGATGGAACACAATGGTATAGTGCACCAATGCCAAATTCACAAACCAAATCACGTAAAGTTTTACGCCAAAGAGGTGGACCGTCAGCACATGGTATTTCATTTTTAGAAAAAGAACTCTACAAATCAATTATAACTCCAGAAATATGTGACATTATATTGAGGCAAACAAATCGAGAAGCTAAAAGTGTTTGTAAAGATTTTAAATATAAATAAAGATTTTAACAATAAGAAATTAAATTCATGGAATATGACATTAGTTGGTACAATAAGAAAAAAACAAAAAGTTCCTTCCAAGCAATATACAGCCTACAAATGACCAGCCTATTTATTCGACCTACTTTGTCTATAACAGTGACGCTACAATCTGGTCATATGTTCAAAAAAAAAAAGAACAGAGCAGTCGTACTACTCTCAACTATGCATACGACAGGAGAAGTTGAAAAGCCACAACTAGCAAAGCCACAAAGAAATAATTAAATACGATAACAAAACTAAAGGTGGAGTTGATGTAATGGACAAAATGTTGAGTGAGTATACCGTGAAACGACGAACATTGCGCTGGCCCCTTGCAATGTTCTATAATATGCTAGACGTGGCTACTTTAGCATCTTACGTAATATAAGAACATCATCCAAGGTGCAAAACAAAGGATCAGCGAAGAAAGTTTTTGAAAGATCTTACCAAACAGCTATGCATGCCAGCGGTCGAAGAACGTAGTAGCAACAAATTAACTATAAGTAAATATTTTATACGAAGTTCTATAGAAATGGTACTTGCACGTCACATTTGCCAACGCCAAATCTTGAAGTCGGTTTCAAAATACCTCATGGTAGACGTGGAGCCTCTTCTGTCATCGGAAGCTGTTATGTTTGCCAACGTGAGAAACGAAAACAACGTAAGACCAGAAAGTCATATATGGTCTATGTAAAACTTATTTGTGATGAACACTCAATACAAAGAACAACATGCATTTCATGCAACTAAATTGAAAATAATTTTTATTGTATCATGTAAATTCATATTTATGTATGTATATTGAAGCGTTCTTATAAATAAATATAATAAAATTAATTTTATTTTGTTTCTATTTCATACAAAATATAAAAAATTGTACCTTTTCAGCCTTTTAAGGGTTTCCAAACAATTATATCTTATTAAAATGGTAAGAATTAGACATTTTTAATCGTAAGTAAAAGTTTGGATATGTCACAGAATTTCAGATATCTAAAGTGTGTCCCAAGAAGAACGCAATTTTTAAATCTGGCAACATTCGAAGTGTCATTGTTTGACATTTGAACAATTGTTATTGTTTGCTAGTAGAAGGTACGAGGTTAGAAAAAATGGAGCGCTACACGAATGAACAACGCATTCTCATTGTGAAATTGTTTTACCAAAATGGTGAAAGTTTTGCGGCTACAGTTCGCAAATTGCGATCAATTTGGGGTCACAATAATGCTCCAAAAGAGTCAACTGTAAAGAGATTAATGGATAAATTTTCCGAAACTGGGTCTGTTAGTGATGTAAAGACAACGACGCGCCATCGACCAGGTCGATCGACCGAAAATGTCGCAGCTGTACGTGATGATGTCGCTCAAACTCCATCCACCTCAATTCGACACCGAGCTCAGCAAATTGGTGTCTCCAAATCCACTTTGCAGCGAATTTTGACGAAAGATTTGCATCTTCATGCATACAAAGTTCAATTGACTCAGGAACTGAAGCCAGCTGACCATGGACAGCGAAGGGAGTTCGTTAATTGGGTATTGGAGAGACAACATGAAAATGCTGATTTTGCCGATAAAATCATCTTCAGTGACGAGGCCCATTTTCATCTTGATGGCTTCGTCAATAGGCAGAATTGTCGCATTTGGGGTGAGGAAAATCCTCGAGTGATTCACGAGAAGCAAATGCATCCTCAACGTGTCACTGTGTGGTGTGGTTTTTGGGCTGGAGAAATCATTGGACCTTTTTTTATGAAAATGAGGCAGGTCAAGCGCAACAGTCAATGGTGTTCGGTATCGTGAAATGATAACCAGTTTTTCTTGCCTAGAATTGAAGAAATGATGTGGAGGACATGTGGTTCCAACAAGACGGCGCCACATGTCATACAGCCAGAGAAACAATTCAATTGCTGCATCAGTCATTTCCCGGACGTGTTATTTCGCGTTTTGGAGATCAGAATTGGCCGCCTAGATCGTGCGATTTAACACCATTAGATTTTTTTCTTTGGGGTTTTTTGAAGTCGATGGTTTACGCGAATAAGCCGACGACGACTCAAGCCTTAAAAGAGGAAATTAGACGCTGCATTAATGAAATACCGCAGCATTCATGCAAAACGGTCATTGAAAATTTCATTAAAAGATCGCGTGCATGCCAGCAAAGCCGCGGCGGCCACCTGCCCGATATATTGTTCCATATATAACCTTATTCTGTCTACTTTACGATATAATAAAGTTTCACGATTTTTTTTTAAATATCTGTGTTTTATTTAAAATTTATGGAAAAAAAGTTATTGCAATTTAAAAACGAAAAAGGTATAATTGTACCTGTTCCGTTCGACTAGGGTTAAACGCTTCGCAATATATTAGAAATATTATCAATATTTTTCTAAGATAATTTTCGGTCTGTCCTAGTGGTTAGCTAGTACCTCTTGAAAATATTTAAAAAAACGGTCATTAAAATAAATTTTGCTCTAGGATCAAAATGTAAAATAAGATTTCAAATATATTTAACAGTATATGGTATGCAGAAAAGTGGACCCAAAATTAGCGCCTATAGCCATCGAAAGAGAAAAAAAAGAGTTAAAATTTAAAAAAAAAAATGGCATCATAATTTTTTTTATGCAGATAGATTAAAAAATTATCATATTTTTCCTTGCCATTTTGAGTTCCTGGAATGAGTACCAAAAAATCTTCTAGGAACCTATATAAAAATCGAAATATATTTGAACATACATAATTATATATAGACTAGTATAATATCATACTTGAATAATATAGGAGCATACATCTTCACATTTATAACCATATATATGATCATATTTGATGATAATATAATGAACCATGCATGGACGTAATAACCATGTATGTCCATGGATGATCATATTAAAGCCCATATATGATCATATGTGTTTACATACATATATTCGATTTTTGCTTGGAAAATTATTAAAAACTTATTAAACTATAAGCGTTCTTTAAAAACTTTGATTTAAATCTTAATATTTTCCATATATTTAAAATTTTCATAACAAAAATCTCCTTTTATAGAACACTGTGTCACAACTTAAGGTTGTTAAGGAAATCCGTTTTGTAGCTTTAATGACCAAAGCATGACATTCCAATTTTTTTCTTTTTTCTTATTCTGCTTCTTTTACATTCTGTTGATTGTTACGTTTTTTCAATTTCTCAACCTGACAAGAATGACGAGAATTTATATGTATTTTTGATTTGTTTCACAGAACAATGATGAAAAATAATAATATAAAAAATAAAAGTGAAAAGGAAAAACTTTTGACAAAGCAAATTTTCTACTCAAAAAGAAAGAAAAAAAAAACAATCTTGAAGACAGGAATTAATTAACATCAAGACGTACACTATAACAAAACAATAGATGATGGACGTCGTCTATAGATGTTAAAGAAAAATAATGAAAAAAAAAATATATCTTCAAAAACTTTATTTCTTCTAATGACAATGATGATGAACGAACGTGCCAAGGATAACAGTAGTAAGGAAAAATATTTGATTTGAAGTTCATCAAACTTTTATGTCATACCAATTTGTTAAGGCAAAAAACAAAAAAAAAGAATATTGTCATTTTATTCATCATTATCATCATCATTATCATTACAGATGAGAATAATTTTAACTGAATAAAAGATGAATATTTAGATAATTTTTTTTTTTGGTTTGTAGGTAGGTAGGTAGGTAGGTATGTATTTTAGGGTGAAAAAAATCCAATCAAATGACAAATTTAAATTAAATATTTGAAAATGATAATAACAAAATTGCAGATACTGTAAGATTAATCATAAATGTGTTCACAAACCTCAAGTATAAAACTTTTTCGATAAGCTACAACCAAAAATATTATTAAAAAAACCTTAAAAACCTTAAATAAGTTTACAAGTTTAAGAATTTTTATAGAATTTTCATAAAATATGCTTTAACGATGCAACTGGAAAAATTATAGAGATTATATACGACAAAAAAAAAACAAGATAATTAAAACTTCATAAACGTTTTGGTAAACAGATTTGAAAGCTAATTGTATGTGAAAAAACTGAGCGAAATAAAAATGTGATGAAATTTTTTAATAATTTTTTTATGTACGATTTATTCCGGAAAATAATACAATAATTATACAATTTCTGAAGCAAAAACATTCAAATGACAATTTCAAAAAAACTAAAAATCCTTGAGTTAGTAAATGAGGCTTTTTACAAACTGTCCGATTAGAGCAAATATTATGTCCGAACAATTTCAATCTTAATTTATTTATTGCTATAAAACATGGAACAGTTTTTATAAATTTTCAAAAAATTAAGCCAAAATATTATTACGAGGGCGAATCAATAAGTCCGTGACTTTTCGAACTTCCCTCGTAGTTATATGAAATGCAACACTGCTGCCATTAAATACCACCTGTTATTACACTACTATCAAATTTTGAGCAAGTTCCGTCATTTACTTTGCGTTTATCAGCTGTTCAAAACAGACAACCTCGTGGATTATTCAAAAATGGAAGAAAGTGAATTTCGAGTGCTCATTAAACATTATTTTTTGCGAAAAAAAACCGTCAATCAAACCAAGGAAAAGCTTAATAAATGCTAAGGGGGCTCTACACTATCGATTTTAATGGTAAAAAGTGGTTTACTGGCCTTTGTTGTGGTCTCACAAGCACGGAAGATACCTAACGTTCTGACGCCCAGTTGAGCACTATTCATCCAAAACAATTGAAAAATTTACGATATGGTTGGCCGTTCGGAGATTGAAAATGCGAATGTGCCCCCTTATTCGTCATATTCTCCGGATTTAGCCCCAAGTGACTATTTTCTATTTCCAAACCTAAAGAAATGACTCGGTGGAAAGAGATTTAGCTCCAACGATGAAATTATTGATCAAAAAAATGCCTTTTTTATGGACCTCGAAAAATCCTATTTTTTGGAAGGGATAGAAAAATTGGAGAACGTTGGACTAAGTGTATTGAGCTAAAAGGAGATTATGTTGAAAAATATATTTTTTTTTTGCAAAAAAGAACTGTGTCATTCAAAAAGTCACGGACTTATTTATCCACCCTCGTATAATAATTTATTGAATTATGGAAATTTGACTATGATAATAAAATTTTGAAAAAAATCAGAAATAGCACTGAATTTTTAGGTTAATATATAACACAATTTATCTAAAACTCACCCAATTTTTTCTTTATTAAAAAAGTTTATTTATTTTTCTATCGATTCATAAAGCTTTTGTGTCTTTGTTTTTGAAAAAAAAATAATATTAAAAATTGTAAAACGCAAACATATCCTAAAAATAAGTAATGTTCTCTACTTATATTTAGGAACACCTGCACGTATGATTAATGTAATACGTATACGTACAGTTATACTAAGTAACTGATTTAAAACATATATTTGAGTTTTTATTAAATATTTGCTAAACATCATATTTAACGCATATTTCCTCCAAAAACGAACCCGAGTACCTTGATAAAAGTTTCTGTAACAATCAAAAAAGTGTTATTTTTTTTGAAAACAAAAAATTAAAAAAAAAAAAAAAAATATTGCCGGATTTCTACACTCACAATATATTTTCCGATACCTGAGGGTCAATTCTCGTTCTGTGAAACGGTGAAATGAAAAGTTTTTTCACGTTTTCATAGTACTTTTGATTCGCGTTCAGTGAAAAAATGTAAAGAAATATCAAAACGTTTTCATATGAAAAAAAAAAGTGAAACGAAACAAGATTTTTTCACGATTGCACAGCACTGGCGATTCTTGTTTTGTGTAACAGTGCAAACAACTGTCAAAATATTTTCATATGGAAAAATTGTTTACACAGACTATTTATAAGTGAAAAAAAAGAGAAGATTGTAAGAGGAAAGCGTGCCAGCGAAAGCCAAAAGGGGTATTTAATTAATTATTAAGAAAAGCATGTGGACATTGCAAACGATAAGTAAGTAGCTTAATAACCATAATCACACTTTTATTAATCCCATATTTACAGATTTGTAACTGCAGATGGTGCCAAATTTAGAGACGAAAAGTGTAACGAATTAGCAGCGAGCCTCACCAGTTTTAGTGGGACCCAAAAGGACAGTGAAAAATGGCAAAAGTATGGCATATTTATTTATAGTTTATTTATATTCTTTATGAAATTTTTTTTCTTTAAGTAATATTAGACTTCATACGCGCACCAAATATAGTTCATTTAAAGTAAGCCGATATAAATCAATGAAGTGCTTGTCGGTTGTCATCTCGAATGGATTGTGGTCAGCACGAAGTATGCGTCTCAGCACTCTCAAAAAATTCCTATAAATTATTAAATTATTTACTGCAATTAAATGCTTGTAACATCATTGCCTTACCTTTATTCATCCGGAATTCTTTGAGCAATATCCATACAATTAATTCAGATATTTTTATAAAATTATTTAAAATAAATTTTACGAACTTAATTCACTTTTGTTTACGTTTTTCTCTGTTTTGACATTTGTTTTAAATTTTGGGTAACACAGTTACAAAATTTTCATGGGTACAGTGCGAATGAAACATTTTTTTCATAATACATACGAGAATCGCAATTTATGTATTTGTGAAAAGTTCGAGTGAAAAGTGCTTATGAAAACGAAAATGAAAAGTTTTTTTTCACTTCACATTATCACAGAACGAGAATTGACCCTCTGCTGTAGTTTATTTAAAAAGTTATACGTAAAGTTTGTTTTAAAATGAAGAATCAATTGCAATTCATAGAAATATATTTTTGAACTGTTTGAATGAGTCATTCAAAAAACAAAATAAAAAAAACTACAGACTTTTAGTAGCTGTAGATATTTTCTGTAAAATGTAAAATTATATGTTTTCTGTTTTTAAAAATAAAAATTCATACCCAATAAACATTTTTGCTGGAATTAAAGCCCAAATGAAGTGTTATTCAAGTCATCTTTACCAATTTCAAGCCTTTAATTCAATAGCATATTCCAGCAAAACGGACACTGGAATTCAAGTCGAACATTACAGTGAATATATACTTTAATTCAAGCCTTGAATCACAGTTCATTTCAAGTTCAAGGAACATAATAATTAGACTTGTTTTCAAGTCCCAACTTCAAGGCAAAACAAAGCCATAAAAATACGGAAATGCTTGGTTTTGTTAAAATTTATTAACTCTTTTCCACATAACATACATACATTTTTATAATTTTAGTTTTGTATATTTAATCCTAATTTTTGTTTTTCGATGTTTTTTTTTTTCACTAAACCTTTTTTATTCAAAAGCGTAGAACTTTATACCTAGTACTTTCAATTATTCTGACACACGGTTTTTTCTTGATAAAAAACAAACAACAAGAGGTTTTTTTAATTTTTTCTTTTTATTTTGGTTTTTTAAATATTGAAGAATATGACAAAAAAATTATTCAAAATGGCCGCCATTTGCCTTCCAACACGACCGAAGTCTGACCGGCCAATCGTCTATTGCAGTACGCACGAACTCCATGGGGAAATTGTCCACTACGCGGATAAGTGCACGCTTAAGCGATTTCAAATTTTTGTGGTCAGTAGTGCATACCATGCCTTCTAAAACGGGCCACAATTTGTAGTCTAAGGGATTCAGGTCTGGACTACCCGATAGCCAATCATCCGTAGAAATAAAGTTTGGTAAATTGTTTTTTAACCAGTCTTGAGTGGTTTTTGCCTTTTGAGCTGGGGCAGAGTCCTGTTGAAAGGTCCACGGCTCGTTTTTGAACAATGTGCTATTTAATGGCTTCACAACCTTTTCTAAAACGTCAGATTGGTACACCTTTGCGGAAGTTTTAACACCTTTTTCGCTGAAATGAAGCTTGGTGACCCAATCATAGGCGACTCCCCACCATACCATCACAGAAGCAGGATGGTGACCTCTCTGAACTCTAGGAATCAATTCATTTGCTTGCAAAGATGACTTAGCATAGACTCTATCATTTTGTTTATTAAACGACTCCTCCACAGTAAAAATTTTCTCGTCAGTAAACATAATTTTTCTGTGGTGGTTTTTGGCGTACTGGCGAATTATGGCTTTTGATTTTTGCTTCCGTTTCTGCTTTAACGCCACTGTAAGTAGATGCCCTGTGTGTCTTTTGTAAGCCCGAAGTCCCAAGTCATATTTAATGATGCAAGAAATGTATACCTTCGATATATTCATCTGCCGCGACATTATTTGTTGCTTTCGGAGTGGATTTCGATAAATTCGATTCTTTACAACTTTAACGGCTCTGGGAGTTCGCACAGAGCGCGGACAGCCAGATCTCGGACAGTCTGCTACTCCACCAGTATCCCCAAACAGTTTCACAGCACGATAAACAAAACTACGACTAACCCCGAGCGGCTGCAATGTTCGATAAATGTCTCCAGTTACCATTCCACATTTTTTTAGGCCAATTACAAAAATACGGTTTTCAATATCTCCCCATTCCATAATTTAAGGTAACGCACGACAAAAACTTTTTATACAAAAATGAAGTTTAAATGCTAGTTGTCAAAAAACTGTCAACGGAACGAGAGTATGTTCAGTGGATTTCTTACAGTGGGGGCGACTAACAGTGTGTCAGTAATTATGAAAGTATTCGGTAGAATCTTTTTGAAATAAGAATAAAGATAATGTAAGGACAGTGTTTAGCTCCAAATAAATATGATTTTTCTTTTCGTGAAAATTCATGGAAGAAATTCAGATTTTATAAAAATCTTCACAGAAAAATTGTAAATTTGAGCAAATGTTTTAATTTTATTTTAAAATATTGACAATAAACGAAATTGTTTTATTTGTATGAACTTGATTTTGACTGTAAAAAATCACTTTAAATAAAGCACAATACAGCACTTGAATTTTTAACTTTTTTAATGTTTATTGGGTATAATTCGTTATTCTTTTTTTACCAAAATAGTTTGTATATATGCAAAATTATTTCAATAAAAATTACAACAAATTATTCAAATACAGATACACACATGTAATATATACATCTGTGTGTGTTGTGTTTTGTAAAATTACATACAAATAAAAAAATTTCAATTTGAAAAACAAACCACAAAAACCGTTTTTTTATACTTTTTGCCAGTGAACAATTGATAGTTATTTTAAACGACTTTCGATTGTTATTACAACTTTTGTCGATTTTTAAAACAATAATTGAAAGTAAAAAACAAAATGGGCTGAGTTTAATGAAAAATCAGTAGTCCTGTTTTTTGATTGTATTTTCGATTAATTTAATATGTTTTTTAGATCATTTTTAACGGAATAATATTGTGCCCCGGTAGGCTAGTTGGTAGCGTGCCAGCTTTTTATTGCGGGACCTCTGCACTGATAAGCTAGCAGAGGCTCTGGTCTGTTTTCGCTACAACGAGCCGATAGCCTTCGTTACTAGTGCTCGGTTAGGCTATTAAGATATAATTTGTAATTATATGTTTAATAAAATAAATAAATATTGTGAGTGTATGAAAATTTGAATTTCAAGTAAATTAACAAATCCTAGACACACCATGATACTAATTTATTACCCACAACCTATCTAGGCTGGCGGAATTTTTTTTTTTAAATCTTTGCATCATTTTCAGCATAAAAAAATTGTGGAAACCGATTTTTTTATTTAAAAGTATTTTGAATACTGAATATGATGTCCTGGTCCCCCTTAATATGCCACTGTTCTCATTGTCTGTATTTCCGCACCAGAGTTGCTTTAATAGTGAGGTTTTTAAGAACTCTAGAAAACGTTCTACTTTATTTGTGTGGCCATTACGACCAATCATTAGGACTAACTATGGTACGCCAATATATTTTTTTTTTTTTTTGTATATTTTAAAAACCTTTTACTCTGTTCTCTGTTTTGGTCCATATAGAACCATTATTGAATCTCTCATCTGATCACACACCTACAGTTGTTACTATTTTAAACCCCCGAGGAATTGTACCCCCCTCTGGTGACTTAGCACTGACAGGCAAAACAACAGATTGGCTCAACTTGCTACCAAATCCCCCCGACACAACAGACAAAATATTATTTTGTCTGCCGATGTCGAACGACTCTTAAATGAAAAAAGAAGAGCTCGAAGAGAGTGGCAACAGCACAGATCTCCTCAACTTAAGGAACGGTTGAAATAATGCACTAAAAAATTAAGAAAGCTACTTGAACATAAGAGAACTGCTTCATTAACAGATATCTTGAAAATTTAAATCCAACATCAAGAACTGATTACTCATTATGGCGTGCAACGAAAAATTTAAAAAGACCTGTCTTATGTAAGCCTCCTTTGAGAAAATCAGACGGAGGTTGGGCTAGAAATGATACTGAAAAAGGAAATCTGTTTGCAGAACATTTAAGAAAAGTATTCACGCCAAATATAACAAGTTCTGTAACAGAGTTGCCACCGATTTTACCCCAGCACCGAGCAGCTACCCGATTAACGTTTGAGATGAGAGAGGTCGAAAAGGCTATTTTTGAACTAAATCCCAAAAAAGCTCCTGGTATCGATGGAATCGGTAACAGGATGCTCTTGGAGTTACCCCGTATAGCATTAAAGATAATTCTCTTTATTTTTAATGCTATTATACGCCTTGAATATTATCCCCCAGAATGGAAAGTTTCACTCGTTAAAATGATACTCAAGCCAGGCAAAGATTACACAAAAGTGGAATCGTATAGGCCTATAAGCCTATTATCCAATTTGTCAAAGCTGTTTGAGAAAATCCTAATGGAAAAGATAACTGTTTATGTGGAACAAAACAACTGTATTCCATCACACCAATTTGGCTTCAGGAGAAAACACAGCACCATTGAGCAAGTCCACAGGCTAGTTACTGTTGTCAGAAAAACGTTTGAGGAGAAAAAATACTGCTCTGCCCTTTTTATCGATGTTTCACAGGCTTTCGATAAGGTTTGGCATGAAGGTCTACTGTTTAAAATAAAACTTTTGTTACCAACAAATACTCACAAGCTACTCAAAAGCTATATAACAAATCGAAAATTCACTCTTGCTGAAGAAAGTTTTGTCAGCTCTCCTCAAGATATACAAGCCGGAGTTCCACAAGGTAGCATTTTGGGTCCTCTGTTATATATCATTTATACTTCAGACATGCCATTGGATATTAATACCCACACATCGACTTTCGCTGACGATACTGCAATCTTAAGCGTCCACGATGACTCAAAAAGAGCGTCTAGAATGTTACATACTCACATTTTACAATTGGAAGCTTGGTTGGATAAGTAGAAAATTAAGGTGAATGAACAGAAATGTATCCACCCATTAAAATTAATAATCTGAATATACCCCAACACACATGTGTGAAATATCTCGGTATTCACCTTGACCGTCGACTCACGTGGAAAAATCATATGGATGCGAAAATAACTCAGATGAGGCTAAAAACTGCTCAACTCGCTTGGCTTACTGGCAAAAACTCTAAACTAGGCCTGGACTGCAAATTACTCATTTACAATTCGATCATGAAACCCATATGGTGCTACGGAATTCATCTCTGGGGTACTGCCTCTGCGTCCAATATAGGGAAAATTCAGAGAATGCAAAATAAATTCTTGAGGACGATCACGAACGCACCCTGGTATGTTAGGAATTACAACATACATAAAGATATGAATGTACCCCTATTCAAAGATGAAATTATTAGACACTGTCAACGCTATTTAACAAAACTGGAAACACACCCCAACATACTAGCCCGTAACTTAACTTATAATCACGGCCACCAGCGTCTTAGAAGGAGGGAAACTGCGGATCTGGTCCGCTAATAATAGAGAGAAATAATGGTCCCAGTTGAACCACATAACATCAGTCTGGCACTGGCTGGACTTAATAATTAATATTTAGTTTTAAGATTTGGATAATTATTGTTAGTTCACAGTTTTTAAAAGTGAAGATCCAATAAATAATATGAAATATGGAAAAAAAACTCTGTTCACCCAATAGAGTCCATGTGTTGTGTGTTAAGCTTATAAAATTTTCTCGTTCAAATTCTAAGCCTTATTTGGTAGTGATCACACAGTCAGAAGCAAAAGATTTATAATTGTTGAGTAGTGTAATTAAAAAAGTATTATAAGCATAAAATTGATGTCTCATTCAGTCAGTTTTGCATCATACTTCCAACTTCAACAATATGTATGTAGTACAAGTAAGGGTGTTATAAAAACCACCAAAAAATAATATTATATATAAAGTGTAGTGGCTGTGGGGAGCATCATAAGGTTTTAATATTCCTATTAATTAATGTAAACGTCACATTGAATGACATATAATATGATGAGTTCTTGCAACAAAAGTTTTTTGCCTTTTGTTTAGTTTTTGTGGTGGCACCAACGAACAACACATTAATGATGTTTATTTATGGATAGATTAGGGGAGTAAGAAAAACGTAAGCAAAACATAAATCTCAAAAGGATTTAACAAGATGACCAGATGAAGGAAGACATATTCATAGTTAGAATGTAATAAAGCTATATTTTGAGTAGCACAAGTAATAGTTGTGGCACATGTATGTTGGATATTAATTGATGGAATATATAATAGGCATCATTTTAATTAAAAGCATTACATTGGGTCATTTAATCTATAGATTTTATGCTATACTACTTCTTCATCTTTTAGTTTCAGTTTTTTTTTGAATAAAAAAGATATTATGAAAATATAAATATTTATTTAAACAAGGGATTTAGGGAATTACAATTATGCGTTGATTTTTATCTTAAGTGGCAAATTCATTTTCATTTTGTTTGACATTGCTTTAAGGACAATTTCATAATGATGCTTGAGATAAGTAAAACAATTTTTGTTAAGATATTTTTTTAGAGCTAACAATTTTTGTGACAAGGTCGCCCAAGTAGAAAAGTTTTAGTGCAGACAATAGTCGCATATAAATTCATATATTATAAGTTTGATTTAAAATATAAAATATTATCGCTGCGCGGATCAAGAGAACCCTGTTTAATTCGACACTTTCATTTTATTGTCTAGATTTATATAATATTTCCTAGTATTAAATATTCCTATAATTTTTTATCATTTCAAATTCGAATACATTTCTTTATATTCCATTCCATTATTTTAAGTTATTATTAATGGCCATCTCTAATCCTTCTAAATTATAACAATATCTCAACTGAACTTTATTTTTTTTTCCTTAAACTACCTCTATTCTACTTCAATCAATTCAATATAAATAATTTTTGGCCCATCATTTCCAATAAATGAATACACAACATCTGTAACTCGATACACGTACCAGACAATGAAAACATAAGAACAGGGGTAAAATAAAAGAAGCACACTCCAAAAAAAAAAAAAAAAAAAAAAACAAAAGAAACATACAAGTAACTATAAGAAGCCAAATCATATGAAAATGTGATATGAAGAACAGAATATATAGAAGAAAAAAAAAACATGATTCATTCTCGTCTCATCAATTTTGATGGGACAAACGTGATTCCTTTTGACATTTCACGCCAATATGAACAATTCACAAAAATTCAAACTGATATTAAAGTATAATCAAGACAAAAACAAATGAAGAAAAGAACAACAAAATTATGCTAAAGTAAGAGAATTAATAAATATAAAAATGAAAAATAAAAAATAAAAATAAAAAAAAATGTATTTAATTTTAAGAATATGCAACTAAAGTTTAAAAAGCAGAAATGTCCAATTCTTTCTTGTAGAGAGATTGTCTATATAAAAAGATGATTTAAAAAGAATTTTTCAAAGATTGATTTATAACATCTCAAAACGAAAATAAAATAAAAAAATTAGCGCTAATAATTTTTGGTTTGCTTATTTTGTTTAAACAATCAATGATCGCGTGGAATCAGCCACTGTGAGTTTGTATATATGCACACGGCAGAACATTCTGGGTGTCGGTTCTACAAAAAAAGGCAACTAAAAACCTGCGTGTAATTGGACTCTAAAATTTTCTATTGCAAAAATATTCAATAAAAGGTTGAGCGAAGCCTCATGTGCTTTTAACACTTACATATAGACTTCAGCAGGAGGTGGATTGGAATTCATACACATAGAAAACAGATTTATCGTGATAATCGAATGTCTTTCCAACTGCGTGTTATGGTTGCAGCAACCGAATTATTTAGTTGTCCCAACAAAATGTTTCCTTTATACATTAAAATATTTTGTTTCAACAGTTGGCGAAAAAATTCGGTTGTTACAATGAATCTGTTTTCTCTGTGTATCTATCTAATCTGATTATCTCAGGGGCCACTAATTCAGTGCCCAACCCATCGATAAATATAAACGTCAGAAACATGGAGGGCAGAACAGTGATCAGACTTAGCAATATACAACCGCGAAGTTCGTGATACACGATTCTATTGCGACTTTCATGTATACTTATGGACAGCTATGTTTCGTTGAAAGCTTTAGAATCCCAAGCGATGAGATCGTAGTATTTGAGGGATCCCATTGCCCAATTTGTCTCTACGTGACCATAATGACATGTGTTCTGGCACATACAAGGGTTCTTCGAAATGTTTCTTTCCTAACAATGAAAAATAAGAGTTCGATTTTTAAAGCAATTCTATGCCTTGATTAAAATAATGTTCCAGATACTCTGCAAAATAATATTGTACAATAGAGTGGGTCGCACTCCATATAAAAAAAAGTTGTGCCGGTCACCCCCTAGAAATAAAGATAATGTGAAAAGGATCTCAAAAAAAATTGTTTTTTGCCACGCCCTTTAACCCCACGCTTTTAGTTTTTTGTTTCCTGTGCCTCTATTTATAGTTCGATCGAAACGTGTGATATATCATATGGTACGATCGGACTATAAATAGAGGCACAGGAAACAAAAAACCAAAAACGCGTTGTCAAGGGGCGTAGCAAAAAAAATTTTTTTTTGTGATCGTCTTCGCATTACATTGACCGGTGCAAGTTTTTTTATCGATCCACTCTATTGTAAAGGTGCAATTGCATATTCATTCGAGGTAAAATAAAGGATTTTTTTTTAAGATTTGCTAGCAGGTAGCAAAATTATGAGAATAACGAGCCAAAACGTTACAGTAATAATCTGAATTTATTTTTTAATAGAGCCGATTAATAAAAAACCTTTGTAATCCCAAAACTCCCTTATACGATAACTTTATCAGACCATTGGATTGCTTTTGTCTTCTATGCTGTACTTCCACCAGCTTCAGTCCATTGATTTGATAGTTTTTTTATCTCTGTATTGTGTAGTGAAGGATACATGTGTCATCAACAGTTATGAAACGACATTTAACATATTATTTTACTTCGATCCAAACAAGCTTGAGAAATTTTTATTCCAATGCCTTTTTTAACAACTGTTTACTAAAGTGGCAGACAACTTTTTCATCTGTAATTCTTGATAAAAAATAAAATGGATACTATTATTTGAGATGCCTATGATCCTACATATTTCACGAATTTTCGCTTGTCGAACGTCTAATACTACATCACGTACTTTAGCTATAATTTCTGCTGATATTGCAGTTTTTGGAGAACCACTTCTTGGTTGACTTTCAATGCTTGTACGAGTACGTGTAACTTCAGCAACCCAATTGCTTAACGTTGTATATTAAGGAGCACCTTCAACTTACATATTCATCACATCTTGGTGTGATTAATTTCACCACCAATTTCTAATCTTCCCATTATTAAAAAAATCCCTGGAGCGTCTGTTTCGAACAGTTGTTAATAAAGAATGAGTTGCCAGGTCGAAATAAAATTTAACATGTGTTTATATGACAGATGGAAGTAACTATTTGCTGTTTATACTTCCATACTAGGCTCTCAATTAGTTTGGGTGTTTGACATAAATGGCTTTTATGATGCCTTTGACGAAACCGTTCAGTAAGGCAAAGGACATACCGGAGACGGCGACGAGATCAAGGTGGACGGCCATGACAACTTATTATGTATCTTGGACTCTAAAAATTAGATTGGGTTAGTTTGAAAAAAAGCTAATGAAAGTGAAAATACTCTTCACATCCA
Source organism: Eustalomyia histrio (assembly GCA_949748255.1). Lineage (NCBI taxonomy): Eukaryota > Metazoa > Arthropoda > Insecta > Diptera > Anthomyiidae > Eustalomyia > Eustalomyia histrio. The sequence goes on along the minus strand of OX456526.1, from coordinate 129,404,007 downwards.
TTTCATGTCCAAAAATTGTACATATATTTAAGACCGAACACTCAGAAAAAAAAGTTAGTAGAAAAATTTGTAAACGGTTTTCAATCCCACTCTACTATTTTTGGACTGATTTTTAGTAAAAAATTATTATTTAGCAAATCTTTTTGCTATTTACATTTTACAAATTACAGAATTTTCACAGAATATTTACAAATTTTTGTTGCTAATTTCAGAAATCATTTTACAAATTTTTGAAAACCGATTTGCTAAAATTAGCAAAAAATTTTACTAATTTTAAAAAAGTGGATATTGAATGAAAAGTTATTTCTAATTAAAACTTACACCTACAAACTAAAATTTCCTTAAAATATTACATATATTAAAAAAGGGATCGGAAGTGAAGATACCGACTCATGTCTAAAAAGAGGACATCCACTTAAAACAGCACTAAAAAGGTTTTTTAGTTCTAAAAATCCACCCTAAAAACAATTAAAATTTAACCTTAAAAGCAAAAAAAAATTGACCAAAATATTTTTCAAAACAGAAATTACAAATTTAAACAAAATGATTAATTCGTTTTTTGAAAAATATAATCAAAATTTTTGATGCTCGATAAGAAAAATAAATTCAAAGCTTTTTACTAATATTAATAATATTTAGTAATTTTTTTTTGCTAATTTTAGCAAACAGATTTTAAAATTCACTTTACCAAAAGTCTACTAAAATTTAGTAGCGGCTACTAATTTTTCTACTAATTTCATTGTACTACACGTCAGCAGACATACCGCTGGGCTCAAATTAGCAGAATTTCCCGTAATAACAGCAAAATTTTCAGTTGCTATTACAGACTTTTTTTGGTGAGTGAATGTTAGCTTGTTGTGCGCTCTAATTTATGTTCGAATTCTTAAAATAAAGACCAGCACCCTTCCCGTAATTTAAATTTACTCGAGTTCCGAAAAGATCTCACTCTAGCCTAAATCTTAATATATTTCTTTGTTTGCGAAATTTTGCTTGATTTTTTGAAAAGCAAAAGATAGCATGTGATAAGGAAGAGAGGGAGAAATTGCGAAAAATTCCACAGATATCTATTGCTACCTAAAAAAAATTGTCCTCTAGTAATAATATAATTTTTGGGGGATTTAGGGATTTAATCTCTTTCGTCTGTTTATATAAAATAAACGACTCTTGAAATCAAATAACAGGTGTTAATTCTGAAGATTGAATAAAATTTCCTACATAACTTTGTATACTAGCAGGATGTACCCTATTGCAAATGGTTAAAAACGGTTTATTTTTTTTACGCCAGTAGCAATGAAAAGGTCCTGTCTGAGCTTGAATGTATTGAGCTTAAATATTAATATTAAAAAAAAGGGATAATGAGCAATATGTATAATGTTCTTTACTAGGCAGATACTCCTATAACCAACTTTGTTTTAGTTTTTCCTGGTTTGCTTTTTTCAGCGGTCCGGAGCCAGGGTATGCTCCGATATTGAAGAAATCGGGATTTTAACTTCTTGAATGCGTTTTACATAATTATTGCCCACGCTATGTGGTGTAGACTATACTGACGGTGTGCTGACGTTTTTTGCTATCAAAAATATTTAAACCAGATCCAATTTTCATACCACCTTTTAAAATTTCTTCTCGGAATTTTATTCAATTCCTAAAATATAACAATAATGACCTTACTATGGTGTAGAGTGTTAAATAGTCGCTTTAACATGTTTTGGCATTGATAAGTATCTCTGGGAAAAATATTAAAATTTTGATTTTATTAACCCTCATACGATCCTTAGAATAAGTTACAGTAAAGTTCTTCGGGTGAAAAACACCCACGTATAAGATTTACTAATTTTTTAATGAAAATATATTTTTTATTCAAGGAGTTTTGATTTAGTTTTTTAATAACTTTTTAAATAACATTCATTAATATATAATTAATAAGAAAACAATAAAAAATAAACTTTAATTATCCACTTAATTCCATTGAATGTAGGTACATATTTTCAGCTTTTATATAATAACTAATTGTTTTGGTTACAGTTGCTGCATATAAAATATGTAATTTTGTGTTGTCCGCATATGAATTTTTGACAAGATGTACATGCCGAATAAAATTTTCTATCGTTTTTCGGGCACAGTTCACATCGGGACCCTGATGTTATTCCTCTTTTTTTCCCACATGATGACGTGGAAGGCTCTTCGTCTGATTGGCGTATGGTGTTTACCAACATTATTGCAGAATCTGACCTTGGTAAATGAGATCGACGTTGAATTTCTGGCTTAATCAATTCCATTCCCAGTTCATGAAGAAATAACCTTCTTTTGTATAGTATTCGTTTTTTCCAATCATTGTTCATTTCTTGCCATAAAATGTACGTATTAATTGCTGATATGTCAATCATATTGCTAAACATTGCATGAGGCCAGCGATTAGTTTTTCATTTTACTGTGTATGTACCCAACAGCTGATCTAAAGTGTCTACACCTGCTTCAGTTTTATTATAAAACGAAATAATCTCTGGCAACTTATTCCTTCCATCCAATGCCGATTTGTCATGATGTAAAGTGCTAAGGACATTGGCAGTCTTATATTTTTTTGGAACGTACTGCACCAGTGAAATTTTATCATTGAAAAAAAAAAACATGCTGAAAAAAACTGAACGTTTACGAAGTTCTTGTTTAGTTGCTTTGGCCATAAACGTTTTATTGGACCGATCTGTACCCACGATGGTGTTTTTTCTTTTTAGCAATTCGAGTGCAAGATCATATGTTGTAAAGAAATTGTCACTCGTTATATTTCGCCCTTTCAGATCTTTAATAAAGTCAAGAACTACTCTCTGACCTTGTTTCTTTTCTGGAAATTCCAGGCGAAATTTGTGACGCTGTCACGAAGTACCCACAATTTAATGCCATATTTGGCAGGCTCGATGGCATATATTGTTTGAATGCGCATCTACCTCGGAATCCCAATAGTTGTTCATCAATAGTTATGTTTTCATGTGGAACATAAATACGTTGTTGATTATCCAACCATTTATCCCATAGCTCTCTAATTGGCCCTAACTTATCACGAGCTCTGCGTTCTATTCTGCTAGCTTTATCGTCAAATCTAATTACTCGACATATCTTTTTGAACTGTTTCAATGACATTGTTGAACGAAATATAGGCCTTCCCGTTTCTTCATTCCACAAGCCATCCATGTGATTTATGAACGCCCGCCAGTATAGTTGACCAATATCTTTCCAATCATTTCGATAAACACGCAAAACATACATCAAATGTATCCATTATACTAGCAATGCGACTAGAAGCGTAATAAGTTATTCCAACTCGATCCCGAATAATATTTTCTGCACATGGTCGTCCAAAAGTACTTGGCAACTCAGTGGACCACATAACCCTTTTGTCCTTATATGAAATGTAACTACTTGCTTCAATGGGTACATCTAACTCTTCTTCTTCAATTTCATCACCGGAAAAATGAGAAATTTGCTCAATTAACTCATCGGGAATATAATCTTCGGAATCTGTAACAGAGTCGTCTGCACACATAAAAACATATGATTGAATTGTGCTGCCAGAAATATTTTATTTCTGTCATAAAGGTAACCACAGAAAGTTTACCACAAATAATACTTATAAGTTTTTCTAAATGGGTGATATTTCACCCGAGGGACTTTTACGTAATTCTTCAAATAATTTCGTAATGTTAAAGTACGCAAAGAATCTTTATCTTTTTTTTGCTGTAAAATATCAATTTAGAAAATTAGATAAATGTTTCATTTCGATCCGATAAAATTGTTAAGAGATAAACAGTTTTTAAACTTAAAATAGGTGAAATTTCACCCGAAGATCGTATGAGGGTTAAAACAAAGATCACCCTATTTCTTTGATTTTTTACAAACTGTTTTTCTTTAACCAAATCTATTTTAGGTTGCACTCTACTGCTTTTTGTGTGTTGATCAAAAACTTCAAATAAGGGTCAACGCCATTGACTACCGATGTCAATATGAAGAATCTCCTTGTGTTTTTTTTTCATGGCACCACAAACTCTTCGTTGTTAATGAATGAAAGGAAGTTGTAGAGTTAACTGGGCATAAATATATTTTAAGAAATTTTTAAAAGAAGAGCCAAAATATTAATTAGCACATGATTAGCGAAATGGAATTTTAGTGCTACTGAATTTTCAATTTGCTTTTGTGATTTTATTTTTAAGTAGTGACTTGAACAAACAAATTTAAAGGGAATTAAAAAAAACACACACACACACACATACAAAAAAGATCAAATTTCATTTAACTTTAGTTTAACTTAAAGAGACATTTATAATGTGCAATAAAAATTGGTATATGTTAAAATAATTTCACAATATTTCTAAAGCAAATTTCGAAATATTGGCAAAAAAAAAAATTATGTGCACATTTCGTGATTTTTGATTTATAGCAAAATTTACTAAACATAAATTAAAGTCCACCTTTAGTAGTATATTTTAGTTTTGATCTAAATAACCATTAAACGTTTACAATTGTATGGTCATCAAAACTGATTTAGTTTATTTTTATTATTTTCGCAACAACATCAATTTCAAAGTGGTTTTTAAGTTAAGATAAAACTTTTAAATCATAATGAAGATGTATCCCAGCAAAATCTTTAGTTATGAGGTAAGGAGAAATTATTTACAAAAATTGTAAATAAGTTCTAACAGTTTAGTTAAATAACATACTTAAACAAGGGCTGTCATTGAAAGTAAATGTTTACTTAAAGCTTAAGAGTATACAGTGGCCCGCAAAACTAAGAACACAGTAATTTTTCTTTAGGTTTTACCAATATTATTTTTAATATATAGTTTTATTACTATATTTTTAATTAAAATCAAATGTAAATTTTATTTAGAATTTGTGCTAATATACATAAAATAATTTGTAAGTTAAAATAACAGAAAATACCATTTGAAATAAATGATATTTCTTTAAAAAATCGGTGTACTTACTTTTCATTTAAATGAAATGGTTTTGGTTATTTATGTCTAAATATTGTTTAAACAGCTGTCACATCGGTAAAAAAAAAAACAAAAGATTAAGCAATTAAAATTACATGTTGAATTTTACCTACTAAGTCCGTAAAGAAATAACTGATTATTCATTTATTTTAAATTGTTTTAATTGTTTGTATTCTTGCTTATTTATTAATCTACAAAATATATACACACACAGTCTATTGTGATTGATTGACCATATGTGTGTTTATAAAGTTCTTGTAATATGAATTGAAATAATTTTGAATTTAAATTGAAATAATTTTGAATTTCAATTTAATATAATAATTTGTTTTTTTTAGTTTTTCTTTTTAATGTTTAATCATAACTGATATTTAATATTTTACCAACTCGCCTCAATAATGCCTTTTAGGCGCTGAGGCTATAAAAATGTACTATGTAGATAACTGAAAATAAATAAACACACAAAAAAAAACAACAAACAATTGAAATAAAAAACAAGTAAAAAAGGCTTAAGTTCGGCTGTGCCGAATCTTTGAATACCCTCCACCAATATCCTAAAACAAATGTTCTCTACTGTTTTTGATACAAATAATGTAAAAAACTTTTGAAGTAAAATTTTTTGAGGTGAAAAATATTCTAAGCGACTGGTGAAAAAATATAACAAAATATATTATATACCAGTCGCTACTATGAAATTGTACTAAAACAAACCAATTTGTATAGACAATTTAGAGGTATCTTAACATTTTTACTCATAATTTAACGGCTGGACCGATTTTGCTGATTTTCAATACCAAAGTGCTCGGGAGGATGTACAATAATATGGGATACATCTTCGCGTCGTGATCGCTATTTCAACTGACAGTCAGACAGACAGACAGACAGACAGACAGACAGACAGACAGACAGACGGACATCGTTAAATCAACTTAAAATTGCATAAGGATCACGAATATATATACTTTATGGGATCTTAGACCTATATTTCGACATGTTAAAAACGGAATGACAAACTGATGTATACCCTTGCCATATATGGTGTAGGGTATAACAAATTGAAATTTTTTTTGAATATTTTCTTTTAAAATAGACAACAAACAAAATATAAATTTGTAGTAACTATAATGGAAACAAATAAACCACAAATTTCTGTTATGTGTGTAATTTCTTATTAAATTTCAAACAATTGAAAAAAAAAAATAAATGAAACAGAAAAAAAAATCAGTAAATGAAATTAAAACCTTTTGAACAAATGTATAACAAAGTTTGAATAAATTTTTCTAGGAAGAATAAATGTACGTTTCTTTAGTTTTAACTGCACTAACGTTTTTTTTTTTTTTAATAAACTACAAACAGTAATCTACATAATATTCTGATTCTGCGAATCAAATGAAACATATTTTCTTAAATACATTTGAATACAAAATCAGGTTGCTCAGTTAAGAATCTATTAAAACGCAAAAAAGTATAAACAAATTTAAATTTTTGAGAAAATTCTTATAATAAATAGAAATTTATAGGAACTTTTGCTTGTAGGACTATTAAAAACAGTTCGTTTCAATTTAGGGTTCGTCTTAAGTGAGTTTTTAAATGCAGATATTTTTTTAAATGAAACCTCGCTAGCAAAATCCGCTACATTTTAAGCGTAGATATAATGTGGCCTAAGTAGATCCCGGGATTGTCGGACTCGCCAAATGAAAATGGTTTAAAAATTACCTTAATATTGACATATTTTATATTTCAGGTTTTTGGAAAAAATGGGTGTGGGAAGGCTGCAAAAGGGGAGACTTTTTCCTTCATTGCAGAAATATCCAAAAATCAGTAGTTAGCTCAAAGGTGTTGTGCAGGTTGTCATGACGAAAATTCCCCTTTATTCCACTCCCCGTATAGCCAACCGTAGCTTACATTTATTTCAGACTTTCAGCCAAAATGACTTTGGAAGACTTTTCTTTCTGTTTTGCACCTCCCCGCAGGAATTTCCAAAATTTCCATATGAGCAGATGTATATGCAGTCCTGGAACCTGCATGCAAAATTTCAACTTCTTAGTTTCAGCGGTTTAGTTTTCACCTTTTCATCCTTTCCCTTAGGAACTTCAAAAAATTCCGTCTTGGTGGATATCTACGCCGGAAGTGGAATATATCGAGGGTTTACTGCAACAGCCGCGTGTTTTAAAAGCTAGTATTTTACATTAGAGATAAAAAAACGTTTTATAATAAACTTGCATGGTTGTTTACTACGCTTTGATTAGTACCGACACGAAAATTTTGAAACTACGATTCCAATAGTGACAAGTGTCTTCTAATATCAGGGGTCTTATTTCATAATATTACCTGTTACATTATGTTATATCTGCAAAATACCATTATAAATCGCTGTTTCGTTGGTAGTTTAGCGTTATTTTAATGATAGTTTAAGATATATCAAAATTAAACCGATATAATAGCGCAATAAACCCGATTATACAAAAAGACAAATGCTTTTAATGGAATCGCCATTTTAAAATTTTCATATCGGTCTTAAAGTAGCTGTGGTAGCCAACTACAGTTATCATGAAAAGGTATTCAATGCCAACCATATAAACATGTGAAATTTTTTTAAAACTTTTTTTTTTAAATTTAAAAAGTAATGAAAAATTTAAATAAAAAATTACCATTTTATTGTCTCTCCTGAAAAATTCCAATTTTTGAAAATTTTGGAAAATGTTGGATGACGTTAAGTGAGTGATTCAGGCAATCAAGTCATTCAGTAAGTCACTAAATCAGTCAGTCAGCAATGTTATTTCTTTATATATACACTCAAAATATTATTTCGTTAAAAACAACTTAAAATACATATTAAATTAATCGAAAATACAATCAAAAAGAGGACTACTGATTTTTCATTATATTCAACCCATTTTGTTGTTTATTTTCAATCATTGTTTAATAATCGACAAAAGTAGTAAAAATAATAGAAAGTCGTTTAAAATAACCATCAAATTTTTAACTGACAAAAAGTAGAAAAAAACGATTTTTGTGGTTTGTTTTTCAAGTGGAAATTTTTTTTATTTGTATGTAATTTTACAAAACACAACACACACAGACGTATATATTTTTTTATTTTCTTGTGTTTATCTATATTTGAATAATTTCTTGTAATTTTTTATATAAACAAACTATTTTGGCAAAAAAAAAAAACAATAAGGAATCATATGAATTTATATTTTTAAAAACAGAAAACATAAAATTATACATTTAACGGAAAATATCAACTCCTACTGAATGTCTGTAAATTTTTATAGTTTTGTTTTTGATGACTAATTCAAATAGTTAAAAAATATATTTCTATGAATTTAAATTGATTCTTCCTTTAAAAACTAACTGAACGTGTTACTTTTTAAATAAACTACATACGGTTGCGGAAAAAATATTGTGAGTGTGGTTTTGTAGAATCTGTAGCAAAGAACCTATGCAATATTGTATTAGAAAGTTTTTCCTAGGTAGTTCTGAATTTTTAATTTTACAGTCAATTCAATATTTCCTAGAAATTTAAAATTTTTTTATTTCTAGAAAAATAATTAAGACTTTTTTCTATTGACCCACAAATGTTTACCCTAATAGTCGGCTTCATTTTGTAGAACATGTGACATGTGAGCGATTTTGGACCCACGCTTTCGCACGATCACATGGGTAAATTAAATTATTTCTCACGCTCACGAAATACTCACGAATTCAAAATATTGCGAAAAATTAAACAAAAGAATTTTGAACCACATGAATGAAGTGTTACCATACATAATACATAAATGAAACAAGAACCGTCTTGCTACATACAATGTAAAAAAATTTGAAAAATTTAAAAAAATCGAAAAAACGAATAAAAGTAATAATCAGGAAAAATCATATTTTTTATACCGCTCACGCACGATTACGTGAGTAATTTTAATTTTGGCTCACGCATAATTCACGTGAATCGTTGCTCATGCCCAGTGGGCATTTCCCACCTCTAATATTGTAACACAAATATTTCATAAGGTGGTACCACTGTACGTATACTTATTATATTAATTATATTTTATATTCAGTATACGTTCAGGTGTTCTTAATACGTGGCGCAAAAATAACCTTCCGATGTTTTTTGGCTGTAATTTAAAAAAAAAAAAGAAAAACTTTGATTCTTCTTGTGGATTTTTATTTGGTCTTTTAATTTTTTTTACATCAAGTCGAGAATATGATGTCATGTAAATGGCCGCGGCCACAGTTGATTGTCATTTGAGCCCTTTTTATGGCATTTTCCATCACTTTGGCCAAAACTTCCGGCGATAGGTCCTCACATTCTTGACGGATATTATCTTTAAGAGCTGCAAGAGTCTGAGGCTTGTTGACATAAACCCGCGAAGTCTGGAGCGGTCAAATAAGGCGATCTTGCTGGCCAGTGCAAATCGCCAAAACGGGAGATTAGGCGCCCGGGAAATGCATCCTTCAGCATATCGATTGTGGCACGTGCAGTGTGTGGCGTTGCGCCGTCCTCTTGGAACCACATGTTTTCCGATCCCAATTCATCAAGTTGCGGCAAAAAGAACTCATTGATCATTGCTCTGTAGCGCTCACCATTCACAGTAACCGTTTGGCCCGCGACGTCTTCGAAATAAAAAGGTGCGATGACTCCTCCAGCATCTCGTGTTGTGCCAGGCTCTTCGAAGCAAGCGGTTAAACGTCGCAGTGTTTCACCAGTAGGCGTTGGACGGCTAGGAAATCTGCGACGAAATTCACGTTGTGCCAAAGTCACCGACCGATTATTGCTCAAATAAATAGTCACCAATATTCTGCGTTCTGGAGCAGTGTAGCGTAACATTGTTTATTAACGTGTATTTCGCATGTGTTTACTACACAAATGTCAAATCAGAACTGACATTAGGGGCCAATCGCAAAATTTATAGCATTTTCTGATAGGAGGATTACTTTTGCGCCACCTTGTAGATTAATACTAATTTTTACTGAATATTTGCGATGTACAATGATTACAGATTTTTTTTCTGAAAACAAAGTCGTATAACATGATAAAACTTTCTGAATCGATAGAAAAATAAATATATGAACTTTTTAATAAACCAAAAAAGTGTGTAAGTTGTAGTTTAATTTAAATATCTATTGCATTGCTTTCGGTTGCCATTTCACTAAAAAAAATAACAATTCACTCAATCCATTACCAAAATTTTGTTGGGTTGCCGTTGTTATAGTTAAATATAACTACATAAATATATATATATATTTTTTTTTCATAACAAGATTGATTGCTTAATCAAGTCATGATCAAGAGGCGATACAATTAGCCCCAGGAGGTCTTCATAAAATGTTCAGTTAAGTCTGTGTCTCGTTGTAGTGATTCTAATTTATAAGAGTAGTATATTTCGATACATGACATGGCAAACAACCTAACATTGCAGTTTGTATATACAGTGAAATATCTTAATCAGAGACTACAAACTACAAAAAATATCTGTCTTATTTGTAAACGATTTTAACATATTTGACTGTATTCAAATTTTTTAGTAATATTATTTTAAGATCATCTGCCTACATTTTATGTTTATGATACCTTAATTACATATAATGAGATTTTATTGACCATTTATTTGTATAAATAAATATTTTCACTTTCATCTCAAGCACTTATTTATGAAGACACTAAATAAATCAAATAAAAAATTTAATACTAAATTCAACGATGCAGTTATTTTATTTTTAAAAAATAAAAAACGTTAACGATGTTTTATTTTCTCCAAATGGATGATATGACTTTTGTGGAAATGTGTTTATTTAATTTTCAAGAAGTGTTTTTTTTTTTGTCAGGTTATATCAAATTCGAAACTGATAGACTTTATGTTCTTGGAAAGACTGCGAGATCTCATCAGAACTTCTCCTCCAAACGATGGATCCCACAAAATCTTGAATAATGACGGCGCCCAGTTGACCGATATAATCTTTAAAAATTAATGTGAAAAAATCTAAAGACCCAAATAAACCTTTTAAAAAAATGTTAATTATGTCAGATAATTTTAAAGATATAGCAAAACAATATTTCTTGAATGTTTTTAGGTCACCCTAAACATTAAATTTAAATTATTATTTATTATTAATTTATGACAAGCTTTTATGATAGATTACCAATCAATGCTTATAGTCTTACTATTTTTGCTATGCATCTTTTATTCCATTGATAATTCATCTTTTTTGAAAGCATTATACTAACGTCGTCATAAGAGAACTAAACATCATCCAACAAGTGCTCGTCCATCAAAAATGATGTTGAACTTACAAGTTATGTTAAGTAAAATGCAGTATTTTTTTTTTTTTGCATTTTTCAAAGTGAATATTCAGGAAATTAAAAGGTTTTTCATATTAAAAGGGGAATGGATGAATTACTGACATATTACTGGTTTTGTATAATAATATTACGGATTTGAAGAATTGGAATTATCGGGAGATGAAGAATTTGAGTTCATTTTGACGGCTTAGATGGTAGATTTATTTCAAATCGGTAGTGGTTAAATGATATCTGCAAAAATTAGAAATAGGTGAGAAGTTTTGCCTCAGTATAGGAAAATTATGTCTATCGGATTTTTTTTGTTATGCCGGAAACTTCTCTGATCTAAAAATTTAATTAAAAAAAAAAGATTGATGATTTTCTAGTTAAAATAAAGCTTGGTTAGGTGTTAAATCCCTACTAGATTTTTCTCGATATAGGTATGGCCATAAGTTGACACCTAGGAACTGAAAAATAAACTATCACTAGAGTTAAACATTCCAAACTACTTATTCATCGTCACATAAAAGTCATCAACTTATGACCATCAATATATCTTTATAACCCTACCAGTAATTCTTTAAATAATGTGCTAATATATTGAAATCTATGGCAAAACACTTACATTTTTCACTAATTTTTTAATGTTTATTCAATTTTCCTGTTTTCCCTTTTATTTTATTTTACTCTGTTAAATTTAGGCGCTTATTACTTTATTATATTCACACAACGCATGTGAAATTGTTGTTATTTCTGATGTTGTTATAGTAGCAACAAGTTGTTAGCATTTTTGCCAACGAGCGCACTTGAACTTTGTTAACACCGGCACGACAGCTCTAGTAGCAACAGACAGAAACCGTCACAGACGAGGAGGAGTAAAAGAGAAACTGAAAAAAAAAAAATAAAACAAACCTAAAAGCCAAGTCAAACAGCAGACTTTGGCCAGACTATGTCACAATAACACCCACATACCCACAAAATTTACTATGTTCGTTTTGCTTATTGAAAATAATACCACTACCAACATCATTTGGTTGCCTTTTTATAAAATTCCAGTATGAAGAACACACACACACACACAACATTTAACTGTAAACTACTCTACTTTTTCTGGTACCAAAAAAAAATATATATAAATAAAAATACAAAAAAAAAAATCAAGTGGCAGAATTGAGCAGATATTTGAAAGAGTAAACTTTATTTTTGTTAAATTAAGGATGATGAATTTAAAAAAAAACTGTTTATAATTGAATTTATAACTAGGGCGGAATGCACTCTCATATTATTAGTTATAGCTGCTAGCAAATGCCAGTCGGTGTTATCAAGTACGGGTAGATTATACCGAGAACTTTTCTTTTCAGACCATATTAACAGATATTTATTATATGGAATTTAGGTAGCAACCAATTTTTGAAGGGTTCCGAATAGAAAATAATTTCGTTAGCGAAATGTTGAGCTACAAATAAAGCCGGGATGTTATACAACTAGGGCACTGCGGGGAATTGGCCGAGGACAGTTTTTATTTTGTACGTGAATTTTTTACAATGAATGTTAAAAGATTAAAAATATTTTGCTCTTACATATTTAAGAATCTGGTTTACATTCGTGACATGAATCCATAAATATTACGTGTTTAAATAAAGTCGTCAAAGTGGGAAACGTAATTAAAAGGCAATAACAGAAAATAATTAGAAGGGTAAGCACAAAAAAAATTATTGTTCCATTCGAATTTGGACATAAAAATCTGGTTATTGAAAGTATGGTCATTGTCTCTATTTCAATTCGTCTTTAACACCTCCAATTCGTTTAAAACTAGTTTCAGTTGGATGCGCACACTCAGAATATTATGTAGTTCACTATTTGTATTTTAATAAAAAAATTTTCCGTTCCATTTAAAAATAAAGGAAAATACATTTATTTTTCAAAGAAATATCTATATTAACTTTTTTCCACATTTATTCGAAATTATTTACTATCATTTACCATTTTTTTTTCAGTTTCATTTATTTTTTTCATTTGTTTGAAATTTAATAAAAATTTACCCACAAAACGGAAAGTTATGGTTTATTTGTGTCCGTAACAGTTATTACAAATTTAAATTTTGTTTGCTGTCTGTTTCAAAAAAAAAAAAAAATACTCCAAAAATTTCAATTTGTTTTTTTATTTAAATTTAAATCATAAAAAAAGATACAAACACATTCACACAAAAAGTGTTTATAGCTTCATATGCATACATACATTTTGTATTGTACGAGTATATTAAAAAAAATACAAAAAATACAAAAACGGAAAAAATTTCAAATAAATGAAAAAAACACTTATTTTTTAAGAATTGGTAGGTAAAATTTTGACATTTATGTATTTTGACTAATTATATCATTTGTTTCTTACGGATGTGTCAGTTGATTAATCAACATTTGAAAATAAATAACAAATGGCATTTAATTTAACTGAAAATTAAGTAGACCGCTTTTTAAATGAAATATTATTTCTTTTAAATGATATTTTCAGTTATTTTAACTAACAAACTTTTTTAAGTGCAGTTAACTAAACCATGCGGTTGGCGCCAAATTCTATTGCGACAAACATATTTTATCGTCAAATTAAATTGTCGAAAATAAATTCCTTCAGCAGCTTCTGTGGTGGATTTAATCCTGTCAGTGAGACTAGCATATTAAATTATTTTCTTAATAAGAAACAATCTTCTTTTTAAGTAGTAAGTGAAAAGCTGCAATAAGTTTATGCACAGTTTTAGCAAATTTTAAACCCTTTCAGTGATCACCAAGTTTTATATTTTTTCTACCAACCTTTCCACAGAAAACAATATAAGTATGTTCCTTAAAGGCTTTTTACACTGAACAACACCTTTGTGAAACGTGTGGAAGATGTTGAAAACCTGAAACATGTATTTACATTAGCAACATCTTTCATCTGCCATTTATTCAGCTGTCAAAAAATAAAAGAATAAGACGCATATTGTTTGTTAAAAAAAAATGGATTTACAGAAAGCATTAATCATTGGAGTAGTTGTTGCTTTGCAAGAACAAACCCGAATTTTAATGCAGTACATAGAAATATTAAAGGTCATTCTGGAAGAAGATGATGATGAAGAATGAAATTCTTACATTTGCCGCTCACTTTTTCTTTGTTGAATAACTTTTTTTTTGTTTATTTTCTACAATGTCGGTTTGCTAGTGATGGCACAAAGAAAATCTATTTTTTTTTAATTTTTTTAGTGATGACACTTAAAATAACGAAAGATGTAAGATGGAACAAAATGAGAAAAGATCATCTTTTGTAGATGTAGAAAGATGTAGAATATTTGGCCTGTATATTTTGTATGGGAAGATGTTAACATTTTTGCAAATTGATGAAAGATGAAAGATGTAGCTCGGTGGAAAAAGGCTATTACTCATGCAGTGCATTTTGTTGGAATTAAAAAAGGGGTTATGAGGACAATGAAAGATAAAGTAGTGTTTGAAAATATTTCAGTTTTTATTCCTCAGTATTCCGAACATCAACTTGGGCTTTACTTATTTCGGCTAAACACTTCACATGGTAAAATGCTAGGAACAGTAATACACAACTCACATTCCGATGATGCTCCAATGAGTCAATAGAGCTGAATACCCAAACACGGTTCAAAAGTTCCACAATAGATTTTGAAGGTTCTACCCATATATGGGAGCTATACTCCATATTCGGTCGAAAAATATAGTTGATGTAAAAAATAAGATGATCGGATAGGGTAAAATACATCTTACAGCGGGCAAGGTTTAATCAGTTTTTTGTATTCAGCACTGACTTAGGATTAAGAGTTATTTTCTTTCTCAATAGTTGTTGCAGTTGGTTGAGTTATCTTTACATCAGGACCTTAGTTTATACAATTAAACACGACAGAGGTGCTGAGAAATTTTAATACAGACGGCCAAAAATCTTACAGTAGTAGGTATAGACTTGGAAACAAAGTTTATCAGTTATTGGCTAATGTCACACTAAATTACGCTTTTTCAAATAATGGCTATAGAAATATCGGAATTTTTATTTAAAAAAAATATTCGTGTTTGGTCATACTGCTCCTTTAAAGAACTTTGACAATAAAATTTTATTTACGTTGAAGACTTAGCTGATATGATATAACCCCAACTGATTTTATATCAGTTTCTAGTTCCTCATTAGAAGCTAGGATCATGAACCTTTTTGATCATATTCTCCAGTAGAAAATAATAATTATCGGGCACCGAATATTTATAATACACTTTTTTATACATTTTAATCCGATTAGAAATACATATGAACATCACTTAAATTCGCCATAAGAATTCATACATTAAAGTTTTGGTGACATTAAAGTTGTTTTGTCTGTGTGTGTGTGTGTATCTGTATACATATAGAGACAACGTTTGGTATAAAAAGTAAACGCAGGAAAAAAAATTTTGTTTTTCCGTTTATATTTCAAAGTTCTTTGCTTACGTGGATTTTCCGGTATTATCCCTCCAGTTGTTTAATACTCGTACTGTACGTATATTTTTCATGTTAGCAAAAACTGTTTTTGCCTTTGCTGGCTGGCATACTGGCTGGTTGCTTGGCATAGCTTTGCTTTTCCGTTACTTAACATTGGATTTGCCAAACAAATGTCCTTGCCCTAGTCCTACTTTGCCAGCAATATTAAACCAACCGACACACATACACACAGAATATGGTAGCAAAAAAAAAAAATCGTTAAAACCTACAACAGCAAACAAAAAAAAATATATCAACTTAAAGCAAATGTGTAACAAAAGACTATTAACAAACAAGGAAAAATAAAAATATTGTTCCTGTTAGTCAGGGTTCATATTCCTTAGTCTAGGCTGCTTTACTTTTTTTACTTTTATTTTTTTCTGCTTTTATTTTGAGTGTTAAGGTTAAATAAATTGAGTGTAGGCGTTTAAGCCTATTTGTCCTTAACATCCGTTTTACATGTATATGTTGTTTTTTTTTTTATTTTGCTATAGAGTTCTAAAGAAGAGCAATTTGAAATAACGAAAAAGGGTATTTGAAATATAAAAGTCATTGACACTTTTAATGTAACTATTAAATAAGTATTTGAAAATGTTTTCATTGAAAAAAAAAAACGTGAAAATAGGTGATGCACAGACACATACAAAATAAATTGTATGAAAACGCCTTTAACAAGCAAGGTGCTTTAAGCTAAGTTGAAGAAATTTGTATAAGTTGTAGAAATAAAATTTCTAATATCCTCCTGTCTTGGATTTTGTACTACCCCGGAATTTAAGCGTACAAATTGGCCCTTTTTCGATTTTTTTCTCTTTGTAATATTTTAACAAAGGGAACATTATGTATAGTGATGTTGAAAGGATATTTTTAAAGGTTATTCTATGTTGGCTTCTTTTCTGTATCTTTTTAATATTAAAATTGTTGGTTACTTTGTATGGGCTTCCTAATTTACATATCTTATACCCAGAGAAAAGATTGGTTGCATTTCGATCAAAACCATTAACGTTTATTTGTAAAGATTTTATTTTATTTTGAATATCCAAAAATATAGCCCTGGGAATTTAAAAGAGGGGAAAGGTACCAAAAAAGTATACTATTATCAAATTATTGATATTTCCAATCAACTTTACGAATAAAATCCTGCGTACAGTAGAAGCAACCATTTATTTATTTATTGTACATTCTCGTTATACACTTTTTATTTCAAAATTCCTAAGTTTTTAATAAACTCTTCGAACCCAAAGTTAAGCAAAAATTGATTTCTTTTTTTTATTTTTTATTTTATTTTTATTTAATGTTCCATATCCTGTACAACAAGATTAAATCTTATAAATTAAAGTACAGGATAGCAGTTTGTTAAAAATGGCATAATTATGACCTAAAAATTCTTGCCTGTATTTGGTATAAGAAATAGTTATACTTAGACTTCTAATCTCAATCATATATTACATACAAATTTCATAAAAATCGGTGAGTTTTCTATTAAATACTTTCCTTGATATAATTATAAAGCTACGGAATTCAGAAGTTGCTAATATCCATGGGCACCTAACAAGAAAAGTCTCCTCAAAAGAATATTGAACCCTTAATTTCCGCCATCTCGGGGTCCGGTCTGGATCTATGCATGGCTGATACAAAGAGGGATGCAATTGTCCTGCAACTGATTAAAATTTTTAGATCTGTAGGGTTTTTTCGCAACTATAGGGTATCTCAGTAAGAATGTAGTTTTTCATTTTACAATAAAAACACATATTTTTGAGATAATTGTGATTTTTTATTGGATTGTAAAGAAGATATGTTTGGATTAAGTATGAAATAAAATATCTGTCAAATGGCTCCCACGTGGAGGTATTTTGTCCTTTGTGAAGGTCTTTTGTCAAAATATTCTGCGTAGTGATTTGTGAAATTTAAAGTTAATGAGAAGGATGCCGAATTGATGTTTTCGGCGACACACTCGTTTACAGCAGCCATCATTTCAAGAGACTGACTGATACGTTGACGCACAGGAGTCTTACTGTCCATAGCCTACCCAGGTTCTTAAAATTTTTTGACCACTCTTCGAATGGTTGACACATTAGATGCAATTTTTCGACTGAAAATTCTTAGAAGTTACCGAAATTCTTTCATAAAGCGCTCCATTTTTTATAATCGGAATAAACATATTTGACAGCTGCCAAACTTCAGAGTTGCACAAAAAAAAATACGAGAGTGTGCAGTACCTGGGGATAACTATAAACACATTGAGTCCATGTACAAAAAGGCCTCCAAAACATATTATGCCTGCCAGAGGTTTTTTGAAAGGATGAGGGGCCTAGTACCACTTATAGTATACTGATTGATATTATTCTAAAACCAATGGTCACCTTTGATGCTTTTGCTGGTGGTTGAATCATCAACAGTAAGGGATGCTCTTAAAAGAATTTATCGTATTGCATGCATTTGCATGTAGAACATTGCGAACGGATGCAGTTGAAGCTATAATGGACAGACAATAATTCTATAATAGAGTTTTCAAGTTTGGGCACTCTTAGACTACAGACAGTCGATACCAAGTAGAGTGGTGACCTAAGGAGTTACATGAAGATCTCTAAGATCTTTATTGAGGGCCCAGTCTCAAAGATCTTGGAAAGACAATGTGACATCATGATATTTTAGCAGAGCTCAGATGTAATTCATTAACGGCTCGATACTGGCTAATAGAGACACGGAAGCGTTGTCTATGAACTTGGGTCCCAGCGTGCTTAGAAAAATATCCCTCCCTCTTTTAGGCAGAGATTTTTGCTGTGTGTGTCGGTGCAAGGGAGGGTCATATTTAGATCTCACATCTACATTCTATCTGACAGTTAAGCTGCACTATGGGCTCCAATGGCCTATGAAGTGTCATGAAGTGCATGGGCTCGCTTACAGTAGGGTGGATTGCTGGCCGTGAGGGAAACGAAAGGGCCTACTGTCTGGTCACTTGCAAGCCCGTTCAACACTTCATCGTTCCGGAACTATTTTGTGAGGTACCTTCGGGGTTTGTTAGGGAGAGGCTCAGGTTATTCAGGGAGTCCGAATTTTGTTCGTACTTGCAAACGCCAAGCTAGGAGATATATTTATCTTTCCACTGGAAGTTCAAGGCGACTATTGTTTCTTCACAGCGAGACTTGAAGACCTTCATAGGATACTTTACTGAATACTCTGGTCCCAGCAGGGTCAAACGGACATCAGTATTTGTATGTTTTGTATGTTGGAAGCTAAAACGTAGGCGCAAGTTCTTCGCGTGTTTCCTAGGCTTTGCGATAGCAAGCCTAGGTTACTGGATGACAGCTTCATGCCGCCAGTGGAGTACTTGAATTTATTTGTTAAGCGTTTGAAATCAGATAATACATAAATCGTTATTTATATTAAACTAAATATTTTACACTAAATTCGGTTGAAAAAAATTGCAAATTATAGCAAATTATAGCAAATTCCCTACAAAATGTCACGATTATATCTCCTATATATCTCTAAGAGATCAATCACCTATAAAAGATCTTCGATATCATTATTCATTAAAATTAATTTTATAAAATTATCTACCACCTCATTTAATGCATCACTCTTCAACGGATGTTGCATTAGTAAAAAAAAAAAAAACTAAATAAAATGAAAAGAAAAAAAAAATCTTAATAACAATTTCATGTTTTGCATTTCCAATAAGATCATGTAGACAATTCATCAAACTAAATCTGTGTAAATGAATGGATGGTCGGTCGGTCGGTTGGTTGATATAGCAGTATAATGTAAATGTATGAAAGTATTTTGAACATAAAATTATACTTTTTGACATCATTCATCGACCGGTAATCATCAACAATGATTCATAATGTAAATGATATATTAAGACAACGACATCGAAATACGATGAATATTATAATGATGCAAAATGCATATACCAGAAATGCTAATTCCATCGCAATTTTTGTTTTTACTATATTTTATAACGCATTCGAAACTAAAGAAGACAGATCATAAATAAAAAATATTGAATATGGCACTCTAGTACTTTCGCCATCAACACTAGATGGTTGAGTTCATTAATAAAATCAAAGTGACAAATCGAATGCAATTGTCAAATTGACGTATATCTTTTTATTTTCCTTATTTTTTTCTACAGATGCACTATGGACCAGAAATTATGATATTTTGAACAAGCGAGGTAAGGTAAAAATTTTTAAGAAGTTATTTAAAAATAATACAAACTCCTTGCGAAATTTTAAATAATAGCAAAATATGGCAAAGAAAAAGAATGTTTGTGTAATTTGTTTTTCCTAGAAATCCTAGTTAAATAGAAATTCTTATTCAACTTTGTAAAATACCAGCCCATGGTGATTCGGCTTTTATTTTATTATTAAAATTGGTCACTTTAAATACCACTTGGTTGGTGTTTCCTAAATTCAGGTAAATTAACAACACATTAAAAATCTCTTTTTTCCGTTGTATTCTCGGAATATATGTTTTTTCCTTATTAGTAATGCGGAGTTTTGCATTACAATAAATTATCATTTATTTATAAATTATGATTGGCATTAGTGTTTTTTTTTTTTTTTTGACCTAACACTCAATAGTTTAACCCACTCAGACTACACTGTGCAACAAATTTTTGCTTATCGCCGAGAGCCTCAATAGTTTCAACGCGAAATAAAAGTAGACCAATACACAAAAAAAGACTCCCATAGCGTTTTGCAAAGTAAGATCGGACTTTTATTAAATGCCTCTTCAAATATATACCTGTTGCAACGGTGAGCCCGGTGCGAGTTCGCAAGACAGGTTATTGCATTCAGCTGAATTTTACCCAGATTCTGTGTTATTCTCTTAAGCAGTTTTGGGTTGAAAGTCATTAAAAAGACGGTTGAAAATGTATACGTGAAGCCTCGAAGTTTCCCATACGAAATGGTTAATTTTAATAGTTTGCCATAATGTACCATTTTGTGAGAAGATCTTAGAGATGTCCTCAAATTTTTAATCACAACAATTCAAATGCAATACTGCAAAACAAGTTGACTAACTGGGATCACAGTTACAACATTTCAAAGTTTAAACTAAAATCCTTTGAGAGATTTGTTTAGGAAATGGTATTTTTAATTTCGCTTTGGAATCATTAAAGCTGAAATATCTTGCTGCACTGTGTTATTGGTCTGATGTTATCCATGTTTTTGGTAGTGTGCAATTTTTCTTTGACTCACTTGTCACTTGTGGTTATTTATAATTTATTTTTTTTTTATCATTTCTTCAGTCGACATTGATTGATGTGCATTTTCGTAATGTGTTGACATTATTCTTAGTCACGTAATTTTTGGCCAAGAATTTAGAAAATATAATACATTTAAGCATTAAAAAATTTAAGTGCAATATGTCATACAAATGGAACAAATGCATATTCAAGCGAAAAATTAGGCAATTTTAAATCTTATTTACATCGAAGTAATAGATTAAGTTCATTATTATAATTTTATTGCAAAATTATATTGCTGTTCTATCTAAATTTTTTGGGTCTTGAAAGAAGATGTTGCAACGGCAGTGTAAATGGGTTGAATAGCTGGCCTGAGATAAGAAGCATTTCAGCCTATAGAATTTGTTTTTAAAAGCCAAACCAGCAGTACCATTGTGTCATCGAATTTATTTTATATAAAGTGTTGTCCAACCATAACGCACGATGTTTATTGTAAATAAAACAAAAAGTTTTCAGATAATTATCTTAATATTTTTTATTATGATAGAAGGATTATGTGTGAAGCAAAATGTCGGCCAAATGCTCACCACGGCTTCGGTGTCATAACTCTATCCGATAGCACATATTTTCAATGACTCTGAGACATAATTGCGGTTCAATGTCTTTAATGTGCCGAATTATCTAATGCTTTAGCTCTTGCATTGTTCTTGGCTTATTGAGGTACACTTTTTCGTTTAAATATACCCAAGGTAGCAAATTACATGATCGTGGTGGCCAATTAACAACGCCAAATCGTGAGATAGCACGGCCATTGAATTTCTCGCGCAAAAGAGTCATTGCTTCGTTGGTTGTGTGGCAAGTGGCACCATCCTGTTGGAACCACATATCGTCCAGGTCCATATCCTCAATTTCGGGTCACACGCGATAGTGAACACCAACGATGAGTCGAAGTTAACGGCTCTTCTGACACACTATCGCTAACAGCAACAATGTTTTCCGCAGAACGAACTAGGCGAGCATGCACAGGTATTTTCACATTTCCTACAGATCCGGTTTGGTGAAATTTGCGCAAAATTCTCCCGATTGTGGACACATTTGGTCGATTGTGCTGACCAAAAACACTGAAATAAAGAAATGTCAAATGGTGGTTGGACCACCCTTTATATGGCTGATTTTTTTTCATATACTTTTTCCAATCTTATCATATTTTTTATTATTTTTTTGTTTCTTCTTGTAATATCAAAGATAACAAATAATGTGGAAAATCCATAACCAAAATTATTCTAATAATGCAATTAACTACATTACTCGACAAGGTTTTTCTACAGACTTCTACTAAGCCTTTTTTAAGTAATATGGTTTCCTTGTCCCTTCAGATTCGTATATATTTCGAAATCAAAAATTGTGAACTAAAATAATTCTTTAAAATGGAAATTTGAAGTGCAAGCACAGGTGTACTAAACTATGCAGTCATATCAGCAACCGATTGCATTATCACCTCTGGTGGAATCCAAGTCGTTAGACCCAACTTCCCAGTAAACGCAGCAGAACTCACACATGAGTGTGAATGATTACAAGCGAAGCAGGCGTATTATCTAAAAAACTGCAACCTAAGCTCCGATTATAAAATTTCTCTTAAATCCCACTATGCCTATTGGAACCTAAGAATTGTGCGGCAATTCATTAAGAATCTTGACAGAAGTAAAGCAAAATTATGTGAGGAAAGTTCTCGATATTCCAGTCATTAACATCCCACCAGATTTAACGTCAATCGAAATTGCAGAAGCTTTAATAAATGCCGAACCATTTGGGCTGTTCGCGTGTGATGAAAATTTAATGCTGTGGATGTACCAAGAGCCGAATACATTAACCAAGTCCATAACTTGTTTATTTACTTTTTGGTTATAACCGAGTTCTGCAATATGGGTAAAGTGATTTCCTTACCGTAGTGAACTAGAGGAGCACTTGAGGTGCTTTTTCTCCCCAGCGTGATGGAACACCTATCAGCAGCAAAACATAAGCCCCAATTTCGAAAGCACCATTGTAACACAACAGTTTTAGTTGCGACAACCACTATATAGGCCAAAGATTTGAACCAGAGAAAACCAAGCCAAGGTACAGTTATCGCTACGCTTGCCTGTCAAAAGCCTTTTGACACAGTTAACCACACGACCCTTTCTAGAGATGTCAACAGCACTAATGTTCCCACCAAGAGGTCGATCTTAAATTATACGTGTGACTGTCAGTCTTTAAGTCATAGTTTAACTATAAGTTTTACTAGGTAGAGTTCCCTTCCCGGCCTTGTTTAACTTTTACCTTTCCACATTGCTGGCTCCACCAAATTGCCGATGACTGTGCCAAAAGCTGAAACTGTAAATTCATGACCTTAGAAAAATGTTTAATGCCTAGAGCATGCAGCTGTCCCCCATCAATATATCGGCAACATTTTTTACCACATGGATCTGGAAATGGATGTTGCTGTAATAACGTAACAAAAAATATGAATTCAAAGAAACCGGTTTACCTCAGCGTGGTGGGTGGGTCGGTACATATTGATGTGAAAGTCGGGCTTGCGCTGTAGCTTTAAATGCGATTTACCTTACCAGGGCTTCTTTGGTATGCAGGGCGTATTTTGAAGTCTACGTTTTCAGAATTCTGACTATAAAACTCTCCAAAATACTTAGAGTAACATTTGACAGTCTCTACTTCTTTTCACCGTATGCCAAGAAGAAAAAATATCCTCAAGTTGCTATGGGTGAATACAACAAAGTGATGTGGGCTACATACAAAACGACTGCCTGGTTAGTGGAAAATTACTTAACGCCAATGTAAACTCTGAGTTTAAGCGTATTGCAGTAGAGAAGCTTTTAGAGGTGTCGAAATTCAGCCTTAAGAAATGTAACCGGAACTTTTTAAATGACCCCAAAACATCAGGAGACGAAGATGCTTATGGGAAAGCGCTTACTTCTGGTATGCCATCTGGGATTCCAACAAAAATTTTTGTTTAAAATTGTTCAAAATAAAGAAATAAAGAAATAGAATGTGTTCTATTCAGAAGAACACGTTCGGTGAGACCCTACAATCAGGATTAGCAACTTGACTTTGAAGAACATTTTGTGTGAATAGATGAGCTGGGGGTACCACCTCTAAAAAATGTTATGCTATATCTTTCGTACGCAAATCATTATGTTTGACATAAGAGCTTTAGAAAACAACCATAAAAATTTACATTTATGGTTTACATATATTTTAGTTTTTCTAGGAAAATTTTAAAAATTTCCCAAATATACACATCAACGTAAACACTCATCGCTCATGTTGCTGCTGATGCATTTTGTGGTCTGTCACACTGAATGTAAGTTGATGGCTATCAAAATCGTAAATTGCGTCGCATGTATGTATTCAATTAGCAAAGCATGTGACAAGAGGGCTTTAGAATATATAAGGGCCCATTAAATGGAGCTTAAATAACGAAATAATGTAATATATTTTTTAAGAACTGGAGCCCCCTAAATAGACGGAACTCACACAAAAAGCCTATGAAAATTATTTTTTGCTATATATATATGGTTAAGTTTTTTTCTGTTAAGCACTATGACGTTACTATTTATATTTAAAGATTTCTAAGTTATTTTCTTTTTAAGATAACATTTTTTAAAATTTCTTTTGCTTATGTATTATTTTGGAAAATGTGGCCCTTTTGATTCGCCACCTCATTTTCAGATTCACCACTATCCTTTTGTCTATATGAAAAGCACTTTTACAAATTTATCAACAAATTTCGGCCACAACAACAGCTTCTACTACACACTTATTACTATGAATATTTTCTCTGGACAACACATATCATACAACGAATATGTTGCAACATTAGATGTGATGCCTTGTTTTATTAGGTTCATTTTCATGTTGCAAATATTCCCCCTTAATACATTTATACGAAAAAAAACAATACTGTGGAATAATGTGTGAACTTTTTCTTCAGTTATTCACTTGGAGTTTACACTATATAAAATTCTAAATGTCAACTGGTTGTTGCATCAACACTAATATTATGCTGTGTTGGTCATTTGAACCATTTAAACTTTTGTGTAATTTTTTTTCGGTCTCAACATCATCAGATGGAAGAATTCAAACAAGAAAATATTATGGTATTCCAAGTTTACTTTTAAAATTTTAAATCACAAATTAGTAGAAGTGTAGATATTCTATGGAAAAAAACTTAAAATTGGACTTTATTCCAACCAATTTTTGGAGTCGTGGGTTGGGGTATCGAATTGAGTAGTTTTGACCTATTTTGGGATAAATATAATCGTTTTTTGACAGCAACCGAATAATTTGGTTGTTAACAAATTTCAGTTGAAGCTAATAGAATAGTAAATTTAATTAAATTTGACTTACAGGTTAGTTGAAAAGTTCCTGCGCTCGAAATGAAAGAATACTGTTTTTGTTACGAAATATATTTTTTTATTCAATATAATCTCCTAGAAGCTCAATACACTTGTTCCAATGATCTTCCAATTATTTTATCCCATCCTTATAATGGTTTTCCGGAAGCTCTGCAAGTAACCGTCTATGGCTATTATGGCCTCTTCATTCGAAGAAAAATGCTTTCCACGAAAAAATTGCTTGAGATTTCTGAAGAGATAGTAGTCACTGGAAGCCAAATCTGGTGAATACGGTGGATGTTCAAGCAATTCGTAATCAAATTTTTTGAATTTAGCCATCGTCAAAACACTTTTGTGAGCAGGTGCATTGTCTTGATGAAAAATGATTTTTTTTTTCTTTAAACCAGGTCTTTACTCACGAATTTTTTCATCCAGCTGATCCAAAAGGCTGCAATAATATTCAGAGTTGAATGTTTTACCTTTCTGAAGATAATCAATCAACAAAATTCCTTTTGCATCCCAAAAAACTGATGCCATAACCTTCTTTGCTGATCGTTGTGACTTCACCTGCTTTGGAGCTGAACAACCAGCTTCAGTCCACTGTAAACGTTCTTGTTTCAATTTAGGATCATGGTGGTAGATCCAAGTCTCATCCGTAGTTATAAAACGACGCAAGAAGTCGGTTTTATTCGGCTTAAAACGCTCCAAATTACGATGAGAAATTTTTTTTCGATGCAGTTTTTGTTGAATTGTTAATGTGTGCGGCACTAACTTTCCAAACAGTTTTTTCATACGTAATTCTTCATGTAAAATATGGAGTACTCGTTCGTCTGAGATGCCTATGGCATTAGCAATTTCACGCTTAGTCAAACTTGCATCTTCACTAACCATATTATGTACCTGCTCAATGATTTCTGCTGTTGTTGCAGTTTTTGGTCGTCCTTCGCGTGGATCGTCTTTAAGGCTGGTACGACCACGTTTAATTTTTTTTTTTTATTTGTAATTCATTTATTAACATAAAAAATATATACAATTAAAATTTATAGCCTCAGCACCAATATTGGCATAAAAGAGATTTATAGGCAACGAGTGTTAATCCATTTTAATAAATTATTATATATTTATATTTAAATCGTTATATTTAGTTAAAATTAAAATTCACCAGTCCAAAATTCAACGGTACGTTTTGAAGGCGAGGACTTCTTATACACTTCTAACAAATGTTCAAAAATTTCCTTTGCTTTTAGACCCTTCAAAACAAAGACTCTAATGACTGCACGACAAAAAATTTTTTCCATATTAAAAAAAATCAATGACACGTCAACTTCAAATGGCTTGTAAACAAAGAAAGAATTGACAGAATGACTTGCAACTTTGCATGTGTTCTCAGGACAGTTATACCAACTTGAGAAAAAAAAGTTTGGGCTAGCAGTGCCATCTCTTGGTGAGCGCAGGAACATTTCAACCAACCTGTATTAGGTTCCTGCCACTAAATACATTAAGGAATATTTTATCGATTTCGAATTATTCGATTGTGACAAAGGAAATGATAATAGTAAATAATAAAATAATTGCCATATTGCAATAAACAAATTATCTTGAGAGCTTGCAATAACTAATATGAATTTCCCTATTGTTACTTGGTTAAATTAAAAACAACCCAAATAAGAACTCATCACAAAGCAGAATTTTGAAATTTGTTGAAGATTTAAAGGTGTTAAATATGTGTACTTTTTCATGCTATAAATGCTTTTTGCTTCTCATCAACATCATCATCTTGGTGTGTTTAATTTATTCTTGTTGTTTTTGCTTAAAATTTATGGTACAATACCATTTACAATGATGGTCCAGAGTTTTGTATTTGTTATGTTGAGTCCATTCTTCTTTTTTTTTTCCAAAACACACATCATCACTTTAGTTACACTGTTTATGTTTTAGTAATTGTTGTGAGTGTATAAGTGTTGATGTCAGTTGATGGTTGTAAATGTCGACATTGCGTTGGACAATATCTTCAACTGCAATTACAGCATGTTTCAGCAAAGTGATGTGAATAAATGTTGACACATGTGTGGCCAAAACTGTTTTTTTTTTTTTGTGTGTGTGTTTGTTTCATAGTCGCATTTTTACACTCTCTTTCTCCAGCACAATAGGTCCATCATGAGTTGTAGTTTATTTAACAGTTTTGTTACCAATTTAATAGTGTAACAACATAACGTTTATTAAATGTTATATATGTTAGTTAGTATTTTACTACGGGTAACAAGAGTATGGTAGGGAATTTGTTGTTAGTTTACAAGTTGGTTGCTGTTAGAATTGTCATCATCATCATCATAGTCATCAAGTTTAAGTGTAGAGAAATTGTGTCAGCATTTCCATTAGTGTTGTTATCATAAATCATTTGTAAATTTTTACTTACGGATGAAAGATAATTTATATATGTATACAAAAGAATAACGTGACTGAATCAGTCTCTGATCCATAATTGCCGAGTCCAAATCAATAGAGGTAGTCAGTTGAAATTTGATATAAAAGTTCATCTGATAAGATGGGATTTTTTGAAAATTTCCCGTCCAAATCACTCTCACTAGAAATGTGATATTTAAAACATGTGTTTCGTGGAGTATGTTCTACTTTACTGATAATGTTCTTTTTGGAATTTTCGTTATAGAAGGTGGTATAAATGGAAGTTAAAAAGAGGGCAAATTTTGCCCATAATATGGTACCTGCATTTATATTAGTACTCGACGCTATGAAAAAGTTCTACCAATTTAACAATATTTATTTAAGAAATGTTTTTCCTAAAAAAAAAAAAATTGATATTAAGGACTTATTGAAGAAAATTTCTTTTATTCTATTTCTTTTGTTTTAATAAAAATACTTAAAAAAATGTAATTCTAAGAGCTCTTTAAAAAAGCGGATTCTATGGACTTTTTCTAATAGAAAAATTCTTAGATTCTAAGGAAAAATTTTCCCCATAATATGGTCCCTGCATTTATATTAGCACTCGAGGCCATGAAAAAGTTCAACAAATTTAACAATATTTCTTTAAGAAATGATTTTCCTAAAGAAAAAATTTGATATTAAGTACTTATTGAAGAAAATTTCTTTTATTCTATGTACTTTTTTTAAAAGAAAAATACTTACAAAAAAAATTTAATTCTAAGGGCTCTTAAAAAAAATTCAAAAGACATTTTTAAGATTTTTTTCCTTAGAATCTAAGTAGTTTTTCATGATAAAAAGTCCGCAGAATCTAAGAATTTTTTGTCCAACAAAAAGGCTTAGATGTAAGTTTTTCATATATGAAGCTAAGAACTTGAAATTAAGTACATGGGCTTCTACCGCGGGATATACCATGAATAATGCGTAATCTTTAAAGTTTGAAAGGGAAAGGTCAAAGTTTGAAAAGACTCTCCCTTGACGGCCACCACTTTAACTAGAAACCAAATCCACTTTAACTAGAAACAAGTATTTTAAAATATCTAATCGTTGAATTAAGTTTTGTTTTTTGGTATGACACGAAATTTTAGGAATACAAAGCTTAAAAAATTTTGAATTTTCGTTTTATATGATACCCAGCTAAAATCAGTTAATCCAAATAAAGTTGGGATTTCATTCACTCATAAGTTAGTAATTGATTTATTTTTCAGAATCTTGGTCAAAATTGGGGACAAGAAGTGAAAAATTTTCGACATTAACGGCCTCACCAAACGACTTTAATTACAGAACTGGAGTATGAGCTAATTATCTCATGACGTCCGGTTTAGAATTGTCCCAGGACGTGGTTAAAATAAACTAAACTATTTTTATTGAAACCTGAAATTTAAAATATGTGTTACAATTTTACCCAGCAACGCGGTCTAAAAGTGGGAAAAATCTCCCCTTTAACGGTTTGCTCACACCTTTATGGCTAGAAATCTTAAATTTGAAATATGTGTAGTTCTAATTAATTGAAGACATATGATCCGAATTTCTAATAAGAACTTGATAAAAAAAAAACGGGGATAAAAAGCAATCTAATCATCCAGTCCAAACCGCTGTTGCTAGAAAATTTAATTTTGGTTAAATTTGGTAGTTTCCTTCAAAGGCTGTGACATCTATAAGAACATCTATAAGGATGGGATTTTTGAAAATTTTAGCAGCAGGGGGAAAAAGGGAGATGATTTTAATGGAAAGCTGAAATTAAAAATACTTCCCAGGTAAAAATAAAAATATATCATCATGTATTCTCACATATTGTTTAATTTACGTACGTATATGAATTATATATGAAAGTATGTGACATTTATGGACGCATATATTTGTCTATGCATGCTAAAAGTACACCCATTTTTGAAAATATATGGACTCATAAATGTAATTGTATGCCATATACTTTTCCATTAATGATCATATGTTATCTCAGTTTTTATTTATTTTTTTAATTTATTTGTTTAATTTAAACTTCAAATTGACAATGTCAAAATTTTTATATTTATTTATTTTGAAGTTTTTAATATTCTTATAAAATTTTTATGAGAATTTATTGTGTCAAAAAATATATATTTATTTGTTCTGTATTGTTCAAAATTTTTTGTATGATTTATTTTATTTGTTGAAGAAAATATTTAAATAATGTGATACATGGAGCTTGATATGTTAGAATTGATAAGATTTGGTAAGTTTGCGGTTAAGATTCTTTACAATAAATTTATGTCTTTTACAATTTCAGTACTTATCAAATGCTGTTTTAAGATGAATGGCGCTGTACTTTTTGGGGTAAAACGTAGTTCATGATATTAAAAAAATGTCCGCTGCGGTGCCAAAGTCTAGGCCGTTATTCTTCCATTTGTTTGTGTTAAAAAGTTTCGCCCTTCCTCGGTAAATAAAATGATTGGATAAAGCCAAAGTTCTAAAGAAGAATACATAACTAGAAACTCCAGATTTGATTTGTTCGTTTATTTATTTAATACGTCAAGCAAAATCGTGATGTTTTTATTATAATTATAGATTTTTGTATGTAAATTAAAATACATTTTTTATTTAAAAAAAAAATTTAATAAAAAACCCTGACCATTTTTACTAAAAAAATTAAAAATAATTCTTTTAATGGCAAAAATATATGAAAACAAGAAACATATACAAATGTATGAATACAAATATGTCATTATTTACCTTCATGCATGATCATAAATCTACATATTAATCTTCATGTATGGAATCATATATGATCACCATACATAAACATACATGAACATATATGATTATTTTTAACCGGGTTATTAAAATTTTCACTGACAGAAATTTGGCTAATGGGGATTTCAAAATTTTTTTCCCATTTGAGGTTTAAAAGTGCTCCCTAAATCACTTATCACAAAATTCTGGAGCTAGGGACTTCAAATTCGGCATGCGGCCTGCAAAACATACCCACTAAGATGCGGATTTTGACCATTTAAACGGGTTTAAAGAATAAGATATTCCCTGAAATTTAAGATATGTGTTTCTTGTGGTATGTATTACAAGAATTTTCTGGAGATATAATTTTCGGAATTTCCAATTACAAGAATTTTCTGGAGATATAATTTTCGGAATTTCCAATTACAAGAATTTTCTGGAGATATAATTTTCGGAATTTCCTCCTCTTGGGCACATACCCACTAAGATTAAATTTATTTTTTTAATATTAAAGGGTTGGTGAAAACATACAGGGTGTCCGCTGGGAAGGTATACTACTTTGTTTGTTTATATTTTTTGATTAAATGAAAGAGAATGGATCTTATATTGATAAATATTTTATTTAATGTCGGCAATTATGTATGGAGAACAATATCAGATAAATATTCGCCTCTGTTTGCCTCACAAATGCGAGCAATTTTGAGAACATTTTTCATTACATTCTCACACATTTCACGCGGTATTTCATCAATTTCATGACGAATATTTTGTTTGAGTTGCTTAAGCGTTTCTGGTTTGTTATCATAAACCTTTCTTTTCAGATATCCCCACTAAAAGAAGTCCGGAGCAGTCAAATCAAACCACCAATCAACATCAACATTTCTTAAAATAACTTGTTGTGGAAGAGGCCTCGCAGTAATTCCATTGTAATCCTGGCTGTATACGTTGTGGCACCGTCTTGTTGATACCACATGTTAATAAAGCCCAAAGCATGAAGTTGTAGCGTTAAAAACTTTTCAATCATGTCACGATATCGATCCCCATTCACAGTTACCATTACGCCGTTTTCATTTTCAAAGCACTAAGGTCCAATGATTCCTCCTGACCAAATTGCACACCAGATAGATACAAAGGTTACTGATGAATTATTTGAGGGTTTTCCATTGCCCAGAACCGACTATTCTGTTTATACACATATCCATTCAAATGAAAATGTGCCTCGTCACTCATTATGATTTTTTCATGAAATCGGGCGAGCTGTTTTAACGATTCAAAAACGTTGGTTTATCGAATATTTTTCTATTATAAATTTGCCACGTGTCTACTTCACGACTGCCAAATATGAACTGTCAAGACTAATGTTTACCAAAATGGCGGCAAAACAAAGTAATATACCTTCCCGGTCGACACAGGGTATCCCCTGGGCTAATTGGAGCTTCCAATAAGAGCACGGGTAAAAACGGGGTGCCAAGAAAAAAATGGCTTTTTATGTAATTTTTTCACAGGGAGAGGTAAAAAGTGAAAAAGTGTTTTCCTTTTAATGAAATTTGCAAACCCTTAAAGCTAGATATATGAAAATTTAAATTTAAGCATCTACTACAAAAAGGTTAGCAGAGAAAAATAAGCCAACCTTCTTTTATATATATGCCCATATTTAAAACTAACTGTAGCCCATATTTAAAACTAACTGTAGGCTTTTAAGCTGGTAAATTAGAAACAGTTTTATTATTGGTGTTACGAAGTGTCAAGTGTTTTGTATTATACCAATTTATTGTTTATTAATTGAGTCGTTTATAAATTGAGTTGAGAAATTTACTTACAAACTCTAGCTGTGTTTAGTAATCTCCATTATTAACTTATGTTCAATCAGCTGATTTTTTAAAATATGTGTTGTTTTAAATATGGTGCTTTAGTTACTATCGCAGAGCAAAACGAAACTTAAAATAACACCTATCCTTCAATACGAACTTATTGCTGGTATTAACTTAACAATGTCATAACTTTAAGCAGTTTCCCATCAGTACTTCTGCAGTACATTTTCTCTACCTTCTGCACAGATTTGTCGATGCAAATTATAATTTTGGGCCATTCTTATTATACAACATTTCTTATTTACGAGTTTACAACATGCATATATCATAATCTTGACAGAAAGAAATTTGCTTTACCACAGCAAAGAATTAGTAAAGCATCCATTACCATTTTCATTTAACTCAAACTCAACAAATTACATCAATTATGAGTTCATTATAAACAAAAAAGAAAATCATTTGTTAACTGAAATAGAAAATTAATTTTGTAAAAGTAACCACAAAATTTAGTGACTTAACTTCAAAGTTAAAATTTAAACAAAACACATCAAACAACAACAGGTTATATGATTGTTTTGTGTCCATAATCCTTTAACAAACAGACATGTGTAACTGTTTCGATTACAAGTAATGTTGCTATGCTTATATACACTGTGGTTAAAAAGTACAAAGATTTGTTTGATATGTACATGGAATTTATGAAAAAACAAAATTGCTGGTTATTTATAACATTTCTCACTATTTCTCGAGAACTGCCGATCTTTCTGTTGATTTTCGAAATATGTTTACCTTAATTTTTCAGACTTAATATAATTTTTCAGATATCTGGATTATACGAAGATTTTTTATCACTCAAATAAAACTTATAAAATGGCTCATTTTATAAAACTTTTTTTTAAGATTATTTGGATTTTATTAAATATTTTTCAAAGTGGGCTTATTGGTGGTCTCTCAGTTTTCATAAGTATGTGTAAATAATGTTTTTTAAATGAAATTTTTACCTACTAAAAAATTAAAAACTCTATTTTAAATAGAGTTTTTATGGGCTATTTTGAAAAAACTAATATTTTTTTTTAAGAACTACAATTTAATATAAAAACGAATAACAATTTTTGCATTTTTTTATATTAATAAAAAAGTTCATATAATTTTCAACCGATTCAAAAATTTTTAAAATATTCCTCGATTTCATTTGGTAGAAAATATTTGTTGAATATTGTCTATCTAAAATATTTAGTACAAATTCTAACATCTATTTTTTACTCAGTTAGTACACCACGACGTATACGCAATATCGCATAAATCATACGCACCGTATTCCCTATTAGTTATAGACAATCATTTAAATGCTAATTGATTATTGACTAGATAGACCTATTTTTAACGAATATTTTTTCCAAAACGAAGCCGAGTAACCCGGATAAAATTTCTGAAAAACTTCTTAATTTTTTTTTTAAATAAATAAATTTTACAATGGAGTTTTATGAATTGTTGATCTGTTATTTTGTAAATGAATAGTATTAGTAGTTTTTTAGATCATATAATCATATTCTTTATATAAATTATTTTTTTGTAAAGAAACATGAAAATTTTTATTAGTAAATTATACAGAATAAAAATTGAGAAATTCCACAGAGACAATAAAATAATTTATATAAAGAATATGATTATATGATGTAAAATCCTACTAATAATATATATTTACAAAATAACAGATAAACAATTCCTAAAACACCATTGTAAAATTTTTTTACAAAATTTTACAATTTCAGAAAAATATTAAGTTATTTATAACATTAAAATTTAGTGTATCGAATTTGGTTAACTGATTGACCGATTCCTCCATTAATCGCCTCTATTTTGCTTAATGTCAAAACAAATAATCTAAAACTTAAATAATTTTTCGACCCCAATAATCGATTAAACATGCAAAGAAAAAACATGGTTGGGTCAATCATATTCGAAGAGCATCATAAATTTTTGGGTTTATATTATGGTTATCATATTATGATAATAAAATAACCATATTTTTACCATAATATGGTCCCTACAGTTATATTATGATTCAAAAACTAACATATTATTGTCCTAAATAAACATGCTATAATGAATTTATCATTATATGATTACACGCACGTAATCAAAGTATGCTCAAAATGTTATCATATTATTGTCCCTCATAACTATATTATGATTCCTGAATTATCATTAGATGATCCATAATCTAAGAAAATTTCTTAAATGAAAAGTTCTTAGAAACTATGAAAAAGCTTTTTAAATTTAATATTAATATCCTTTAGAAATGTTTTTTGTAAAAAAAAAATTAATATTAAGGACTTTTTGAAGAAAAATTGTTAAGGAAAAAATCCTAGACTTTAAGAACTTTTCTTTCTTTGATTGTATAATTATTTATTGATTGTTGCCAGCATTTTATGGTTGCATAATTATCATATTTTTTTCATAGTCAGAATTTTTGTTACCACAGTATGGCTACAGCCAATCATGATATAAAATAGAAGGTGCCAATCATAAAATAGTAAAATATTTACTAAATAATGTTGATTGCGACCATGTTGATGGTTAGAAAACCAATAACTTGGTTTGTGACAACATTACCCGATTGCAGCAAGCACAATATAGTAGCAGTGATCATATTACAACCATGTTTTTTCTCTGCGTGAAATAAATCGATTAACCGGTTAAATTTTCAATATGAATTTTTCTATTTTTCTTGCCAAAGTTAAGGAAATTGTACTGAATAAAAGTAAATGTTATACAGCCTTTAGGAAATATGATAGACAGTTTTTATTTTTTTTTTCAATTTCTTTAACAAAAAAATATTAAAAATATTAAAATATATATGAACATACATGATCATACATGGGCTTGTATATGATCATACATGGGCATACATGGTCATATACGTCCATACATGATCTCATATATGACCATATATCTTCGGATCCAAAATTTGACGGTATATGGTGATATATGTGCATATATTATTATACCCTCAAATTTCAGATCCGAAGATATATGATCATATATGTGATCATGTATGGTCATATATTGAACAATGTATGGACGTATATGACCATGTATGCCCATGTATGATCATATACAGGCCGATGTATGATCATGTATGCTCATATATATTTCGATTTTTAGATGGGTAATATAAAATTATATTTTGACGTCCAAAAATTGAATTAGAGCTTTCAAACTCCGTCAGCATGCATTTCTAGCTGACGAGAGATTTATCTGAAGGCGAAGTTTTAGAAAAACTACAGCCTCTAAGCAGAGCTTTAACAAAAAAAAATATATTTTTTTCTTCCCAATAAAACACGTGACAAAGTGTATTCATAACAAGCACTATGACGTTACTTATGGTATAAAATAATAATATAAAATTGCTTTGAATTCTAAAACTGTATTTTGTAAAAAGCAATTTTATTTAAAATTTGATGAAAAAATTTATAAAAAATAACATGGTATTTCGTTTCTTATTTAATTTTCCAACAAATGTTGATGACGTTGTTTATTTAAAAATATTTAAGTACTCCGTGAAATTTTCTTAGGAATATACGTGATTTTTATATATTTTCTAATAGAGAACCTCTTTAATACCTAATCTTAAACCAGAAAGTATCAAACTTTGTAAATTTCGTAGAAGCCATTCATACCATATTATTTAAGAATTTGGTATTGAATTTTTTTGAAGGCAGCTCTTGTTTGCTTAGGAAGTTTTTTTATTCTAGACCGTCTTATATAAATAAAAAAAACCATCTTTATCGAGAAAAATATTCCACTGAATACGTCTGACATTTTCTTTTTAAAGAGTCGTCAAATGCTTCTGAAAAAAGCCAAGATTATAAGGCATAATTCTTTAAAAAATCTCAGGATGCTTTGACAAACACTATAAACCAATGCAGTAGACTTAACTTGATATTTCAACAAAAAGCAACTCTTTGTGTATTTTTTTGATTTAAGAAATACATTTACTTTGCATTAAACGATTAAGAGGTTAATCGTCCATTTTTCCGCTTAACCGACCCGAATAATCGATTAATCAATTTTCGTAATTTTTCGAATAATAATCTAACCGATTAACCGGCAGGGTCGAATAATTTCAAGCACTACGAAAATTCTGGAATAACTCTAAATAAAGTTTTGTTAACAATTTCGAATACATTATATTGTAGAATATGTTCCTTGGTAACACTTTATTCATTATCCTACAGATTCCACCAAACCAAAACCGGAATATTTGAAAAAAAAAATGTTTGTTATTTTTTTTTTAAATTTATTTATAATGATTTTCTCTAAATATTTACTGAAAAACAGCAAAAAAAAAATAAGACAATAAAATTTCGCGACTTACAGTCGAAATTGTGAACATATATGAATGGAGGTCTTAACGGTATCGTCAGTGTTGATGTGTAAATGAACTGATATGAGGATAAACGAGTGATGATTTTAGTTTTAAAACTTTGTTCATTAAAATTCATATACTATTTATGAGTGGTTCATAAGTCTGGAAGTGCCAGGTGTTGCCCCCTATAAATGCATTGTTTCGATAATAAGAGGAGGAATGACGGGGTATTCTACATACGGCTAATTCGACTGATGAACGAATTTACTCTGTAATACTGATATAGAGACATAATTGTTTGGATATTATTGATTTCCGGTAAATGTGAGTTTTACTACACGAGATAAAAAGATAGACTTTCTCATTAAAAATTTTCAAAAATATAATTTTACAAGAAATATATCTCAATACGATCTTTATGATCCGAATATGTGATAGATGGCAAAAAAATAAAAGACTCGTAAAAATATACAATTCTTTTTAGTTTAATCCTTATAATTTTAAAAAAAAAATTAGACTAATTCAGTATCAAATAAAAAATTTTTCTGGCCGCTTTTTCCAAATAGTTTTTTCCTCCATGTGACAAACATTTCAAATGCGTGGCAACTCTGGTATTAAAATATAGGCTTTGTGCTAGGAGGAGTATCAGGTATCTAGGTGGCCGTCTCGTGTTGCCCTTCGACATTTGAAATATTTCACCTGCTTAGCTTTATCAGTAGCTTGAACCTTTAAGGGGAGCTCTAGGCAGCAAAAAATACCTATGCTAGTCGCTGTGCTTAGTGCCCTTTGAATCTAACCTAATATACACAAAAACCATGTACTCTTTGACCTCACATCTTAACCCCTGAACGTAAAATTCTGTTTCTAACAAATAAGTGTATTTTATTTTCTCTTCTCAATCACATATCCGAATTTCATTAACTCATTTGTCAGTAGACGTATATGTCGGTGATGTATGTGCCAAAGAAAGCTAAATGTCAACATTTTCCCTTTTTTCCATTTCTAGGCGAAGTCGATTGGGCAGAACGGGAAGATTTTTCCCTTTTTGCCCCTCTTTATACACATTCTAAGAAACCTCGTCTTAATGGATGTCTACGACGGAATAATATACTATATCACAAATTTCAAGTTGCTAGCTCCAGTGACTTGGATAAGGTAATAAATGCAGCCAAGCAGTTAATGAGTCGCGTCGCTCTTTTATAAACACAGAAAAATAAAGTCCTAACCAAAACTGAAAAAAATGTTCCATGTCTCTTCACATATAACAATAATTAATGTAAGTTTGTCATTGATACGATACATTTTTCTTGTACCGAAGCAGTTATGTATATGAAAAATTCAGAAACTACATGAACATAGTATTTGAACACAAATGAAAGAGTTTGAGTGCTATACTTCAAAAACACTATGTTTACAAAATATCATTTTGAATTAAAAACTCTTTATACAATTTTGATTATGTTATTCTTGTTGTTTATAATTGTTGATGCTTTTTGCAATTGCTAAATGTTAGACAATGTAAAATTTACCAAAAATTGTTTAACCCCACTTTGGGGTGCACAAAAAAAAGCTGAAAGTTCAAATTAATGTAGGTACACTAAGAAAAACAAATTTATTTATTTACTACCAAAATTATTAAAAATTAAATTAAGAAATATTAGAAATTTTAAGTTGTTTTAATTAAAAATTTAAAACTGTTAAGACGTTTTTAAATTTGTCATATTTTTTCTGACTGTGTATTGTCTTTATATATGCATACAAAATCTAAGTTGTATATGGCAAGAAAGTATTTGCAATGTATCGAAGCAAACTTTTTAATACGAAGATATTTCGAATCGTTGCGCAAGAACTATATTCTCATTGAAAAAGTTACCCTTTCCGGTATTTAATGTTGGCTCTAGAGTGATACTTCTTGGCCATCTGAAAGCAATATTTCTGAAAAATAATCCGCGACATTTTAAAAATAATTCAATTACACCGTAAATAAAATTTCAATTCTTGAAATGACACACAAAATTTTCAGATTTAAAGTTTTTACTGACTTAAGTGATTTTTTGATTAAATTTTACGGAAAAGACTTTGAAAGCTCTTTTGCAATCAAAAAATATCAATATATTGTTCAGAAAATAAAACGGCATAAGAGTCATTAAAATATATTACAATAATATGGTGTACTTTAACTCGAATTAAACACATTCCAGTGTATAATTAATATTGGGGTATCCTTGTTTTTCGAACTAAAAATAATTAGAACTCGAGCGCCCCGGTAGGCTAGTTGGTGGCATGCTAGTTTATCAGTGCGGTTCGTGGGTTTGATTCCCACCAGAGGGTCTGATCTGTTTTGGCTACAACGAGCCGAAAGCCTTGGTTGCTAGTGCTCGGTTGGGCTATTTAGATATAATTTGTAATTATATGTTTAATAAAATAAATAAATAAATAAATATATATTTAAATAAATAAACAAACTAACAAATAAATAATTAATTAGAACTCCTTACATTCTAGATTAATTTAAAAATAATAGTAATAAATAGTTAATAAGTGCTCAAACAATAGAGTAACTTGAAATTAATTTTCAAAGTCTTTTCGTTAAAATAAAGGGTGTTTAAATTTTAAGGGCCGATGTTGAATGTAAACCAAACCCAAACGTCAAGGTTTTTCTGCATTTCATTTGACATTTCTCAATTTCAGACTTACTCAATTTGAACCATGCAAAGATACACAATCGAGCAATGCGTTAAAGTTATTCAGGCTTATTATGAAAATGGGCGTTCAAATCAAAATGCATTTCGTGCACTTGGTGATTTTTTTTTTGGCTGCATAATCGACCAAATGTCTCCAGAGAGAATTGTGGCCAAATTTCAGCAAACCGGGTCTGTGAAAACACCTGTGCAGTGCGTTCTGCGGAAAACATTGTTGTTGTTCGCGATAGTGTGTCATGAGGTCGACCAAGAATTTTCTGTGAATTGTGTTCGCTATCGCGAGATGATAACGAACTTATTGTGGCCACGAATTGAGGATATGACCCTGGACGATATGTAGTTTCAACAGGACGGTGCCACTTGCCACACAGCTAACGAAACTACGGCTATTTTGCACGACAAATTCAATGGCCTGGTGGCGATGTCAGTTGGCCGCCAAGATCATGTAATTTGACACCTTTGAAGTTCTTTTATTGGTGATATTTGAAAGAAAAGGTGTACGCCGATAAGCCAGAAACAATTCAAGGGCTAAAGGATGAGTTTATTTGGCAGATTTACGGCATAGAACCTCAATTATGCCTCAGCGTCATCGAAAATTTGGACCATCGGATGGAGGCCATTTGGCCGATATTTTGTTCCATACATAATTGAACCATACCATATTATCATAATTAAAAGAAATGACAATAATTTCAAAATCAACACCGACCCTTAAAATTTAACCACCCTTTATAATCAAAAAATTGTTTGATTCAATAAAAACTCAATATCTAAATATCTTTTAAAAATTACCTGACTCTTTAAAACGGGGTTTGCCACTGAATTCTACGACCCAAAATTAAGTTTACGTATTCCTAGGGTTTCCTGTGTCATTTTGACGTACTTAGTGTATTGTCATCGGGAAGATAAATACGCATTATATTGGATCTTTTTCTAAGGCCAAATTATGTTATGAAAGATAAAGCTGCTACATTTAAGGACATTAATTATCACCAAATTATCGTCTGGAAGATATATCTGCGTCATTTTAGAACATTTTCTTATCGCTAATTACGATCTTGAATATAAATTCGCAAGATTATAAGATATTTTATATCGACTAACTAACGGCTGAAATATAATTCAGCGACATTTTTTATCGCCATATTATCGTCTGGAACAAGCTTCTAAATATTTTCTGAAATATAAATTCGCTACCTTTTATTTTATTATTTTATCACCAAATTATCAGAAGAAAGAAAAAAATATTTAAAAATATTGTAAATGGAAAAATGTCACTTAAAATTAAAGTTTAATTAAATAAGTTTATTCAAAAATCAATGTTTTAACTATTAAGAACTTACTATGACGAAAAGTTAATAAAATTTGGATTTATCAATTTGAGCTGATATAGCACAATAAATATTGAAAAAGAATTACGAAATCCAGTCATCAAATTGTTTCAATATATGCCTTAAATAACACTATCATTAAAATAAAATCACATACCGAAAATTGATGCTCTAGTGTTATTGTATTTCGCCTTTTTAAAAAATTGCTTAATTTAGCGAAATTGACACTAAACATTACTATATTTTACCAAAAGTGATTCCACTTACTACAAGATGTGAGTATATTAGCTGTGCTTAATGCCTAAAAAAAATCTATAAACTGGTTTTTAACCCTTAACTACCCACAGGTGTCTCGCGGATACATTTTTGAATTCCATTGCTTATAAAAGCTAAATTATTTATTTTTGAGAAACTCCGTTTTACCTATTCTACACCGATGGTCTTGAGAATAGAAATGCGCAATAAAAATATTTGTAGCATAAATAGTTTAATATTTATTATCAATAAACAAAAATAGTAGCGCATCTACCCACAAGTGTCCAATAGACACATTAATATATTAATAAATTCTGAAGCGCATTGACTCTTACAAAGGCAATGTAAGCCGACAGAGAATATCGAAATGCAGGCATTTATTGGTCTTTTATTGACTGTAGGAGTCAACAAACAAGGAGGTGTTGATTTTGGAGAGTACTGGAATCCACTGTTTGGAAATCCGATATTTCGCGCCACAATGTGAAAAAATAGATTTGCGTTATTACTGAGGTTCTTAAGGTTCGATGATAAAAATACAAGATCTCTCAGAAAGTCAAAAGACAAACTTGCACCTATTAGAGAATGTGTAAATCTAAACTTAAAAAAGTTTTATTTGCCTGGAGAAAATCTGACAATTGATAAGCAGCTAGTACCCTTTCGAGGACGAGTGTCATTCAAACAGTATCTACCCAGCAAACCTTGTCAGGTACGGTATGAAGATTTGGTGGATCTGTGATAGCAAAACAAGTTACCCTTTATTTGGTATACCTTATCTTGGAAAAGAAGGACCAAATAGAGCGGAAAATTTGGCATACAATGTAGTCAACCAACTATGAGAGCCATACTTTCGTACCAACAGAAACGTTACCTTTGACAATTATTTTACAAGCCTTGAAGTTGCAAAAAACTTAGCACAAAATGATCTCACAGTAGTTGGAACCATGAGAAAACACAAGACTTGCATACGGGTGATGCATGACCAGTGATGCATCACCAGCGATGCGTCACCAGTGATGCATCACTGCTGGTACATCACCCGTGATGCATCACAGGTGATACATCACTGCTGATACATCACCAGGTGATGCATCACAGGTGATCACCTGTGACGTATCAGCAGTGATGCATCAGCAGTGATGTATCACCTGTGATGCATCACAGGTGATCACCTGTGATGTATCAGCAGTGATGCATCACTGGTGATGCATTACATGTGATGCATCACAGGTGATGCATCACTGCTGATGCATCACTGGTGATGCATCACTGGTGACGCATCACTGGTGATGCATCACTGGTGACGAATCACTGTTGATGTGATTAAATCCTGCTGGATAGTAGGACCAACCATTAATGTTTCATTGAGCGAAAGATTTGTATAACTACGGCGTGAAGCGTCGAAAACAACTCTTAATTTGGTTGATGAACTTTGAGGACGAAGAATTGAGTGATGTGGGATAAGATAATACGGAAAAATCAGGGTTTTATAGAAAACTAGTGACATGTGACCAAGGTTAATGTACTCGTCTATGAAATCAACATACATTTTCTTTAAAATTGTATCTTTTGAAAGTCGCTTCTCAAGAAATAGAAATCGACGATGAGCCATATCAAAAGAATTTCCAAGTATATTAATATTAGATTTAAATGGTAAACATACCTGAACTCTTCCGGATGAATCAAAGGTAGTGTTTTCAAAAAGTGCTGCTCGCAAAGTTCTTCTTCTTCAGTTCGTAACGCCTTGGAGTGCGTAGACTCCTCGATTTCCCAAAACCTTGATGTTTGGTGATAACATTGCACGTGAGAGGTCGCTCAGGTTGTTGGTGGTTGACCTTGCCTCCTACTATCCAACCGAGTGATGTGTTGATGAGGCAAGGAAGATTATTTCCAAGAGATATCTTACCCGCTGTGAGAAGATCGAAGAATATTTCTGAACTTATCAAAAGATCAATACGTTGCGGTATATAAAACTGTGGATCTGCCATTTCGAGATTATCGGGAATATTCCAATCGGTATTGATTCGTTCCCCTGGATGTAGCGATGTGATTGATTTAGTTACAAAAATGTTTGAAGCCAATTCAAATTCAGTTGTTCGAGACTTAACAGTTGCAGAAACGACAAATTTAAGTTGAGTGCGAATATCTTCCACTGCAGCGATTCCTTGCTCAGACCTAACAAATTTCAAACGAAGGCGACTTTCAGCTTCTTGTGCTATTAGATTCATGCTAAAAGATTCATATGTCGAGCGCGAGTGATAAACGATGAGTTTGTAGTTAAATGAATTACAGCAGAACTAGTTAATAGATTAAATGATGAAGGCTGTTGCGATGAAGTATGTTGCGATGATGATGACGATTGTTTCCAAGATGAATTCTTAGGTTGTTGATACGATGAGTTCGAAAACGAATGTTGAAGTTGAGATGAGTTTGAAGAAAAACAATGATTGAGGGGTGGAGTTTGAAGAAAAACGATGATTGAGGGGTGGAGTTGACGATGAATGTTGATTAGTTGACGATGACTGAGTATCATTTGATTGCTATAAGTTGGGTTTGTGTAATGTGGTGTGATGTGATGTGAAATACGACAAATACAACATCGAAAATTTGAAGGGCATTTCGACACAACATGTCTCCTTCGAAGGCAATTGATGCACAGGCTTGCGCTTTTCACAAATTCAAAACGACAATGTATAGTTAATGATAAAAATGTTGAACAAACTCCAATTGTGTGTATATTATTTTTGCAAAATTCACAAAAAGTAGCCGAAATTACTAAAGATGAGCAAGGGCGTTTGGTGATCGATTTAGGTTTGAGATTTTGTTGTTGAAAAGAGTCAATTTCAGCAGTGCGACTTTCGAAAAATTGACAACGACGATTTAAAATAAAGGGTGTCCCAAGAAGAACGCAATTTTTAAATTTTAAATAAAGCACAGATATTTAAAAAAAATCGTGAAACTTTATTATATCGTAAAGTAGACAGAATGAGGTTATGTATGGAACAATATATCGTGCAGATGGCCGCCGCGGCTTTGCTGGCATGCACGCGATCTTTTAATGAAATTTTCAATGACCGTTTTGCATGAGTGCTGCGGTATTTCATTAATGCAGCGTCCAATTTCCTCTTTTAAGGCTTGAGTCGT
Source organism: Eustalomyia histrio (assembly GCA_949748255.1). Taxonomy (NCBI): domain Eukaryota; kingdom Metazoa; phylum Arthropoda; class Insecta; order Diptera; family Anthomyiidae; genus Eustalomyia; species Eustalomyia histrio. The sequence continues at coordinate 129,359,891 of OX456526.1, read as the reverse complement.
CGTCGGCTTATTCGCGTAAACCATCGACTTCAAAAAACCCCAAAGAAAAAAATCTAATGGTGTTAAATCGCAAGATCTAGGCGGCCAATTCTGATCTCCAAAACGCGAAATAACACGACCGGGAAATAACTGATGCAGCAATTGAATTGTTTCTCTGGCTGTATGACATGTGGCGCCGTCTTGTTGGAACCACATGCCCTACACATTCATTTCTTCAATTCTAGGCAAGAAAAAACTGGTTATCATTTCACTGGTTATCATTTCATAAAAAAAGGTCCAATGATTCCTCCAGCCCAAAAACCACACCACACAGTGACACGTTGAGGATGCATTTGCTTCTCGTGAATCACTCGAGGATTTTCCTCACCCCAAATGCGACAATTCTGCCTATTGACGAAGCCATCAAGATGAAAATGGGCCTCGTCACTGAAGATGATTTTATCGGCAAAATCAGCATTTTCATGTTGTATCTCCAATACCCAATTAACGAACTCCCTTCGCTGTCCATGGTCAGCTGGCTTCAGTTCCTGAGTCAATTGAACTTTGTATGCATGAAAATGCAAATCTTTCGTCAAAATTCGCTGCAAAGTGGATTTGGAGACACCAATTTGCTGAGCTCGGTGTCGAATTGAGGTGGATGGAGTTTGAGCGACATCATCACGTACAGCTGCGACATTTTCGGTCGATCGACCTGGTCGATGGCGCGTTGTTGTCTTTACATCACTAACAGACCCAGTTTCGGCAAATTTATCCATTAATCTCTTTACAGTTGACTCTTTTGGAGCATTATTGTGACCCCAAATTGATCGCAATTTGCGAACTGTAGCCGCAAAACTTTCACCATTTTGGTAAAACAATTTCACAATGAGAATGCGTTGTTCATTCGCGTAGCGCTCCATTTTTACTAACCTCGTACCTTCTACTAGCAAACAATAACAATTGTTCAAATGTCAAACAATGACACTTCGAATGTTGCCAGATTTAAAAATTGCGTTCTTCTTGGGACACCATTTAGTATAACACTCATCCCAGGAAGGAAACGAATTAAAATCTTGTTTCTCATCATACACTTTTTTCGATTCAGAGTCTATTTTTGATAATACGATGTGAATTATCATTGCGTTCATAACATCGAACTCTGATCCTAATGTAAGGAGAGAACTACGAAGACTAGCAACATTATCGAGAATTGAATGCAAAGATGTTGCATTTAATTCAGTTATTTGAGCAATTGAAAATAAAGAATTAATGTTGTCAGTAAATATTAATGGTTTGTGTCATACCTTTCTTTTAGCCGATCCAAAACCAGTTTGTAGTTTGCCTCAACAACTTGAAATGGCTCCACAAAAGCCAATGCTTGGCCAAATAAGCAATTTAATAAATAATTAAAATTATCAATCGTAGGTATGTTGGAATCTTCACTGACTAATATATTGAACGAGCTGATAAATCATGAATATTCTAAATATACGCATAAGTTTTACACATATGTTGTCTAGTTTTAGGCATTTTGCGTGATATTACGCAAACATTTACATAATTTATTGTAGTGAATTTACAATCATTTTTTAGAGTGTATACTATGATAGACGTCGCTAGTGAAGCATCTTACGTATATGTAGAGAAAATCATTTAAGGTGCAAAACAAATGATCAGGGAAGAAAGTTTTTGAAAGATCTTTTACAGCAGTCGAAGAACGTAGTAGTAATAAATTAACTACACTCACAATATTATTTCGTTAAAAAAAAATGTAAAATGCATGTTAAATTAACCCTAACCATACTGACAACATTTACACACGTATACTCCTGACAAAGGTACCCGTGTGTGCTTATTTGTTCGTTATAATTTATGGTATCCATTTTAAAACGTGGGTATGCATCGTTTCGATTATATTTTTGCATTCTCCGTTTTTGTGTTGTTGCGTACGGTTGTGTTTCTTTTCTTTTTTTGTTTTATAAATTTTTTCTATGTCGCATAAACGTAATGCACTTGTTATGGAAATGAATGTGTCTGAACCAATATCTTCTGATGCGGGACCATCATTGCTCTTATTTAGGGCAAGCCCCCAAAATAAGGACAAATATATCATCATCGAAGGCTTTAGATCGTTTACCATGGCAAAATGGATATCTTAACATCTCCGCGTAAGTTTTCTTTATATTTTTTTATTTTTAACTACATTCATTTATTTTACGCATTTGTATTAGATTAACTGCAGATGATATTGATATCTTATGTGAAACGGAAGTAGAGGACGACAACATGACGATTCCCACCGAACATGAATGGTTTCCTGATGCAAATGAAGCCTCGGATATAGAAATGGATGGTGTGGTTTAGACTCCAGAGGAAGAAGACAACGAGGAATTAGAATTGCGTGGCGAAGTTTCAGATACTGCTTCAAAATATATAGCAAATGATCAGACTGAATGGTATTCCCAAGAGATCCCAAATGCTAAAACTCCATCCCAAAATGTTAGGCGCAAAAAAGGTTGGTTTTATTCTATAAACACCATATGTTATAATATATTTTATTGTTTATGTACATAGGTGGACCATATCGCAAATTTAATAAAGTGATGACTGTAAAACAAATATTTGATGAATTTTTGTCAGAAAATATAAAAAATGACATCCTGAGACACAGCAACAAAAAAGGCAATGATATAGCACTGGATTTCAATCAGAAATATGCAGCGGATATTGCAGTTTTAAAATTGAAACTTCGACAGTTTCGATTGATTTCAATGGAAGAACTTGATGCTTTTATTGGAATTTTACTGGTCATGGGTGTAAATGGTGACAACGATGATCCTCCTTCAATTCTATGGGGGAATTACAGTCATCCTTTATACAAAGCATCGTTAAGTCGCGAAAGATTTCAGCAAATACTACGCGTAATACGTTTTGACAATGCTTTCACAAGAGCGACACGCAAACAAACAGACAAAGCTGCTCTTATCTCCGATATCTGGAATATGTTGATGCAGAATCTACGTTTAAATTGTTTTCCAGATGAAAATGTGACAGTAGACGAACAGATATTTCCATTTCACTCAATATATTCCCTCAAAGTCAACTAAATACGGAATAAAAATATTTTGGTTGTGTAACACAGCCAATAGCTATCCTTTTAATGGAATCATTTACACAGACAAGCCACCTGGTGGTCAACGACAGGTAAATGTAGGAAAAAACATCGTTCTAAATCTGGTGGATTTCTACAAACAATCTGGAATAAATGTAACAACCGACAATTTTTTCACTTCACTTCCTTTGGCCAATCGGCTACAAGTTAGAGGAATAAGTCTCGTCGGTACCCTTTGACAAAACAAAGCCTATATTCCAAAAGAGCTACGTCCAAACCCAACGGACGATATAGGTACACCCCGATATGGTTTCAACAAAAACGGAACACTTTTGTGTGTTGTGACCAAGAAGAAGAAGTGTGTTTTCCTTCTGTCAACAATGCATTATACTCGAGGGGAGCCAGCTATTAATGGAAAAGAGGAGATTAATGACTTCTATAACAAAACAAAAGGCGGAGTGGATGTTATGGACCAGATGGTGTCTAAATATACCACCAAACGTAAAACCAATAGATGGCCATTGGCAGTGTTTTTCAACATGATTGACGTGGCTGCATTGGGTGCATTTTGTGTATACTCCAGCCTCGATCCAAGCGCAAAAATAAAACGAAGCTCTCGTCGAGGATTTTTAACATCACTTGGCGTGGAATTGTCAACCAAAAATATGAACGAAAGAGCTAATGATAATCATATAACACGACACAATAACATCCGGGCAGCTCTAGAGCTTATTACAAATAAAACCATCCCTAAAGAAGTTTTCCAGGATGCTGCGGTCCCATCAGATACAACCCAACGAGATACAACTGGACGGTTGCCAATAAAGGGTCGCTGCTACCTTTGCGTGACTACTGATCCAAAATCTGATCGAAAAACACGCAAAATATGCGATGGCTGTAAACGACCAATGTGCAATACGCATAGCAAAACTTTTGCTCCACGCTGCAATAGATGTTAATATTTTTTTATTTTTTATTTTTATCCAACAATATTAGTTAACAGTTTTATTTATTTTTTATACATGTACAAAGTTTGATGTAAAATATTTTTTGAATTAAATAACCAATAAACAAAAAAATGCTATAATTTTTACTTTTTTCATACAAAATGTAAAAAGATATATAAGGGTACCCGGGTACCCATATCAGGAGGGAAAGGACAATTCGACTTTGGGTGGCTCCAGAGTCAATCCAAAAGAATCAAGAGTGCTTTAGATGGGAAAAAACTTTAGAAAATGGTTATCTGAAGGAACTTGTGAAGCCTCAAATTTGTATTTTATTTAGCTTAAGAAAAATTTGACTTCAAAGTAAGTTCGGGTACCGGGGTACGCCTTTTTAATATGGTTAGGGTTAAGAGAAAATACAATTAAAAAGAGGACAACTGATTTTTTTTTATATTCAGCCCATTTTGTTGTTTATTTTCAATCATTGTTTAATAATCGACATAAGTAGTAAAAGCAATCGAAAGTAGTTTAAAATAACTGAAAAAAGTAGAAAAAAACGATTTTTGTGGTTTGTTTTTCAAATTGAACTTTTTTCGTTTTTATAAAATTTTACAAAAAACAACACAAACAGATGTAACATATATATTTTTATTTTCTGTGTGTATTTATATTTGTATAATTTGTTGTAAGTTTTATTGAAATAATTTTGTATATATACAAACTATTTTGGTAATAAAACAATAAGGAATTATATGAATTTAAATTTTTAAAAACAGAAAACATAAAATTTTACATTTAACAGAATATATCAACTCCTACCGAATATCTGTAAATTTTTATAGTTTGTTTTTTGAATAACTAATATAGTTAAAAAATATATTTCTATGAATTTCAATTGATTCTTCGTTTAAAATCAAACTTTACGTATTACTTTTTAAATAAACTACATTCAGTAACGGAAAATATATTGTAAGTGTAGAAGTAAGTATTTTGTACGAAGTGTTATAGAGAAAGTATTTGGACGACATATTGTGCCAACGCCAAATTTTGAAGCTGGTTCCAAAGTACCTTATGGCAGACGTGGGGCCTCTCTTGTCGTCCGGAGGCTGTTATATTTGCCAACATGGGAGACGAAAACAATGTTAGACCAGAAAGTCATGTATGGTCTGCGGGAAACTTATTTGTGATGAACACTCAATAGAAACAACAACATGTATTTCATGCAAATAAATTTAAAATATTTCTTTAATATGTAGTGTAAGTTCATATAAATATATGTATATTAAAACGTTCTTATAAATATAGTAAAATTGATATTATTTTGTATCTATTTCATACAAAATATATGAAGGTACAATTGTACCTTTTCAGACTTTTAAGGGTGTTAAAACAACTAGTTGTTATTAAACAGGTAATAAATCGACATATTTTTCTGAAATTTCAAAAATATAATCTTAATTAAAAGTTTGTCACAGAACTTTAGATATAAATTACTTTTGGAAAAAAAGTAATTGCAATTTAAAAACTAAAAAGGTACCTGTTTTGTTCGACTAGGGTTAAAATATAATATGAATATTAAAACAAAAAAAAAACTTTCGTAAAATATACGAAAATTGTTTTGACATACTTTCGTCATTTTATTCATGGATTATTATCAGTGTAAGTGTTTATATAGAAAAATTTGTAGGTAATTTATGCAACAAATCATTGGTATGAAATATTCATCAATTCACAAATTTACTACATACATTTAACACACTATACAAAGCATTTAACATGCTGAACCTTTATAGTGTAAATATGTAAGAAAACACTTTTACATAAATTTGAATGAAATACGTTGTATCTAAAGGCAGATTTTATTTGATCAAAATCTTTGCAGAGCACATAAAAGATTGTAAAGATTTGCCATATTTAAAATTTTACAAATTTATTCAAATATTTCAAATCAACCATAAAAAATTATAAAGCTAAAATTGAATCATCACCTTTAGTCTTTACTTTTTCCCTTAAATGTTGCAAACAATTTATGCAGTTTTCAGTTTTTTTTTCATGCCTGATTTTAGGCATAAGAATACCACACACACACACACACACACAGACCCATACACACACTATTTAAAGGTGTCACTTTGTATGTCTGTCAACGCTTTTAACTTCAGTTCAGTTGGTGTTTGTTTGTTTCAGCTGACACTGACAATGATGATCCTTATACAACAGTTACGTCGTAGTTATATCCATTTTGATGTTTCTGTTTTCGTTGTTATTGTTGCTGCAACTTTTGGTGTTGCATATTAAATCTCTTCTGTTCTCATATGTCCTGCATTGTTAATGTCTTCGTTTAGCATTTAATTTGGTTGCGGTTGACTTCGAGGCCAGGCAACACCGATGCTGTTGGTTGTGATGAGCGAGTAAGTATATAAATTTATATGTAGTTGTAAAAACCTGGAGTGGCTCAGTTGTAGGCACTTAAGAGGAAGAGAAAGAGAGAGAGGAGAGAACTTTTGTCAAACTGAAGGAACCGAATTTTTTGTTAGTGATTCATTTAAAATTTAACACATGGATGTCTCCTGCATAGTTGACATCTACTTACATGGGGCGATTCCCTACGAGGAACCGCAGATTTTAACCCTCCGATGAGTGACAGTTCTGAACTTCACCGCCGTGTGAAAAGGTCCCTACGGACCTTTTTTGTAAATCATGTTTTTTTCATATAAAAATTTTTTTTTGTTTTTATTGTTTATAACTAAATTCTACATACAAAAATAATTTTTTCAATTTTTTTATTTTTTTTTTTTTTGCTTGAATTTTCTTAAGACTATTATAAAAAAGTTTAAAAATTATTGTTGTTGAGCGTGTACTTCTTGTCCCCCGCCCTGTGCGCAAGTGTTGCAGCGATGTAAAAGTGTGCTATGTTCTCCGCAAACAGCGTTGCCGCAGCTGAAGCAGTTTGCCCGCGTTTTCCGCTGCCGCCCGTACTCAGAACGGCAAAGGCGACATGATGGTCTACTTGACCTAGCCGCAAACGACGGTGCATTGCCTTCCATCGGTCTTGGTAATACCTGAAATGAAAAGAAAAATAAAAAACAAATAAATATATATTCTATTCTTGAATTTGAAGATGTTTTTCTTACCCTGACATCGAAAGTTTCCATCGCATTGCGTATCGTTGGATATGAGGTTATATGGTTGTTCAGGGCACGTTCTTCGATATTTGGTGTGGCCAATTGTTTCGTTAGCAGTAACAAGAACGACCGCCGTCTGTCACTCCTTTTTATAGGCTTCCTTTCGTTGTAAATCGTAAAAGCAGCCAATGCAGCGACGTCCAGCATATTATAAAACATGGCCAACGGCCATCATTGTGTTGCTCTTTTGCAGCTGTAAGTGCCTAGCATTTGATCCATGGTATCAACGCCGCATTTGTTGGCGTTGTAATCTAATATGGCATAGGGCTTCCGCTTCTCGGTTTGCTCGTCAACCCGGCAGGTGTAGTGCATTGTGGAGAGCACGTTCACCACTGTATTTTTTTTCGGAACGTATGAGCATAACGCTATATCCCCTTCGTTGAACCCAAATAATGAACTATTGATGGTGCGCTTCGGGTTCTTCTTGAACTCCTGTGGAATGAATGTTTTGTTGTAGCGCACTGTACCAACATATGCGGTCTTCCTCCTCATCAAAATACGCGCCATAGTATATAGTACGGCCAGCATCTAAATATTTTTCCACAAGATCCAGCACTACGTTCTGCCCTTGGTTTATCTCCCGTTGTTGGTTTGGCAGTTTTCCAGAATATATCATTCCCTTCACAGGATAATAACTCTGTGAGTCGCATAACCACCATACTTTCAAACCATACTTAGCTGCCTTTGACGGAATATATTGCGTGAAGCGGGTGCGGCCTCTGTAAGGGAACAACTGCTCATCAACTGTTAGTGCTCCATGAGGAGTGTAAGCTGCTGCCAAGTTATGTTGCAACATTTGCCAAATATCGTCAATAGCCGCATTTTTGCTGTTGATGAGTCGCTGTTGTCGAGTATTTCCATTGTCGAATCGAATAAATTGCTTTATACACATGAAGCGATCGTACGACAACGCAGCTTTGTATATTGGGCAACGCGTCGCGCCCCATAATTCCATAGCTGGTTCATGGTTTGATCTTGTGAGTCCAGTATACAAAAGAATAGCTACAAAGGCGTCCAACTCTTTCATTGTCACTGGCTTCCACTCCTTTTCTTTCGTGGGATTCGCCAAATTCCATGCAGCTGTAACCTCCCTACCTTTACGATTTGTTTCACGTAGCACTAAGTGTATTATTTCCTGTGTCATGATTGAACGCATTATTGTATAGGGGTCGTGTATATTTCCTGTTGGTCCTGGTTTCTTTCTTGTGAAGTCGACCACGTCATGATTACGAGTGCGTGATGTTGGTGGTGCTTTTTTACTCCATTGGGTGCCATCTTTACCAAAATAGTAACTTTCATTCGTTTCCTGTCAACATTTTCTTCCTCTTCATCATCGTCGTCATCAGTATCTTCATTTAGCTCGACGTATCCTTCAGTTTCGGCATCTGACTCTTCAGCAGGTTGGTATGTGCGATCTTCATCATCCTCAACTTCATAATTATCAATTGCAGAAATATCAATTTCTTCATCCATGTCTTCGCCCATAAAATCAGCAAATCTACTACCAGCTGCACGCCTTTCATCCGCAGTTATTTGCTGGTAACGTGTACTACGGCGCAATAAAGTTCATGTCTTCGGATTTTTCTTAGAATTTTCTGTTTTTATCATCATCCCTAATGTCTTTGAGTTTAGGTCTTTGTGTTCAGAACAAGTAAATTATGTGTTGAAATAATAAAAAAATTATAATTATGCCCAAAAACATGCATTAATTAGTGAAATTCAGTACAAGGTCCATACGGACCTATTCACACGTTCGCGTACTATTCTCACTAAAACCTCAATAACTCCTAAAGTAATGATCCGATCGGCTTGATTTTTTTCCAAAAGATGCGCAACAAAATACTCTTGGAATACAGAGTAACTTTGGGGGGGGGGGGGGATGTAGTGGCCGAAGTAGGTGTAATTTCGGTATGAAAAGGCAAAAAGGTCCCTAGGGACCTTCTCACTCATCGGAGGGTTAATGAACTTTGAACATCGCTTTACAATGATTGACAGTGTTGACTTTGTATAAGTCATTCCACGTACCGTTTATATATTGAATGTTTCCCGATGATATCGAGAATTATAAAACTGTTAATATTATGGGAAGGCTTAAAAATATAGTGCCCGTTGAAGTACGCCTTTTGGCTAAGGGAAAACATGTTCGATTTTATTTTTTTTCCCACAAATTACATATTTATGTAACCAAAGTTGTTGTTCTCTGAGTAATAGCATTAATTTTTACCATACTCCATACAAATAACAACCATACGCATGTTATAAGTCATTTATATAGTTTCAGCAAGGATGATGAATTGAATGAATTGTTTTTTTTTTGTTAAGGAATAACCAAAATGAGGCACTATTTTCAGTACTTAAATTCATTGTTTATATAGTTTTAACTTATTGTTGGTGTTTCATAAATTCAGCATTAAAAGATATCAAATGAGGATAGACGACTGATGGTGACGATGATGATGATGATGATGATACTGTTGTTAGTACTGCTGCTACTGCTGCTGATGTTTTTGAGTTTGATGACTATGTTGTTGTTGGTGTTGTAATTACTGTTGTTTTGGATAATATTAGTATGCCGTATAGTAAAGCTGAGCCTCTTTGCTGCTTTGCTACTTTTACAAAAACACAAACCCATTGTATTGTCATCAGTCTACTGTTATGACACTATTTTTTACAGCTATGATATGGTATTCATCTTGACAGGACTATATGCATGCATTTACATGTTTTAGCTAGTTTTGAAATATACATACGTAAAATACAATATACTTAGATGTAAGAGTGTGCATGTTTTGTTAAATGTTTTGGTGGTTTTGTATGCATATGATGCATTTATGTCATAATATTTAACATTCTTCTTTTCCATTATCAGTTGACAATTTAACACACAACAAACACAGATACACGCACATATACTTTGATATATACGCACACTCTTAAACATACCATAATGAACACCCAACATACCAAATGACTTGAGAAAAGTATTATTATAAGCTTACAAACACAAGCCTTAAGCTTGAAAAAGACTTGAGAAAATATTGAAAAAGGCTATTGTAACAATTGTAGAAAAATTAAAACGGAACCCTTGTGAAAATATTATGTGTGTATAATTACTATAAGCTTATTCTTGCAATTTTAGAATAAGCTTACAAAAATAATATTGTATTAACTTGTGTAAAGAAAAGCTTATTCGACTCAATATATTTATAAGCTTTTTTACATAATTGTAGTATAAGCTTCACATATAATATATTATTAAGTGTTGAAAATAGAAATCACAATTATTTTCTTTAATTTCATTTATTTTTTATTTTAATTTTAAAAATATAAATAATAATAATTCATTTTAAATATAAAAAATAAAAATTCATTTTAAATATAAATAATAATAATTAATTTTAACCACAAATAAAAATTATTATAAAAATAATTAAATTTAATATGCAATTGCACGTTCACTTTATAAAACTTACAAACAAATGTACACGCAAAACACGTTTGACAAATTAAAAAAAAAAAAGTAACAGCACTTTGTGTATGCATTATACGGGTAGAACAAAGACAACAAGACTAGAACGTATTGAAAAATATTTATATTTCAATCGTCATATTGCGTTATTCAATATGTGTGTTGTTTATAATTATACTTTAGAAAAAGTTATGTATAATAATCTTTTCTCAAGCATTGTTAAATACTGCTTGTGAATTCACATTTTATAAATATTATAATAAACGAAATTAAGAAAAGCTTAAAACACACTATTTTTATAAGCTTATTCTCTATTTGTATTGCAGTTTGATTGCCATATGGTATATTGGGCAATGTTATATGAAAGATTAAATTGATAATTTACTAAAAAAATGGCATTGATTGTGATGTAGAGGACATTTTAAACGATCGAGACTTGAGCTTAATTATATCAGTCACTGGAACCACACTGATTGCGTGAAAAGGGTAGTACACATAATTAGTTTGAGCTGATGTTTGGAACTACCAAAAATAAACGACCTAAACCAACTCTATATTAAATAAAAATATTCAGATCAAAATAGATACATAAGCAGCTCTTGATATCATATACATACATATGTACCTACCGAGGAAAACTATTATCTGAATTAAGCACAAAACTGTATACATATGATTTCGGTGTAGTATTATAAATTATGCCTTCAGATTTGAAGAAAATCCAATCACAGTTGAACATAATCTACACACTAGGATTTCATATCTTCCATTATAGCCCATAAGGAGTTCATAATTATAGATCTGTAGCAAAAAATGGGCCAATGATGCCAACACTCTAAAATCCATACCAAACTATCACTCTATGTAGATGCGTTGGCTTCTCGACAATCACAATGGCGGGTTTTCCGATCCGCTCATGTGGCAATTATATTTGTCGACATATCCCCCGAGATAAAAATGCGCACCTTCGATATCCGAATGGAGGTTTTGTAAGGCACAAACTAAGAAACCATAACAAAGTGGATAGTCGTTTGACTTCATTTGCTAAGAATATTGGACATTATAGATGAAAAATACAAGAAGATTGTGCACAATTCTCATTATTTTGCTACAAGATATGCCGAGTAATTGAGATCGATGGTGAGAGAATGTTCTTAAATTAAGATGAATACTTTCGGCAGCCAAATTCTCATCGGTACCCATCGCACGACGATGAAGACCCAGAGTATGGTCCAGCAGCAATCCAGTCTACGCACATTTGCGCGTACTGCACGGTGGTTGCTTTATTTCGTATAAAATGTATCTTCAACACACGCAGAGTTTAGGTAGCACAGCACTAACTTGGGAAATAAGTTTGCAATAATTAAAAACGTTATAAAAACGTACTCGTAAAGTGACTCATTTTGGTCCGCGGAGGTATGATACAGATAGACTGTATTTCGAACAGAAAAAATATATCAGTATCAAAATAACATATATTTTAAAAAGGATACGTATATTTGAGTCACCCTGTACTTAAAATTATAATGTATATTCTAGGTAATAAATAAATTTAATAATAAATATTATTTTTATTTTTATATTTTGTTTACCATAATAAATATTTCTTTTTATAGTTTTAATTGGATCCTGGATCCGCACCTGTCTGCTTAGGAGTAGAATAGATTTTTCAAGATTAACTGATAGGTTGTCAATATAAATAATTTATTGAATTGGTGCCTAGATTTTACATCAATGTACATTATCCCAACATTCGATTTTGTAATTATATCCGTAAAACTTTCGAGCCCAACAATGAAAATGGGGATTATGGCTGTGAGCGAAGCCGGAGTGGAAGATACCTAGATCAGAAAATCCTTAAGGCCGGCTACAAAAAACTTTTTGTCAGCGAAGACAGTATTGGAAACACCCCAGAGAAAAATCACTAGTCCAACCATTTACAAAATCTTTCTTTAAATATATTGGTAAACTCACAATATAATTTCGTTAAAAATAATCTAAAATACATATTAAATTAATCGTTATATACAATCAAAAAGAGGACTACTGATTTTTTAGTACATTCAGCCCATTTTGTTGTTTATTTTCAATCATTGTTTAGTAATCCACAAAAGTAGTAAAATCAATCGAAAGTCGCTTAAAATAACCATCAATTTTTAACTGACAAAATGTTATAAAAAACCATTTGTTTTTTTTGTTTTCCAAATTGAATATTTTTTTATTTGTATGTAATTTTTCAAAACACAACACACACACAGATGTATATATTTTTATTTTCTATGTGTGTATCTATATTTGAATAATTTCTTGTAATTTTTATTGAAATTATTTTGTATATAAACAAACTATTTTCGGTAAAAAAAAACCAAAAGGATTTATATGAAATTATATTTTTAGAAACAGAAAACATAAAATTTTGCATTTAATATAAAATATCAACTTCTACTGAATGTCTGTAAATTTTTATAGTTTTTTTTTTTTTTGAAATTATGATTTAAATAGTTTAAAAATATATTTCTATGAATTTCAATTGATTCTTCATTTAAAAACAAACTCTACGTATTACTTTTTCAATAAACTACAGTCGGTAACCGAAAATTGATTGTGAGTGTAGTTGTGGTGGAAAAAAAAATATTTAATTTGGTTAATTAACATAACGATCATTAATTGAAAGATCTGTCGGAGTCTCAGATATACCGAGATGATCTAGTATTTCCCACGTAGTCCCTTTTAACGTTTATATTCATCCGAAAAAGTCTATAACTAAGTTGTGGCTACGTTCGCCAGGTGTTTGTTGTTGTAAAATTGGAAATTGTATTTAAAAAGTATATAAAATTAAGACCTTTAAATCTAAGAATAACTTGTCACTCACAAGAACAGGCACGAAATTAATAAAAAAAAAATAAAATTGTAGAACATTTGTTAAGTGTTGAACTAACTTATCAATTAGCCCACATAAACAGTTTGTTGTCTATACACCATGACATGTTAGGCATTTTACATATGAATCTCTTTAAGCGTGTGTTTTTGTATGCGAATCCTTTTGAGCCTTCTTTGTTTGTTTTCAGTTTGTGTATGTCCTTGACATTTAATGCATTTTACAATACTGATAATGATGATGCTGCTGATGATGATAATAAAGATTAACATGTTGTTAAATATTGTTTTATAGACTTAACATATATTTTGTTTCTTTGCCTGAAATTGATCATTTTAAAACGTGTTTAATTTGTACAATATCTACTCACATAATCTATTATTTATATAAAAAGAAGACTTCACTTTAAATTTTAACCACTCTACAATCAAGTTTTTTTTTTTTTCATTTTAACCATCTCAACAATTTGACAACCACTAGAAATTCAAACGCTACAAGCGAAGGTAAAATATTACGTACAAGACAAATAGAGGCACAAAAGATTATAATTGATTTCTTTAGACATCCAATCAATCAAATAAATCAAAAATTGTATACCCATAACTTGTTAAAAAATCTTGATGAACGTTTTGAATATTTTCTTTTTTATTATACGAAAACGAATATGACAGACCAAGTAAACAAGCAAAATAAAGCATTCAATCAATCAACATTCAATCGAAGTTATGATAGGAGTGTTTTTTCTTATGATGAAATGATTATTTGTGATTTAATGAAAGTAAAATAAAAGAAATGTTAATATGATAGTATGTGATGATCAAACGCAATTGCAATTTTATATTTTTTTAAAGAAATTCAAAAAATTAACAAAAACATAATTAAATTGTTGTAGATTTAAATTAATCAGCCAGTACTAAATCCACAAACTCCTCAAGAATTTATACAATACAGTAGAATGTACATTATACCGTAGCAGAGAAAAAAGTTCGCCGTAAACCAGCGAATATAAAATGTTTTTTAAAGGCAATTTCAAAAAAAATATATATTTTTTTGCCGAACGTAGGGGTCGCCTTTTTACATTTTTCGTTATATGTTCGGTTTTTACAGTTAAAGCGTAATATGTCGATTTTTTTGTCTCGGTTAATTGACCTCAAGTGTTCCGCTCTAGTACTTACTCCCCAAATCTCAGTTCCTACCACCCAAATGTGCGACCCTAATGTCAAAAAATTAAAGCTTGCATCATAAAACGTTTGATAAGAAAGTATTTCGATAACTGCATCATCAATATATCATACTTTAATATCCGATTGTAAATATTGAAGATATAAGTAAACATTCAAAAATGTGACCCCTACATTACGCAATAAAAAAATATAAAAATATTTTCCAAATAGTTGTGCTGGAATTATTGAAATATAAGGCAGTATTTCGATAATTACAGCACAACTATGATTTTATGATTTTTTGCGAGCTTTAATTTTCTAACATTAGGGTGGTACAATAGGATGGAAGGAAATGAGATTTTTTATCCCCGTAACAAAAAAAATCGATATATCACACTTTAAGATCGGACTGTTAATATTGAAGATATAACGAAAAACTTAAAAAAGCGACCCCTACGTTCGACAAACAAAACAAAAAAAAAATTAAAATGGCCCGGCAACAATACTTTATATTCGAAGGTGTACGATGCACTTTTTTTTTTGCCTGTAAGGTTATTCCATGAACACCGTACTGTTGAAAAGTTCTTCTGTTTCCTCCAGCCCATTTCACTTAGATCATCCAAAGTTGGAATATTGTTTTAATCCTTGCAAAGGCCAGATAGCCACCATGACGGTGTTCTAAGGTCTCGTCATTCTCTCCACAGGTTACACAAGTAACCGATTTTGGAAAAGGTGTACCCTCCGCTATGAGGGACCAGTGAGAATCTTTGAATTCCCTGAGTTGCTACCACATCCAAGCTTCTCCGTAGAATTCTAGTGGCCTCACAAACTCTCGCGGTGTCTCATATATTTCATTCACGAAGTTCAGTCAAGGACAATGAAACAATAGGATGTACAGAGTTAAAATAATTTTGGTGTCTGTAGTTGGTTAAGTCACGTTATGATTTTAGCTCTGTACATTCCATAGTTTAATAGTTCTTGGCTCAGCTCTAAAAACCTTCAATAATTTCGCGTTGTCCAAGTTGACTGTACCCAGATAAGAACCCTCTCGAGCCAATTCGTCAGCTTAATTACAATGCCTTCGAACTCTTATAATCTCAATACAGCTCCTGGTTAAAAAGTTATAGTTTTACTCCTTGCACCCTAGGATAGTGACTGATCTTACAGAATTCAGGGAGATTGCATGGATATGTCTATTCGTAAATATCCTTATAACATCATGGAACGACTTAAAGGGTAACAACGTCTTCATAAGCGTTCTCAGGCACACCTAGCTCGTGAAATAGTGGATTTTTTGAGAAATCATTTTGGTGAGCACCTATTTTCCGGACCTGTCAACTGGCCGCCTAAATCGCGTGATATCTCTTCTTTTCGAGTTATGTTCAGTCACCCACAATGCATTCCGTGATAGCCTTATCCCCGTTAAAAAAGCAATCTAATGTTAAAATTACATTTGTCTCTGAACCTTCCTGTGGTGTATTTTCGGGATATATCAGAGAAGCACTTAAGATCTGGAGGAAATCTATGTCCGTTGAGTGCTGAAATGCTATCCTTGGCCAGCGCCAGGCGAAGGGATTCATCGCTACATCTAGTGGAAACTTCAGCATTTTTATATGAGATAAGATCGTGTCATATATTGAACTATCTATGAATGTGTATGTATGCTCATATATATTTTGCTTTTTTCATAGGTAATAAAAATTTATTAATTGTTTATATTTTTTCACAAGGCGGTGCCAGATGATGAAAAGATTTTACAATATATTCATACGCTGTGTGAAAAAAGGGGTCAGTTGAGCATTGGGACCTGTCCCGTGATAGCTGAAAACAGTACCGGTTTTGAAAATACATATCACGAGATAGGTGAAAAAAGGACTTGTTCCTAAAGTTTCTACAATGTTACCGGTTTAAAAGTCCCCTGCGGGAAAAGGTCATATACCAGGACACGTCACATGACCGGTTCATTGTGATAGGGACCGGTCACGGGAACGATCACTTTAACATGGGCTTGTCCTAGAAGGGGTTAATTGCCCTCTGTGACATGTCACAGGACTGGTCCAAAAGGACAAGTCGAGACTTTGATGGGTACTTTAGGAACCGGTGCTCTTTTCACCTATCTCGTTTTTTCGGAACCGGTTCAGTTTTCACCTATCCCGGGACAGGTCCCAATTCCTAACAGACCCCTTTTTTCCCGCAGGATCATGACATGTTCTTTTAGACCAATCCTGTGACATGCCACAGATGGCAAGCCCATGTTAAAGTGATCGGTCCCGTGACCGGTCCCTATCACAATGAACCGGTCACGTGAGATGTACTGGGATGGGTCATTTTCCCGCATGGTACATACTATTGCAGAATGCTGTGAAAACAAAATCTGATTATGAAACTAAATGTCTTTATATGAGGAATCTTGTTTTAATTTCATTTATTTACTAAATTTTCTCCAAATTCCGATTTAAACAATTATTCGAAGTAATAAAAAGTCTTCATAAGCTTAACATTCAACTGCTTACTTTGTTACTAAGATTCCTATACAAATATCTTCACATGCAATACTACTATAATTCCCAGCAAAACATTGGTAATGTGTGCGATATTCTCATGCGATACCTTGTAATGATAGCTCGTTAACTTTTTCATTATTTGCAAGCATAAAGTAATAAGGTACTCATTATTGATTAGCGCCCCGGTAGGCTAGTTGGTAGCGTGCTAGCTTATCAGTGCGGGGGTCGTGGGTTCGATTCCCACCAGAGGCTCTGGTCTGTTTTCGCTACAACGAGCCAAAAGCCTTTGTTGCTAGTGCTCGGTTAGGGTATTAAGATATAATTTGTAATTGAATTTATATATGATTTATAAATGTAAAGTAATAATTAAAATATTTTTGAAAATCTATTTTTTGTAAGCAAAAGGGTAATGTATGTTTGTGTTGATAACACTAGCGAAAAACGAAGCGCAACAATTCATTTAAGTTTAAAGCCATCAAATACTATATGCGTCGATAGCTCAGTGTGTAGATTTCTTGGCTGGCAACCAGATTTCCCTGGTTCGATTCCCATCTTGACCACATTATTTTTAATTAAAAATATTTTAAACAAAATATTTGTAATAATTTTTTTTAATAAAAATTCCTCTTTTTTAAAAATATATTTTTAGACACATTACTTTTTCCATTCTCGTAACCATATAAGTAGCCCCTTACATTATCACCTCTAAAGTAATGAAGTAAGGTGTAAAGTAATCCATGGCTATGCATTACTTTACCCATTATTTGGTAATGTGTGGTTTTGCTGGGTTGTTTATAATTAAATAAAAAATGTAAGAAATGTTCAATAATTCGATTTAAAGCTTTCACTTGTTATTCCAGTTAAATAATTTAAACAATATCTTTTTGGCATATCATGGCACTTAAGAAATAACTGATTTAATCAATCAACTGTCACATCAAATTCAAAAGACGAATCAATACATATAAACAATGACGAATGAATTTGAATTTAACAGCAAAGAAATAAACAAAAAAAAAATGTAACGGTCACCCAAGAGATATTAAAATTGATGAATAAACCCAACCTTAGTTTTGTTAAAAAAAAAAAAATTAACAACAAAAAATCAAAAGAGTTCAATAAAACAAGCAACAAAAAAAATTAATAAATATTCAGTATCAGCAAATGAACCACTCTGTCAACTATAAGAATGACATTTATGGTTTGGAATAGCGTCCACACAAGACGAATTCAAGGTGTAGAGTAAATAAAATTCTTAGGGTTATTTTTTCCAATTTTTATATTATTATTTTTTTTTGTTTGCAGTGATGAAGAGAAAATACACGAGAAATCAATTTAAAGTGTCTCTCGATAACGTCAACATCATCGTCATCATCATCATCATCATTCTTCAAATGCAATCGAATAGTGCATCAACAATAGGGTGGATCTTATTTTTAGGAGGAGGATAATTACTTTATATACACGTTTAGGAAATAAAAACTGTCAAGCAAAATCTTTTACTTACATTTTATAAGAAACTTTTATTTGGTTGATTAACATTAATTTGCTAAGATATTCTTTTTACATAATCCTCTTAAGTTATTTAAGAGATTAACTAATTGCCACCCTAATCAACTGTAAACATTTGAGATTTTAAACTCAAACTAATGATGAATTCCATTGAAATAAGGCAAAACAGACAGAAGAGATCCCAATACAAATGATGTATTGAAAACATTGTTACAGGGTTTAAAGTACTTTTACACATTCAGTACAAACACACAATATAAATTTGTCTGATTGTATGTCCATACGTCTGTCTGTCCCTCAGAATGTGGCCTGTGTGGTTGCTTCGTTGGTTATTTCGATGGTTGGATTTGTTTGTTGGTTGGTTGGTTGGTTGATTGGTGGTGTGTTAAAGCATCAACATTGATGATGTTAACACTTGAAATCTATCAAGTCACTCACACAAAAGAATATTGAATACAATATTATGTCAATGTCATTATCAACATAATGATCGGACAAATTTTTTGTATGCCAACGAAGGTGTGATTTTTAAAATCAGACTACATATTAAGAAAAATATATCAAGAATTTGAGCTGGAAAATGCAATTGGTAAATTTGTTTTCTTTTTAACGGAATCATGTTTTAATCTTATGTTTGATATTTCTGTAATTCTACACAGAAAAATATTTTGAGTTTTTGTAGTATTTTCAATTAAAACTTTGCCATATTAATAAATAAAATTTTATTTTTGTGATAGCTCAATTTGTAACTAAAATTAATTTGATTGTTTTTAATGGCAAAATTTTAATTGAAAATGATCAAAGATTACAGAATATTTTTCTGTGCTGTATATTATTATCATTTTAAACGACTAATCGAATCGTTAGCATAATTCTTTTTGAACAGATCTTCGATCCTGGAACTCTCGGCATTTTTTTTTTAAGTTCCATTTTATAAAATTGTCCATATCTCAAAAAGTAAGAGAGATAAAGTAAAATGGCAAAATGTTTGTTCCTGTGGAATGCGCTTAGTGCATATCGACTAAGTCCTGGGAGTTTTCCGAGACACACAAATTTTTTAACTCTGAAAAATTGTAGGTTTACTATTTTTTTTTTGTTAAATTTACATTGTGTTTCATATTTTAGTATCGTCATTGTGCCTATTAGGAAATTAACTTAACAACGTATTTGATTGCTAAGTGGACAAAAATAGAGTAAAATATAAGTTTTTTTGGTTCAAGCTCAGCCTTTTTTCTGGAGGTTCAATATCGATTAAAACTTCGGACTCTGACAATAGATTCTGGACTCCACATAATATG
The DNA here is from genome assembly GCA_949748255.1 of Eustalomyia histrio. Taxonomy (NCBI): domain Eukaryota; kingdom Metazoa; phylum Arthropoda; class Insecta; order Diptera; family Anthomyiidae; genus Eustalomyia; species Eustalomyia histrio. The sequence continues at coordinate 129,339,847 of OX456526.1, read as the reverse complement.
TAGGCCATCCAAAAATCTGACAAGAAATCTGATGATAAATCTTGAATTTGACTTGTTTTTGGTGTTTGTGTTAAATTTTACACTTTAGAATCTTCTAACACATATATGGCCAACATTTTTGTAGAATATTTCATTCCCGTTTTTTCCCTTTTTGGGGGTGTTTTTTACGATTTGTTAGAATAGAGCCAAAAATCATCGTTATGTATGGTAGTAAGAGGGTTAATATGTTCCATAGAAATATTTGCGTAAATATTTTCTACACCCTACACCTTACTTAAACAGATATTCTGGACGAACAGGACAAAGAAGGTAAATTTGAGCCCCCCCCCCCCCTACCCATCCCTTAAAATAAAATTCCGATGTGATGTTTCAAAACGCCGACATATGTATATTTGTTTTGTTTTTGCGTCTGCCAGAATGCATTGTCAGAATGCCGTAATTTTGGAAAAAGTTCAAAATTGTTGCACAGATTCGCCAAAGGTCTGCTTACTTTGAGATAATTATAAAATAATACACGATAAACCAACCCTTTACAACGATGGCCGACAATACGACACGGATTCAGAGAAAACCACGTTTTGGTGTTGGAATAGTGAGATTTACTATAGAACACTGTGCGAGCTTTGATCGGCACTACCCGAAGGTAATATTTACCGAACTCTAGAAAGATTTTCGGCTCGGCTAGTTGGATTTATTATCAACCAACGGGGATAAGCAGTGGTTCTCGTACTTGAATGATAGGACTAACTACAAACTAGAATAAACAGCGGTTCTCGCGTTCAAATAATACGGCTGGCTAACGACTAGAATAAACAACGATTCTCGGGTTCAAATACTACGACTAACTACAAACAAGAACAAACAGCGGTTTTCGTGTTTAAATAATACGGCTAGCTAAAGATGAGAATAAAAAACGGTTCTCATGTAGGGAGGCAGGAAACGGTAGAGAAATCAGGTAATATTTCATTCTCGGGTCGAAGTATTACACGATTCGTCCCTTGGTATTTGCTCGCCTTACAGCCTTTAACTTTCCCACTATATGTAATTAATTTTCCCAACTTAATGAGAATTATTCAAGGTATTGCTATAAGTATAATATTGAGTATGGGTAAAAGTAATAATACTGGATATGAGAATAAATAGATTTGTAACGACACGCTTAAGGTAAGGTAACTCACAAAGCACAGCAATTCATTTACTTATTAAGGAATAACTCACTGGTAGAATTTTCGTCTAGTACAGAGAGATCCAAGGATCGATTTACATCGTAAAGTTATTGTACAGGGTGGCGCAAAAATAACCTTCCGATGTTTTTTGGCTGTAATTTAAAAAAAATGAAAAACTTTGATTCTTCTTGTGGATTATTTTTATTTGGTCTTTTAATTTTTTTTACATCAAGTCGAGAATATGATGTCATGTAAATGGCCGCCGCCACAGTTGATTGTCATTTGAGCCCTTTTTATGGCATTTTCCATCACTTTGGCCAAAACTTCCGGCGATAGGTCCTCACATTCTTGACGGATATTGTCTTTAAGAGCTGCAAGAGTCTGAGGCTTGTTGACATAAGCCCGCGACTTCAAAAAGCCCCACAAAAAGAAGTCTGGAGCGGTCAAATCAGTTGCACCGTCCTGTTGGAACCACATGTTTTCCAATCCCAATTCATCAAGTTGCGGCAAAAAGAACTCGTTGATCATTGCTCTGTAGCGCTCACCATTCACAGTAACCGTTTGGCCCGCGACGTCTTCGAAGAAAAAAGGTCCGATGACTCCTCGAGCGAAAACAGCACAACATACAGTGACTTTGAGCAGGTGTAATGGCTCTTCGTGGGATACACGCGGATTTTCAGTGCCCCAGAAGCGTAAATTTTGCTTATTTACCTACCCGCTAAGATGGAAATGGGCCTCATGACTCATGATTATTTTTGATGAAAAATCATCTTCATTATTGCTCAAATAAATAGTAAGCAATATTCCGCGTTCTGGAGCAGTGTAGCGTAATATTGTTTATTAACGTGTATTTCGCATGTGTTTACTACACAAATGTCAAAACAGAACTGACATTAGGGGCCAATCGCAAAATTTATAGCATTTTCTGATAGGAGGATTACTTTTGCGCCACCTTGTATTTAATAAAAAATACAATTTGAAATAAATATTTTTTTAACAAAGGTGTTTTTATAAAAATCTAAACAAAAAACATAAATAACCACTTACTTTATCACATCCATACATCACTTGTGGCTCTTCATTAATACACGCAGAGCAAAAACATGGTTGTAACATGATCACCGCTATAAAATTATGCTTGAAAAAATACATTGCCAAATAGATTATATATAAAGTTTTTATATTTTTTAATTCTTTTTAATAAAAACAATAAAATTGTTTTTCAAAAACTAGTTTTTTTATTAATTAATTTCTTGTAAAACAATGACTTTCTTGTGAAAAAAGTACTTCCAATATTAATAAAATAATTGTTTAAAACAAAAAGGGTGGAATGCATAAAGTTTTTGAACAATTCAATAAAACGTCTATAAGCTTATTTGACAAAAAAAAAAAACAGCATTTGCAATTATTTAATGACTTATTCAAGGGTCATCCATTATTTCTTTGTTTTTAAAAAATTCCTCAAATTGCTACATAAATAAAATAAAAAATAAATTGTACAATATAGTGATGTTGATTTAATCAAAACATAATCTTTATTCGAATACTTTCATTATTCGTAGTAATAAAGGGTCTTTAAAATACTACATTTCCACTTCTTAGTTATGTTTTAAATTTTTTCATTATGTTTTAATTTATCATACAGTAAATTTATTTATTTTTTATTTTTTATTCAAATATTCAAGAACCAAGCCCTCTGGGCCAAATATGATTTGTATACTACTAAAATTTGCAAAAATTCTTATAATTACTGAGTCAATCGTTTACTATATTTATGAATCAGTAACAATTTATTGGAGAGTGAAGAAAAATAAAACAAATAATTAACAAACTGATATTTTACGATTATGCATGACATTTTTTGATAAAGGTTTAATGGAAAAATGTGTAATCTCTTCGAAAACTTCAATATTGGAATTTAGGCAACTGCTTATAATATTAACTGCTTTCAAATAGTGAGTTTTTTACGAATAAGAGTGTCGCATGTATTTGTCCGACGTGGCGCCTAACGATTTTTATTTTAATGTAGCGCCATGTAGGACATATATGCACAACAAAAAAACGTTCTCACAAAAAAGCAACAACTTCGATTCGCTCTCTATTTTTTTCTTAGAAGAAGAGTTGATCAAATTATATTATTTCATAATATTTGTCTTACCAAATGGCAAAAAGTAAATTTTTATCGTCTACTGAGTTAGAAAAAAATACTCGAAAGTACAGAAATGTAAAGATTACAATTCTAATGACTCTGAAAATGATCCTTTATATAATCCATATTATTATTACTACAATAAAATGAATTTCATTTTTTTTACAAAAACAATTTTTTTCAATTAATTTTTGTTCTGCACCGAAACCATTATTACAGAAATTTTATACATCTTATCATTGCAATAAATTCGTATTTATCGTCAATCACTTTTGTGTGACAGGGCTAGAGAAAATAAAAGTGGCGTTAACCTCAAAGTGCAGTGTCACACATATGTGTCCCACGTGGCAATCAATGTGTTAAAGTAAAATTCTCAGATTGCGTAAACTGTTTGTTTGATGAAAATTCATATTTTCTTAAAGCAAAATTTAGATTCTAAAGACTTCTTAGATTCTGTGGACTTTTTCAACATGAAAAAATATTTAGATTTTAAGAAAAAAATCTTAAAAATATCCTTGGAATAAAAGAACTTTTCTATTAGAAAAAGTCCATAGAATGTATGTATGTTTTTTTAAGTATTTTTCTTTGAAAAAGTTTTCGGAAAAAATATTTTTAAAGAAATATTCTTAAATTTAAAAAACATTATCATAGTTTTGAATTATATAATAACTGATAAAATAATATTTTTTTTACTAATTATTATTACTTTTAATGTGATAACTTTATTATATTAGGACGACTATGGTTGGCCTAATCATAATTCCAAAAAATATATGATGCTCTTCGAATATGATTGCCGCAACCATGTTTTTTTCTCTGAGTGTATACATTACCTTACGCATTATTTGCTAATGTGTGGTTTTGTTGGGTTGAAGAATTTATGGTGACACACATGTCTGCCGGACTAAGCAATTGAGCCAGATATGAGTAAAAAAAAATATAGTATAGGAAGAGTTCTAAAATTGGAACCTTCAAAACTTAATAAAAACATTAACTAAACAATTTCAAATATCATACACAATTAGTGGTGTCTCATTCAGAAAAGTTTTTTTTTCCTCCATTTCAATTGTTTTACAATAATTTAAAAATAACAACATTATTATATGATTTAATTTAAAATACATATTCTATATAAATTCTACCTTTAATTCCCTTGAAAAATGTCTTGATTTAATGTCAACACAAACAAAATATCTATACATAACTAAAATTTAAATAAGCATATTCCAGTTATTTAAATACACAGACTACGGTTGATATTGTTATTTATAACCATAGATGCTGACTGGCGATATAGCGCCAGACACATCAACAGCTTTAAACGAAAAAAAAATCAGTAACATCATACAACAAAAAATGAACAAAAAGAACACTTTAACAATACACATAGCTTTGAAAAGGAGCCAAATCTGAAGATGTTAAGTAACTTAAATTAAATGATGGGAAATAAAAGTTTAAATACAATCATTTGTATGAACAAATTCAATATTGAAATAAAGTAAATGAGAATAAAAACAACATAATCTTTTTTTTTTCCATATTTCATATTATTCATTGAATCTTCACTTTTAAAAACTGTGAACTAACAATAATTATCCAAATCTTAAAACTAAATATTAATTGTTAAGTCCAGCCAGTGCCAGACTGATGTTATGTGGTTCAACTGGGACCATTATTTCCCCTTATTATTAGCGGACCAGATCCGCAGTGTCCCTCCTCCTAAGACGCTGGTGGCCGTGATTATTAGTGAAGTTACGGGCTAGTATGTTGGGGTGTGTTTCCAGTTTTGTTAAATAGCGTTGACAGTGTCTAATAATTTCATCTTTGACAAGGGGTACATTCAGATCTTTATGTATGTTGTAATTCCTAACATACCAGGGTGCGTTCGTGATCGTCCTCAAAATTTATTTTGCATTTTCTGAATTTTCCCTATATTGGACGCAGAGGCAGTACCCCAGAGCTGAATTCCGTAGCACCATATGGGTTTCATGATCGAATTGTAAATGAGTAATTTGCAGTCCAGGCCTAGTTTAGAGTTTTTGCCAGTAAGCAAAGCGAGTTGAGCAGTTTTTAGCCTCATCTGAGTTGTTTTCGCATCTATATGATTTTTCCACGTGAGTCGACGGTCAAGGTGAATACCGAGATATTTCACACATGTGTGTTGGGGTATATTCAGATTATTAATTTTAATGGGTGGACACGTCTCTTTTCTCAGTGTGAAAGTAATGTGGATACATTTCTGTTCATTCACCTTAATTCTCCACTTATCCAACCAAGCTTCCAATTGTGAAATGTGAGTCTGTAACATTCTAGACGCTATTTTTGAGTCATCGTGGACGCTTAAGATTGCAGTATTGTCAGCGAAAGTCGATGTGTGGGTATTAATATCTAATGGCATGTCTGAAGTATAAATGATATATAACAGAGGACCCAAAATGCTATCTTGTGGAACTCCGGCTTGTATATCTTGAGGAGAGCTGACAAAACTTTTTTCAGCAAGAGTGAATTTTCGATTTGTTATATAGCTTTCGAATAGCTTGTGAGTATTTGTTGGTAACAAAAGTTTTATTTTAAACAGTAGACCTTCATGCCAAACCTTATCGAAAGCCTGTGAAACATCGATAAAAAGGGCAGAGCAGTATTTTTTCTCCTCGAACGTTTTTCTGACAACAGTAACTAGCCTGTGGGCTTGCTCAATGGTGCTGTGTTTTCTCCTGAAGCCAAATTGGTGTGCTGGAATACAGTTGTTTTGTTCCACATAAACGGTTATCTTTTCCATTAGTATTTTCTCGAACAGCTTTGACAAATTGGATAGTAGGCTTATAGGCCTATACGATTCCACTTTTATGTGATCTTTGCCTGGCTTGGGTAGCATTTTAACGAGTGAAACTTTCCATTCTGGGGGATAGTATTCAAGGCGTATAATAGCATTAAAAATAAAGAGAATTATCTTTAATGCTATACGGGGTAACTCCAAGAGCATCTTGTTACCGATTCCATCGATACCAGGAGATTTTTTGGGATTTAGTTCAAAAATAGCCTTTTCGACCTCTTTCATCTCAAACGTTAATCGGGTAGCTGCTCGGTGCTGGGGTAAAATCGGTGGCAACTCTGTTACAGAACTTGTTATATTTGGCGTGAATACTTTTCTTAAATGTTCTACAAACAGATCTCCTTTTTCAGTATCATTTCTAGCCCAACCTCCGTCTGATTTTCTCAAAGGAGGCTTACATAAGACAGGTCTTTTTAAATTTTTCGTTGCACGCCATAATGAGTAATCAGTTCTTGATGTTGGATCTAAATTTTCAAGATATCTGTTTAATGAAGCAGTTCTCTTATGTTCAAGTAGCTTTCTTAATTTTTTAGTGCATTCTTTCAACCGTTCCTTAAGTTGAGGAGATCTGTGCTGTTGCCACTCTCTTCGAGCTCTTCTTTTTTCATTTAATGAGTCGTTCGAGAGGTCGATATCTTCCGGTGTTCTTAGCGGTATGTTTTCCAAGCAATGTGTACTGATAAATTTTTTATACTTCAACCAATCTGTTGTTTTGCCTGTCAGTGCTAAGTCACCAGAGGGGGGTACAATTCCTCGGGGGTTTAAAATAGTAACAACTGTAGGTGTGTGATCAGATGAGAGATCCAATAATGGTTCTACATGGACCAATTCTCTCGCAATAGACATTGTTATTCCAAAGTCTATCAGATCGGGTATTTTTCGACGATCCGTTGGCCAGTACGTGGGTTCTCCACTAAAGATCACATCCATACCCAGCTTAGAAATTGTATTAAACAAAACACGGCCCTTAGGGGTAATAAGCCGTGACCCCCAGAATGTATGCTTGGCATTGTAGTCTCCAGCTGCCAGAAAACGCGGTCCTAATGATTCGAAAAAGCCTGTGTCCTGATCCTCCGTTATGGAGAAATTTTTCAAAAGATTTAAGGTTAATGGTGAGTGTGTAGTTTCTCCTATTATATTATACATTGTTGGGTAGCTGATATGTTCATTTGGTATGAATTCATTAGAATTGGTCAGATTCGAAATCATAATTAAACTTTCAAATTGAAAACACCAATTAAAAAAAAAAAAATGATAAAATAGAAAAGATTATAAGAATAGTGTTTTTTATTATATTTCATAGTTACTTACATTTGATTATGATCTCGAACCTGGTTCTTATGAACTTGAAATGAACATGTATCATTAAATGCATGCCACATGATTTTTTTTTTTTTAGATTTATAAAAAATTCATATGTTTCCCAATCGATTCGGATGTTTTTCTTTAACAAATATTAAAAAAAACAATTAAATAAATATTTTTCTAAAGAACTACAGCACGTATGATCGATATAGCATTAATCATACGTCCAGTTGTCCCTAATATATGTATTTAATACATGGAACAACAATATTTTTATTTTTGTACTGAATATTTGTGATGTAAAATTTTAATCAAATATTTTATCTAAAACGAAATATACACTCAAAAAAAATGTTAGTGAAATTAGAAAAAAATGTACCTGAGTCAGTAAAATTTACATTAGCAGCGTGCTAACAGAACAATTTTTTCTTTCAGCCAAATCGTTTTGCTGAAAATCACAAAGCTGATTTTTGGCAAAAAAAAAATCACCAAAAATTGGGATAACACTAACAAAGAAAATATACTTGTACCTAATGAAGAAAATTAAGAAAACCAACATTGAAAGAATCAAATTTTGAATGTTTTCCTTCTATTACATTATCATGTTAACCATCTCCTCATGAAATTGATCACTAGTTCTTAAAACGAATTCTTTATAATTCGAAATTAAGCTAATGCGATACTAAACATAATTCACTAAATTATCTGTGAAACAGTTTTTCGTTTACAATACACGATTTGGAAGCAATAAAGTGTTTTAATTCAAACTTCTTAATATTAAAAAAAAACACATTTTAAAACTAACGCAATTTTTGAAAATCTCAAAATAAATATCTTATATCAGTAATAATAAACACAAAGTAAGATTGAAGCTTTACCTGTTACAAGGAAATATAGAATTTTTGCGGGATACTCTTATTGAAAACGTATAGAGGGATTTTTATAAAATTTGACAGAAGAAGTAATGTTAAGTATTACCAAAAAAGCGTTAAAGTTTTAATAATATATATATTTAATTTAAGATGCGTTGTCACTCAATTTTACATTTTCCGATACACGAAATTCTCCATCTCTTCTCAAGTAAAGGCACAAAAATTTGATTTGGTTTTTGTATTTATTTATTGGCCATACACTCAGAATATTATGTAGTTAACTGTTTGTAGTTTAATAAAAAAGTTTTCCGTTCCATTTAAAAATAAAGAAATATACATTCATTTTTCGAAGAAATATCTATATTAACTTTTTTCATACATTTATTCGAAATAATTTACTATCATTTACTGATTTTTTTCAGTTTCATTTATTTTTTTCATTTGTTTGAAATTTAATAAAAATTTACCCACAAAACGGAAACTTGTGGTTTATTTGTGTCGGTAACAGTTATTAAAAATTTAAATTTTGTTTGCTGTCTATTCAAAAAAAATATTCAAAAAATTTCAATTTGTTTTTTTATTTAAATTGGTTGTATATATACAAAATTTTTCAATACAAATTACAAGAACTTCATAAACACACATACATATACAAACACATTCATACAAAAAGTATTTATAGCTTCATATGCATACATGCTTTTTGTATTGTACGAGTATATTAAAAAAAAAAACAAAAAATAAATGAAAAAAACATTTATTTTTTAAGGATGGGTAGGTAAAATTTTGACATTTATTTTAACTGATTATATCATTTGTTTCTAACGGATGTGTCAGTTGATTAATCAAAATTTAATAATAAATAACAAATGGCATTTAATTTAAATGAAAATTAAGTAGACCGGTTTTTAAATGAAATATCATTTCTTTTAAATGATATTTTGAGTTATCTTAACTTACAAACTTTTTTAAGTGTAGGAATAATTTATATTTTAATATTACTTTAGCTTACGGTTTTTATTCTAAACCTATTTTGGCTCATATTGCTTCAAGGATATAATACAAAAATTATGTAGAAGAAAAATTTGCTGTAGAATTTTTAGTTCCGATCACTTGGTTTAATTTTCATGGCCGGTTACAGGGTTAAATTCAATGCCAGTTAGACGGTTAAATTTATAGATTTGGAAGAGAAAAAAATTTCCTGAAAGTATACAAAAGAAACGAATTTTTAAAATTCTCACAAAGTTAATACGCAAACGACACTCCACTGTAGCTGCCTCTCACGAATTCACTATACGTGCGTTCTTAAACTTTATATGTCTATGTCTTTTAAAAATATCAGGACTTGTACAATCCACAAGACCATAGTGTATGTGGATGTTAAGGGCCTCCTCAACAATATAGGTTTTGGTTGTCACCTTGGTCCTTACGGAGCTCGACAACTGGTGTCTAAAGGTTTTTATTTATGCGTAAGACGTAGTAATATCGGTATCAGATTTCTTTCTGGATATGATAAGTGGGCTACAGATAACGAGTTGGGTGTGAAAAATTAAACTGACGCTTTTCACTACGAGAAGGAAAATTTGGAGTCTCAGAAGCCCGCGGCTACAGGTCTGCTAGTTTTCTTTTTTAGCGATGCAAGGTATCCGGACATCGTCCTTGATGCGAATCTTTTATGAAATCTAAACACAAAATACAGGTGTTAACAATCTCGAATGCGATATGACAATTCTAAGAAGGTATTTGGTTCTAAATGAAGGTTGAGCCGAGTTATTATACTGTGTACATATGTATATCCGGTACTTATGCCTCACTTGTGTAGTGGACAGATGCCGACAAGGGGTATATTAGAACTCAGCTCTATAGGGTACAGCTACTGGAGCACTTCAGAAGCACTAAGCACTACGCTTCGACATTGATCTTGGGAATAGATTCTAGTAGTATTGCGCCTCTGTTTCCTACCGGTTCTTGAAGTTCAAGATCCTACGGACTTGTGATAATTATAGGTGTTTTACATTTCTCACACTGCAAGATATTCCTCGAGAAGTATTTTATGGTTATATTCCCTTTCTAAAATATTATAGGCCATTTTGAAATTGAGGTTTACAATGACGGCTCTATGATGAGCTACCTGTATTTCCTTAAAGGAGTTGAATATTTCAGACTTCAATGGAATGCCCGACGATGGTAACGTCGTTTAGGCAGGCGTAAAATTTACTTTCTCAAAGGGAACACTGACATTTGAATCGACAATCAGACGGCTATTAAGTCTCTCAGCTCTTACTTGATAACCTTCGCTATTGTGAGACAGTCCAAGGATAAGCTGGCAAAACCAGTTCATCTTTTCAACATCACTTTTCTATGGGTCTGTGGGGACATAAGGACTTCTCTGGGAATGAACTGGCAAACGGGCAGGTTCTACAGTGCCATTAGAAGCGTAATATTCAAACACTATCTTATAAATCCAAGGGGCAGATGGAACGGTATAGATTGCAGCGGAATCGCCAGACAGACGTGGCTAGAAAATTATGTGAAATGCACCGAATCTCTTCTTCGACGCAACAAAATCTGGATACTGACTGCCGTGCTAACGGTTCATTAGTAGATTGGTCAGCGTACAGACAAGCACGGATTACAATATAACACACATTTTCAGACTTGTGGAAACACCTAGAAGGGAAGAGATGGTACATAACTAGATTTGTGAGTATTCAGATCTAATCGGAATTTGGAGAAAATATCTGACATATCAGGGATTGAGCTGGATGATCTGATTAGATATCTCAGGACTTCAGGTAGGAGGTAGCATTGGAGTGAGCTACCACTTACACTAACCAGCAAACTACTGATATCCTCAACACTCAAGATTTAAATGATGTTTTCCCATACATAAGAATCTCAAATGACATGTCACCAAAATGTCACATCTTTGCCCAGTATAAAACATTGCATGTTTGAATAGCCCTTCATATCAGTAACAAAAGATCTTTACTCTACACATGAAAAATATACGCCATAATAAAAACTTTAACATTTTCACATACAAGAATACATCTACAACTGGGAAAGTGTCCCAAACAAAATACTCCAATTTCGATGAAACTTATCTATATCTTATATATAGGAAAAAATCTTAGTTCGAACTGTCTCGACTTTTAGGCTTAAGTGGTCAACATTTAATTTAAAAATCTCTCCATTTTAGTTTTTCATACAAAGAAATCACATGCAAATATGGTAACGTTGGAAAGGATTTTTGAGTGATTTTAACTCTTATAAGTTTTGAATATGGTCCGGAACAAAAAAAAAAAAAAAAACAAACGAAACATATCAAAAATGTCATCTCTTTGACCCCCAGATGGGCAAAAAGTTGGGACAATTTATTCTTAGACTTATTTTTCTAATATCAGTCATACCAGATAGTTTTGCTTAGAATACTTTCCTTGGAAGTTAAACACTATTTACATTAAGTGAGAATATAAAGGACAGACAGATATTGGAATCGAAGAGAGGCAACAAAGATTGTTTTTAATTACAACCCTGAAATTGGTTGGCAATTATTTACATTAACACGATCACAATTCACAGGCATGGCACATGCATCAACAGCAACATACAACAACAACAACAAACAAGCAAATGTGTTGTATTGTATGTCGATTGATGTCAAAGATGCAACCCAAACGATGCCAACTACAAGTGTGCAGCAAAAAGAACCAAAACAATCCGTAAAAGACTGTTGATGCAACATTTAGACATAATTTAAAATAAATTTAAGCAAAAAAGAAATATAAAAAGAAACATTAAAACATGGTTACAACATGCTAGAGAAGCCATTCGTCAGTAGATTTTCTTTCTGTAATACTGGAAAACTGGCTTAAATTGCATCTCTTTAGCCACAGTTGCTACGTAGTTTTGTGTACTGTTTTTTTTTTGCAACATTTTCTTATTTAATTTCTTTTAAGCTTTATGACTTGGCAGGTATATTAATTTATTGGACTCATGTTATGGTGAGTCGATATTGATACAAATCCATTTTCGATCGCCACGCATAGATACCAAAGAATAACATTTACAACATGGTAGAGTTGGCATATCAAAGATGCTATATCCATGAAAGTTCATATTTACCGAGAGTTGCGTACAATTGTGTGTATTTATTTTATTATAAAACTAAAACGATTTGATGAACCTTTAGTTAGAGTTTCGCATATATTGCGATCACATGCTGAGCATTTACTTGGCGGCTACAATAACTTTATGTTCATGTTGTTGATGATGATGCTGATGATGACGAAGACGACGACGATGATGATGGTGATGTTTTGGGTGCTGAATATAACAACAACATAGTGTTGATTGCTACCATTTGCTTGGCTACTGATTATTTTGCTGCTTATTGCATATTTGCACTGCACTCAACAGTAGGTAGAGTTAGAAATTGACTACGAACGAGGACTATGATACCTACAGCAACAACAAAAACAACAGCATGCGATAGTAATAGATCGCATATTGCTTTATGGTACATTGTTCATCACGTGAACATTGATGTTATGCATGGTTGTCTATTTGTTTGTCTGTCTACCTTCCAGTTGGCTTTTACAACTTCGTACAGCATCTAAGTTTTTACTTTTTTGTACATTATTCATTCTCATCTCGAGTGAAATGTTTTTTATATCGTCATGTAATTTTTTTATTTTATTTTTTTTATTGCAAATATGTTTTCTTTAATTAGTCCAATCGATTAGGTTTTTGATTTACACTTTCTGCTGGGTAGAGAGTCATATCATGATCAAGAAGGTTAATCATTTGAGATCATGTGAATGGTATTTTATTTGAAATAAACAGTGTGGAAAATAGTTTGTGTAATATTAATGGGAAAACATCCTGGATCCATATTTATCGATCTTTTTGAAATCACTTCTTAAATAGAAATAAAATACATACTATAAATTATAATGATGATAGAGTAGAAAAGAACTACGTTTTGAAGGAACACATCATCCATAGGGAACTGATGTCCGTAGAACTAGATCCAACACGAAATACTGAGTTAATGGATAACATCAACCAATTCTAAATCGGATATAAGCGACAGGTCTTCCAGTATATGACCACCCAAGGTTCTATGGCGGATATACATTTGCGTCGGGTGATTTAAGGGGAGATTACCTATCGTCACCTGCTACCACAGCCGTTTTATACCATGCACCCATCAAATCTGTTGCCTTTTCTACCTATCAGCCAGTGCCCAGTCAGCATGGACGTCAGTCTTAAAACATCTCTAATACTCCTACCAAAGACAGATTTAGTGCGCCATAGATCCTAGTTTTGCCACATGGACCACAAGTGTCTATTCCACATCATCTGCACAGATAAATCAGATTCACAACCGAATTTCTTGCCAACGGAATGGCTTAGTTGCAGCAACCGATTTTTTTACTTGTCGCAACCAAATGTATTCTCAGGTGAATTATTTATTTTATTTTATTTATATTAATCATATAATTATAAATTATATCCTAATACCCTAACCGAGCACTAGCAACAGGAGCTTTCGGCTTGTTCTAGCGAAAACAGACCAGAGCCTGTGGTGAAAATTGAACACACGACCGCCGCACTGATAATCTAGCACCAACTAGCCTACCGGGGCGATCTACCAGATCAATTAAAAAACTATATTCCAACTTAAATTCAGTTGAATTAACCAAATTTCTGACGCCACAAAGGTTTCACCCTTAATGGTTCCCGGCTGTTTGGGGACTGACAGTGCTGTGGAGAAATTTAAGGTAGTCTGCCGACTCATTAACGTAAAAGTTCATGGGGCTCAGCTTACTGGAGATTAGAATCAAAGGCAAATAATGAATGATACACACAACCCTGATGTTTTGGGCAACCTCCTAGTAACGTCTTGCTAATAGGTCCATTTTTATGCATGAATGACCCAATGGTGTATGTTGACCCATAGGCCTTAGGTTAATGGCAGAGTGGCCGCTACAGGCGATGCTATAATAGTGCACCATAAGCGACTGCTAGTGTGTGAAAGCGAAGCTAGAAGCATGTATGTCCTATAAAGCAGGTTGTACAGGTTGGTTGAAAAGTTCCTACGCTCGAAATGAAAGAATACTGTTTTGTTACAAAATATATTTCTTATTCAATATAATCTCCTAGAAGCTCAATACACTTGTTCCAATGATCTTCCAATAATTTTATCCCATCCTTATAATAATTTTCCGGAAGCTCTGCAAAATAACCGTCTACGGCTGCTATGGCCTCTTCATTCAACGAAAAATGCTTTCCACGAAGAAATTGTTTGAGATTTCTGAAGAGATAGTAGTCACTGGGAGCCAAATCTGGTGAATACGGTGGATGTTCAAGCAATTCGTACTTTAATTCTTTGAATTTGGCCATCGTCAAAACACTTTTGTGAGCAGGTGCATTGTCTTGATGAAAAATGATTTTTTTTCTTCTTTAAACCAGGTCTTTTTTCACAAATTTGTTCATCCAGCTGATCCAAAAGGCAGCAATAATATTCATAGTTGATTGTTTTACCTTTCTGATGATAATCAATCAACAAAATTCCTTTTACATCCCAAAAAACTGATGCCATAACCTTCTTTGCTGATCGTTGTGACTTCACCTGCTTTGGAGCTGAACAACCAGCTTCAGTCCACTGTAAACGTTATTGTTTCAATTTAGGATCATGGTGGTAGATCCAAGTCTCATCCATAGTTATAAAACGACGCAAGAAGTCGGTTTTATTCGGCTCAAAACGCTCCAAATTACGATGAGAAATATGTTTTCGATCCAGTTTTTGTTGAATTGTTAATGTGTGCGGCACTAACATTCCAAACAGTTTTTTCATACGTAATTCTTCATGTAAAATATGGATTACTCGTTCGTCTGAGATGCTTATGGCATTAGCAATTTCACGCTTAGTCAAACTTGGATCTTCACTAACCATATTATGTACCTGCTTAATGATTTCAGCTGTGGTTGCAGTTTTTGGTCGTCCTTCGCGTGGATCGTCTTCAAGGCTGGTACGACCACGTTTAAATTCACCAGCCCGAAATTCAACGGTGCGTTTTGAAGATGAGGACCCCTTATACATTTCTAACAATTGTTCATAAATTTCCTTTGCTTTAAACCCTTTAAAACAAATAATCTAAAGACTGATATTCAATTTTTTCCATATTAAAAAAAAATCAATGACACGTCAACTTCAAATGGCTTGTAAGCAAAGAAAGAATTGACAGAATGACTTGCAACTTTGCATATGTTCTTAGGACAGTTATACCAACTTGAGGAAAAAAAAGTTTGGAGCTAGCAGTGCCCTCTCTTGGTGAGCGCAGGAACTTTTCAACCAACCTATATAATGTTTTGTAGCTTCTAATCTCTTCTGGTATAGCTTTGCTTGTAGCGGCCACTCTAGGGCTGTAAGTTACATTTTACCCTTTCCGATCTCCTTACTATTTATTACAGGTCTTTTCAAAGTCTATTTTGAACCGTGTACAAAGCAGGGCATTGGCAGTGATTATTGACAGTAGGGTATCCAGATCTATTAACTCATTGGAGCATTGTCGGAATGTGGGTTGTGTATCATTTTTCTATATATATGTATATTAATGTGAGAATCGTTATGTCGAGATAAGTGAACTAATCCCCAGAGACCGGGTTTATACTTTGAATATTCACGTAGTAGAGTATATCCGTTTGTGGATCAGTGGATTGCACAACTCAGTACAGGCAAAATTCGTTCATAAATCGTACAAGTCTTATGTGGATTAATCTCCCCACAGAGGTCTTTCCTGCTACCTATAACCTATTATCCTAATTCCAAGACAATAAAATGCAATAGTAGTGGCATCCTCTGTTCTATCGTAAACAAATAATTCCAAGATATGATGTATAGGAGCAAAATTAAAAAACAAAAATATTATAATTTTAATGTTAAAAAGTGGCATCAAAATTCGTCAGATTTTTTATACGGTTCTTTAATATAGTTTTCAAAGAAAATATATACTAATTTCTAAGGTCTATCAAGAGTAACAATAAATATATTAAAAAGTTAAAAAAAAAAAAAGAATTTCAGATTTTTGAAACCCACATTTCTCCCTAAAAATTCGATTGGACATTTATTATGCTTACTCTCTCTCATATAAAAGTCTCATTAAATTCAAGGATCGACCTTTGGCGTACCTCCATTTTAACTTGTATTAAGATTCGAGGATCTACTCCAATGCATGCGTTCTAAATTATAAAAAATAACACATACTCACAAGTAGTTTAGGTATTGGTGTTAAACATACATGTTAACGCCATTTTTTAAATTAAGAAACTATGCAGGTATTAAGTAATTTATATCAATTCAATTTATGTAATTTTTATTAAAACGAATTTAATATCTCGTGTGACAATAACAACAACAACAACAACTACATACAGCAAAGTATTGACATAGTTCAGATCATAAATTATGCTAATAACATGTAAGTGCGTTAAATGCACATATTTTTATTTAACAACATCAACAACATTACAACAGCAAACGCAAATAAGTTTAAACGGTTGGCAAATCGTTAATAAAATTTACTTCAGTTTATAAACTAAAACGGGGCATACATAAGCTAAAGAAAAATAAAATCGCTTGTGAATAATCGTTAAATATCATGTATGATCGTAACTTTAAAACTTCTCTTGTACCAACATACAAGAGAAATAACAGCAACATTCAGCAGCGACGACGATATACAATGATAACAATCACAAAATGTTCGTACTTACAACTAAACAACATAAGCAGCAACACAAATAATTCTTTTAATGAGATCGTAATCATCATATATAGAAACAAAAATAACAACAAAAAAATCAAGGAACAAAAAAAATTAAGCATAGGTTGAAGATCGTTTAAACGAAGATGATCCTTATAAAGATTTTTAAAACAAAAAAAAAAAAAGACGGGGGAAAAAAATACAATATGCGTGAAAGATATTTTGCCACTGATGCTGGGTTTATTGAGACTGATGATGTTAATGTTGTTGGTTGTGTTAAAAACAAACAACAACAGCAACTACAATATTCAAAAACAGAACAAAAACAAGGATTTCACATTGGGCTGGAATCTTTATTAAATATCTTAATTACCACTAAAAAAATTATATATAAATACAATATTTTTAGTCTTCATATTTACCTAAGCCACGTATTTAATTACTAATAAGATAAGAATGTGGTGAAAAACAATTTTCATAAGTTTTCTGGTTAAGCTCTGCCTATAGCTCTACCAAAACTTCGGATTCTGAAGACACTGACAAGGAAGTACCAGTGATCGTATAATTTAAAATGTTAATAAAAAAAATCCCTTCGGAAAAAGTCGTCTAAAAGATAACGAATATCTTAAGAAGACACCTCTCGAATAAATTAAACAGGCATTTATTACACCCATGATCATACTGACCAGATTCTAATTTCCCAACTTATAATAGGAGTAGTGTTTCCTACTATAGTTTGGGTAAATTTCAATTAGAGTGTAGTTTTTCTATATCAACTCGTATATGATCATTTTAGTTACCGCATACTTTACCCATCATGGCCTTCAACTCCCCATAAGTGTTGACTCAGCGATTGGATCTCTTAATTTGATCTTAGGGACCCACGGCGACGGCTAGAACCCGACAATGACGCTGAAAACAGCTGGATTTTATACTTATATTTACTTGGAGTGCTTCTCCATCCGAATACACAATAAACCGAACCTAGAACCAGTCCTGTCAATTTCACTCCTCTTAACTAGGCGTTGAAACTAAAATGGAGAACATAACACGGCGTAGTGACTTCATAAAATCAAACGCAATTCTACTCTGAAGTTGGCGGCGAAAATCCACTTAAATCACAAGATATTTCAGATAGCAGAGAAAATTAAATAGTTGGGATGGGAGACCAGAAATAGGATTTTGACAACCTAACTATTTGATTAGCGACATATTACTGGGCCAACATATTTTCTGGGGTAAAAACAACCGAATTTTCAATTAAAACAACCAAACAACTCGCTTGGCGTGAAACTAAATTTTTTTTGGATGTAGATTTTATCAGCATACTCTCTAGCAAGATGATGAGTAGTTAATTCTTTTAAATATAAAATTTTAATCTGAACTACTAAATCAGAATTTTAATAATTCTTACCCATTGTGAATCATATGGATGAGGATCTTTGTTGTTGTCTCACTAGTACAATGTGGTAACAACAACAACAACAACAAACTACCACATCACTGTTCGATGATCTTTTGCTGATGATTCGTATCGATCTCAGTCAGTTTTCACAGGGTATCGTCGATATTGTGTTTGAAGCGCTGCATGTTTAAATCTCGATTATGTTTGTTGTACTTATTGTAGTTGTTGTTGCTGTTTTTGTTAATGTATGGTTTGCATTTAGGCAACTTGTTTAGGGTGATATGTTGTTGTTGTTGTTGTAGTTGCTGTTGCATTTGTTATCGACATGCTCAGCATGCTTAGGCTTACATGAAAATCAAACGTCAATATGTCAGCAAGTTGTTTGTTTCTTATGGTCTTGTAAGATTTTTTTAAAAGACAAGGACATGATTTTAACATGTGACTTGAAAAAATTCTTTAAATATTTTTATATAAAAAAAAATAAATTTATAATAGTTATTATGAGGCATACATAGATATAGATTTACAGCACTGTTGATTCTAACTTCAAATAATGAAATAGAGATTTGTTTATCTACTTTTTCTCCTGGACATAATAATAATGCCACACTTTACGCAGCATGGCCTTTAATACTTAAAAAATACTGTTTTAGCGGTAGCATCTCCCGAATATACTCCTCAAATATTTATATTAGTGTGGAGTGGAATAGAAAGGTTAGGTTGGGTCAAAAATGGCCACTTCGTCCAAAAGTGGATGACATACACCTATGACAGAAAATCGGTATATTGTGGGCTCTCCAAAACTGCCCAATAGGCCACTTCCCGTTTCCCCAGCCTTAAAATAACCCTTGTCCTTTTCACATCTGGATCACCCCAAAGGACTTTTGTTATCGCATCAACATTATCCCCATTTCAGATCTCCTTGTGCATGTTGGTGGCCCCTTATCCAAGCTCAGTTTTCATCATTCAAAAAGGTTTCGGATTTTGAAGGTTAACGAAGATCAGGTTCGATCCATCCCTGGCCAGGTTATCAGCCCTCTCATTTCCCTCTACCCCAAAGTGTCCCTTATTAACCTCAGACGACCCCTGCCAGAATAAGTGTTTATAATCCTTTTGTTTATCATACGTCTTGGATTTCACAAACTCCTCTGACAGAGCCCTACCCGCAGCCTGACTGTCACAGAAGATGACTGCATGCCCAGAACACTCAGTGGCAGTTAAAAATCGAATGATTTCCGTGATAGCTACAACGTCCACCTGAAAAACGGTGTTGTGGTCCCGATGTCGGAAGCACATTTCCATTCCCAGATTTTAACAAACCTAAACCAACTCTTCCGTCCAGTTAAAAGTAATTAATGTGGAAGTGAATTTCATTGTTATCATCTAAACTACATTTATGCCTACACCGCTCCCTGTCAAAATAAGAAAATCGCAGACCACCATTACAGGTTGTTCCGCCACTCTATCCCATTCTATATCCCAAACGTGATAGACTGGCAAATTTTCAAGAAATCTCTAATGCCGGGTACAAGAGGCTACTTCTCGCGCAGCATCAGCCTGTAAGCCGCATCTCTAACCTGAACATCTATCGGTCTGGTGGATAGTATCGTCTAATTGAAGACGTCGATCAAATCGCGCCGCTAAAGCCCAGATGACATAGCGCTGAACTCTTTGGAGTTCTCCTATATTACATCTCATCGCGGTCGAAGGCCAGCACACACCAGCGGTATATGTCATTATCGGCCTAGAGATACTTGTGTAAAGCCAGTGGGTCAATGCCCATTTAGTGCCCACTACTCTCCTACACATAGCTCACTTACAGTTAGCTTTAGTAATCCTACGCTCGATATGGTCACCCCAGCAGAGTTTTCTATGCCATGTTTAAACCGCGGAAATCAGGAAGGATAATTGTAGCCCGCCTCCTATTTCTACTAAAAAAGACCAACTACGGTCTTATTCGGGTTCACATTCAGCACCCTACATAAATTGAGTGCCCTGGAGGCCCTCCTAGATAAATAACTCGAACATTATATGTGTAGGCAGACGGGCTCGAATCCTTCATTGGTTAAATTTCTTAAAAGACCGTGAATTGTGGGAACCCACAAAAAAGAGGAGACAAATTCCTTGATCTTCGTTCCACCGACCTCGCATTATATCCAACGGTTCTCTAGCATGTGACCAACGCATTCGACAAGTGTTCCGTTTACATCAAAAAATTCTAAAGACTGCATAAGGGGGGGGGGGGGGCCCTTCATATCAATAAAAACCATGGAGGTATGCTCTCCCGCATCGATATAAAACTTTGAATTTCGAATAAAGCGTTCGCCGGGAAAGGCTGCAATGGGCAATATAAAGATGTGTAAAATTTCAAGTAGATCGAATTTTATCTGTAGGGTTCACCAAGACTGGTATAGCTCGACGCTAAATTTAGTTAGTTTTTAAAGATTTACAATATGGGAGGGATACTAAATTGAATTTGCTAAAGTTTAGTTCAGACTTTTAAGGTATCTGTGCAGTGCTGAATAATATTTGAGCGCTACAGCGAGCTGTCTGCAAATATTAACTCAAATTTCCATATATTGTTATATTTAACATTTTCGAACCCCTTTTTTAAAGAATCTGCACCAGACAGGAGTACTAACATTTCTGTTCCAAAATTCAACAGAACATTATGAAGGCGTAAAGCCTTTATAAAATAAAGTCTAACTGGGCATCAGCCTTTAAAATATAAATGAAAAATTCTCTAAAGACTTTTTTTTTTCAAATAAACCGTTTAAGTGATACACTCCCTTAACTTTATAAACTTTCTTTTTCTTAACGCTTAACTTAATTATATCAACATTTTCTTTATGCCATAATTAATTGTTATCGTTAGCAAAGACATGCCAGGACAATTAGAAATACATATATATATATTTTTTTTTTTCATTCACAAACAAAGAGACAAATTCTTTGACCTTTTCAAACAATGTAATACTCTCAATCTTTCACAATCATGTTGTATCTTTAGAAAAACCAAAAAAAAAAAAACTTATTACACTGACCATGTCACGTCAATACTACCTACAATTACATACAACGTAATACATAGTGTTTTGATATGTATGTAATATGGTATCCATCAAAGTAATTTCTGCAACAATAATATTACTAGCAACAACTAACTCCACCTCTATTGCAACAGCTAAAGAAAAGTTTCAGCATAACATCTTGTCTGATATGTGTATCTACGCTCGTCTAAAAGTAACTTTTATTCTTCATTCCTTTATGTAACCTAAAACAACATACGTTCATCAAAATGAAATATTGAAGTTTTGCTGTCGATTAGCAGCATAAGGACTAAAAAATGAAAAATGAATTGAAGAAAGGATAGAAAGACGAATGGATGAATAGATGGATAGATGGATGGCTGTATGAGTAGAGTTAAATAAATAGTCCGGCAGACAATGAGTTACAAGAAAAGTTTTCTTCTTTATATTTTGTTTTAGTTTTATTCTGAAAAAACAAAATATCTTAGAATCCAGACAAAACTTCAATATTGTTTTTGAAGTTGAGACATTAATGTTTACTGCAGTGGGAAGAAAAAAAATTTGATGATACTTAATTTTATTTTTGCAAGAGTTATTACTTTTTCTTCTTCGGCTTTGGATAATTATTTTGATGGATATTCATGAAGATGTACGTGATCTTCAAACTTATAAATATATTTATAATAAAAGTCCGTAATTTCATTAATATTGACACAAAACATTACTGTTTAACCATTCAACTGCCTAAATTTAAAATGACCGTGTACTTTTTACTTTTTTGACAGTCAGTAATTTGCAGATTAGTGGTTAATTTAAGAATTTTTTTGAGAAGACTTTTTAATTTATTAAAGTAAAAATTTGTACATATATAGGGTGGGCCATTTAAAATTTTAATCGACTGTAAAAAAAGTAGTGATTATTTTTTCAAATATCTGGTTTTATGGGAAAGGTTGAACTTTGTTATTTAAGAATGGAACACAATATCATTCATATGACTACCACCATTAGAAATTTGAAAAAATAATCAGTACTTTTTTTATGGCCCACCCTGTATTATGCAAACTTTTAACTATATTTTAAGAATTTTTTATTAGCAAAAATAATTATTTTAATAGCCGCTATAGCTGATGTCTGGGAGCACTACTAAAAAAAGGGCGTCTTGCGGTCACCACAACATCTCTGGACTGGATAATCGAAAATGAACACAAAACAAAAGTATTTCGTTAACATAATATAATATTCTGTAGTTGATCGAAGGAAGAAGTAAAATAAATTTTTTTTTTTGGCAGCTTTAAAAAAAACGATTTTTGACAAAATTTAGATAATAAAATGGAAAATATATTTCAATGAGAGAAAACCTTCGATTAATTACCAAAATACCCTGCGGAAAAAGGATCTATCCCAGGACACGTCACATGACCGGTTCATTGTGATAGAGACCGGTCACGGAACCGATCACTTTAACATGGGCTTGTCCTAGAAGGGGGTTAATTGCCCTCTGTGACATGTCACAGGACAAGTCGTGACTTTTAGACCGGTGATAGGTACTTTAGGAACCGGTGCTCT
Organism: Eustalomyia histrio; assembly: GCA_949748255.1. Lineage (NCBI taxonomy): Eukaryota > Metazoa > Arthropoda > Insecta > Diptera > Anthomyiidae > Eustalomyia > Eustalomyia histrio. Next base: position 129,316,748 of record OX456526.1, on the reverse strand, counting down.
TTTCATCTATCTAGTGATACACTCACAATATATTTTCCGTTACCGACTGTAGTTTATTTAAAAAGTAATACGTAAAGTTTGTTTTTAAAAGAAGAATCAATTGAAATTCATAGAAATATATTTTTTAACTATTTGAATCAGTCATTCGAAAAACAAACTATAAAAAATTACAGACATTCAGTAGGAGTTGATATTTTCTGTTAAATGTAAAATTTTATGTTTTCTGTTTTTAAAAATTCAAATTGATATAATTCTTATTTGTTTTTTTACCAAAATAGTTTGTATATATACAAAATTATTTCAATAAAAATTACAAGAAATTATTCAAATATAGATACACACAAGAAAATAAAAAAATATATACGTCTGTGTGTGTTGTGTTTTGTAAAATTTCATTCAAATAAAAAAAAAATCAATTTAAAAAACAAACCCAAAAATCGTTTTTTTTTCTACTTTTTTTCAGTTAAAAATTTATGGTTATTTTTAACAACTTTCTATTGTTTTTACTACTTTTGTCGATTATTAAACAATGATTGAAAATGAACAACAAAATGGGCTGAATATAATGAAAAATCAGTAGTCCTCTTTTTGATTGTATTATCGATTAATTTAATATGTATTTTAGATTATTTTTAACGAAATAATATTGTGAGTGTATGTTTTTTCGGAACCGGTCCAGTTTTCACCAATCCCGGGACTGGTCCCAATTCTCAACTGACTCCTTTTTTCCCGCAGGGTATACAGGGTGACGCAAAAATAACCTTCCGATGTTTTTTGGCTGTAATTTAAAAAAAAAAAATGAAAAACTTTGATTCTTCTTGTGGATTATTTTTATTTGGTCTTTTAATTTTTTTTACATCAAGTCGAGAATATGATGTCATGTAAACGGCCGCCGCCACAGTTGGTTGTCATTTGAGCCCTTTTTATGGCATTTTCCATCACTTTGGCCAAAACTTTCGGCGATAGGTCCTTACATTCTTGACGGATATTGTCTGTAAGAGCTGCAAGAGTCTGAGGCTTGTTGACATAAATCCGCGACTTCAAAAAGCCCCACAAAAAGAAGTCTGGAGCGGTCAAATCAGGCGATCTTGCTGGCCAGTGCAAATTGCCAAAACGGGGGATTAGGCGCCCGGGAAATGCATCCTTCAGCATATCGGTTGTGGCACGTGCAGTGTGTGGCGTTGCACCGTCCTGTTCGAACCACATGTTTTCCAATCCCAATTCATCAAGTTGCGGCAAAAAGAACTCGTTGATCATTGCTCTGTAGCGCTCACCATTCACAGTAACCGTTTGGCCCGCGACGTCTTCGAAGAAAAAAGGTCCGATGACTCCTCCAGCGAAAACATCACACCATACTCTTCGTGGGTTAAACGCGGATTTACAGTGCCCCAGAAGCGTAAATTTTGCTTATATACGTACCCGCTAAGATGGAAATGGGCCTCATCACTCATGGTTATTTTTGATGAAAAATCATCTTCATTATTGCTCAAATAAATAGTCACCAATATTCCGCGTTCTGGAGCAGTGTAGCGTAACATTGTTTTTTTAACGTGTATTTCGCATGTGTTAACTACACAAATGTCAAAACAGAACTGACATTAGGGGCCAATCGCAAAATCTATAGCATTTTCTGATAGGAGGATTACTTTTGCGCCACCTTGTATATTGGGATCTTGAATTTATAATAAGCGTCTCACAATAGTGTATGTACCAGTTTCCAATGTCTTTAGGCAAAAACTTATTGTGAATGACCGTGAAAAGCTTAAAAGCAATAGGATTGATCCAAAAGCAAGGAAACTGGGTGCTATGCAAGTTGAAGCCAGGCGACTTTGAAAGGCGATGTTTTGTCTGTAAACAGCTCTACGAACGCCAAAAAAGGAAGTGATTTTTGCATAGCATTGTGACTGGCGATCAAAAGTGGATCCATTACGACAACCCCAGGTGCAAAAACCCATGGCTTTGACCATCAACATCAAGCCGAATATTCATGGCATGAAGTTTATGCTCTGTAATTATTTGCACCTGCGCGTAGTAGGTGTGATCTTCTAGGAGATGTTCAAAACAATTAAAAATTATAACGGGGGACGCTATCGGACTTAAATCATACGTTTCAGCCGCTGATCGGCGACATGTTGCAAGACCGGTCATTACCTACTTTGAACACGGAAATGGGAAGTTCTACCCCACCTGAAGTATTCTATAGATATCGTTTCTTCCCTCTACTAATTGTCCAAGTTGATGACACATGGCCTGTCCCAGAAGAAGTTTACTTCATATAAACAATACAAAAAATTGGGTAGATGATTGGATTGCCTCAAAAGACGAGTGGTTATTTCAAGCTGGTGTCCGAAAACTTTCAGAGAGATGGGAAATATTGGGGACAGGGATGGAAAAATTTTTTAATATATTTGTAACCATTTTTGCACAATAAATCCCTAAATATCGAAAAAATCTCTTATTACTAAAAACCCGGTGCTGTGTTGCACAAACATTGAGTTTATGGAAAAAAAGGCATGGCCGAAATAAAGCACCCACCGCGCATGCTGTACGCAAATTTTTGTGCAAAAAAGTTCGTAAGACTTGCATGCTGATATACAACACTCATGGTCTCCGTCGTCTAACGGTGTGTATCAATGACAATGTGACTGCTGTGGTCGAAAGAGTGCAACTCAATCCAACAACATTGACTTACCTTAGATATTAACAACTCGGCATTTCGCGTACCAGCACGAAGATTTTGCACAAAGATCTCGAATTATTCGTTTATTAAGTCCAATTAACTCATCAATCAAAAGCAAGCGACCATCCAGTCTGTTTTCAGAGTTTCTCTATTTTCAGAGTTGCCATCAAACACATAAGTTGGACAAAAAATCATCTTTTCTGACGAGGAGCATTTTCACCTCGGCGGCTATCAACAAAAAATATTACCGCATCTGGTAATCGAAAAACCCTCACGCTAATGCAACCACAGAGAGTGACAGTTTGGTATGGATTTTGCAGCGGCCCATTTTGTCGATAATGTTACTGGAAACGCAATTTCAGTCAACGGCGAGCACTACAGAACCATTATTACGGACTGGATAATCTTTGAGTTCAAGAGCTACACGCATCATCTCCTACTGCTCATAAATCTATCGATCTTTTTCACAATAAATTCGGTGATCGTGTTATCACCCGTCTTGGCGCTGTCAATTGGCCGCCTCGGAGTTGAAATTAGACCCCCTTTAGATTTTTTCTTGTGGCGTGGCGTAAAAGATCGACGCTGTGCGAATAATCTAGAAAAGATCCGCACTCTTAAGGCTAATGTCGTTCAGGCCATTCATAAGATAAGAACCAAAAACCGTCAAAAAAATCTTAGAAAATTGAACCGACAAGATGAGCGAAGCCAGCCGCGGCAGCCACATGTGCTCCATAAATAATGGCAATATTTGTTGTTTCCAATAAAGCTATAATATATCAAAAGAAATTAAGTTTAGTTCATTTTATTTAATTAAAAAAAAATTGCATTTGAAGCACCCTTTACTTAGTGTAAGGTGAACATTTTTGAGATGTCCACACATTTTTCCTATTTTATAACACGTTCATCTTAAAAAAAAAAATCAACATTTCTTGTGCTATTGCGTGGTGAACTCTATTAAACAGATATTTCAAGAGGCCATAAAATAAAAATTCTCTCCAGGGGAGGCTACAATTTCTTATGAAATTAGACAAATTTCTTGTAGAAAAATATGCGATTATTTAATATATTTGTTAATCACCATTGACACATTAGCTGTGTTCCCTTACTTTACTTACTGGGTAAAGTTCGGTAAAATGAGAGTAAGCACAAAATACTCTCATAAAATGACAAATTTACCCAAAAGTACGGGAACGCAAAAAACCACTTTTCTAGCTCAAAAAAAAAATGTCAAAATGCATCAGTGATGCCAAAAGTTTTAGGTGCAATAAGTGTAACACGACAAGTAAAAACGCTTTATAATGGAGAAATGCGAAAATTTAAATAAAAGACACAAAAAAATATATTAAAATTGCCCACCGTTTACAGTGGCACGAAATTTCGAGATTTTAATATTTTCCTCTTTGAAAAAACACACATAGTTATTTCTAATAAATATATTTTTCTCATAATTTAATGGCTATGAGCTTTTTTTTCATTGTTTTTTCAAAGTGGTGTATATTTCGTGCCAATGTAAAAGAGGGGGTTACAATTTTCAAAAAAAGCAGTAAGAAAAATTAAAAGGTGCCGATCTGTCCCTTTTTTATAAACAGAAAATATTTGCAGTTTTTAGAAAGTAAAAAACCGCTTATTGTAAGACGAAAAGGGCTAAATTAGCATCGCAGAAGTTCCTTAGTTTTATTTCTCACAATTATAAAACAGCTGTTTTTGTTTATCAACTGTTCTTTTGACAATTTACCAATTTACCCAAAGAAAAGGTTTGGGTAACTTTCGGTAAAAAGAGAAACATTAATACACTTTCATAAACGCTCTCATTTACCCAATTTTCGAGTACGGGAACGCTTTGGTGTAAATTTGGTTAAGTTTGGGAACCCGCGGTAACGTACGGGAACAGACTTATTTTGTTTAGATTTTTTAAATAAAAGTTCATTTTCAATTAATTAACTTGTTCTCACCTTATTCACAATATGGAAATCCCATTCCATGCCCCCTTTATATTAACTACATTTGTATTGTATTAATTAAATAAATAACATATAAATAAAAATAAAATTATCCATATAAATTTTATTGCAATTTCTCTACTAACAACAATTTATTTAACCAAATAAAATAAATGACTTTCTAATAGATTGTTTTTTATTTTTGCTTCATTATGTATAGCAACTAAAATTTAAATATTTATATTAAAATTTGAAATTGAATTATCGCTTTTGAAATAATTCCAAACCCCAAAAAGTCTATTATTCGTTTTACTCGACTTGCTGTTGAAGGATTTATATGTTTGCATCAAACAGTGAGATAAATTACTGACAAATACAAATTTCTTATATTTTGAAATACAAACAGGGCAGAGATGGAAATGCTACACACACTGGTGTACAAAAATTTATCGATATTAACTGAATAAAGTATTTATTGTTTTATATGTTTGAAGTGTTTGTTTTGTTTTGTTGGATTGGAAATGTTTATGCATATATGTTTCATTAAATGATCAGTGGTTAGAGAAGGAGAATAAAAGGGATTTATTTATTTATTTTTATACGAATGAGATAAAAAAAATGCTATAAAAATGTTGGGTTGTAGAAAAAATAGTTTCTGATTGATATAATTTTGTATTTTCAGCGAGAAAATTTCATTAAGGAATATTAAAAATTAGCGGATAATGAGACAGTCTAAACTCAGGACAATTAAAAGATCATGATTCATGATTTCTAGTTTTGGCATTATGTTTGGAAGTGTCATGATTCTCAAAATCCTTCTGTGGTAATCTCCAAAAGAAAATGGACATAAAGCCCAAAATTAGGAGCATAATGTCCATAATATCTTCGAATACTTTATTATGATTAACAACTATTTTATCAAGTAAAATCTTTATGGGTTGACGGCCAGAGATACAAGCCTGCCTTAAATGCGACAGATTAGTCGGCTTGAGTCACAAGGATTTTTCATAATGGCTGCTCTGGCATTAACATATTAACTGAAGATTTAAAAAATAAATTTAAGAAATATTTAGAAAAATTATTTATTTTTGTTTGTATTTATTAGGATGCCCAGCCCTAGCCTGTTACAGCCAATAGCGCGGCTGCGGCTAAGAAAAAAATTTCGCAGCTATGCGGTCACTAACCGGCTGCTTGCATTTCCGTTGACTGCATTCGGTCAGATTTAAAGCTTTCCCGGCCAGTGATGCCCTATGCTACGCGAACATGATCGGTCTTGATTGTTGGTCCTTGCTCACATTCGGATGTAAAGGTAGCCCGCCCAACCAAAAATCCAAAAATTTTTATATTAATCGGATTCTAGACTTCCCATCCATCCACTCCAGCAAAATTTAGCATAGAATTCGAAAAAAACCTTTTCTGGCAGGACTTGGCTTAAGGCTTTTCTGGTGTATGTGTAGTACTTGCTTGGCTGATAAAAGACTTTTTATGTAGCCGGCCTTTGGCCGGACTTAAGGGTTTCTTCTCTGGCGTATGTCGAACTCCGGCTTGGCATTCCATTGTTGGAATTATGACCGAAATTTATCCGAGTATACTTCAACAAGCCTATATTGGGATACGTATGAGTAATATCCGGACACCAACAAAAAAGTTGTACTTAGTTAATAATTCTTACAATAAGGAAAATTTCGATTCTGTAACATTTCCCATGGAAAAAAAAAACATTTCTGTAAAACAGAGTTTAGCCACTATGAACGATTGTGTGGCACCACAGTACAATTAGTTCCATTAGAATTTCTTAAATGACTCCCAAGTGTATGTAACTGCAGCTAAGACCCCTGCTAACACTAACAATAAGACAAAAAAATAGAAAAATAACTTATCCCTTTATCCAATATTTATTATAAAATTAATTGAAATTAAAATGATTAGGGAGTAAAAATAAAACTACATACACATAAAAATTGATGAAATTCTTTATTTAAAATAAATATTTTTAAATCTGTTACGGATGTTAGTGATTTGTAAATTTCAAACATTTACAGATTTTCTACAATATTTAATTATATATATTTTTTTTTTTTTTGCTTTTTCTTAAACGGAAGTTTAAGCATCTGCATTTACTTGCGTTGCTGTTGCGCTTGTTTGGTTATTATGGCATGTATAGAGCCTGTCAAAATGTATCTTGTTTTATTACAGTTTTCATAAAAATAAACTCAACAAAAACATCCATATAAATTTGTATAAATCACTTTATTAAATACGCACATGATATGATTTGTATTGTATAAAGAAAAAAACTCTATTGAATATAACAATATTTTATTTATTATTTTTTTTTTTTTGCAAAACTACAAAACAAATATATTTATAATTCTTTACTCAACAGACGGGCTCACACATGCAATACTTCAACTAATCCAAAAACACACAAACGTTTTAGATTTACTTAGTTTCACTGAATGATGAGGGGAATCTGTGTTTGAAAACAAATAAAAACAAAATTCAATCAACAGGCAAGGAAATGAAATTTTTATGAAATATACTCACAATTCACATGCGTATCATGGATATATGAATACATTTATCCCCTCTATACCTCCTTCTCCTCCTCCTCCTTTTGCTTTTAAACAACGTATCCAACCATCTACATACTCTACTTCAGCACTATTTATGAGTTTAATTTGTACGCATATTTTGACATGAATTATTAGGCGCGCACAATAGTTTATGAATTGTTATCCAACAGTGTTATGGATGAGCTAAATACGAAAAACTTACTACAAATAAATAATAATTTTTAATTGTTTTCACAATATTCTTGGCTCATACGCGTTAAACGGAGGTGAAAGATATTTTTTATATTCTATGCTGCTAACTTGTTGTTTTGGGTATTATTGGCTTGATTAGGTGTTGGTCACATTGGATATGACTACTAAGCAATCTAACTCCATGTATGCATACTGAGATACAGTTACTCGAATTTGTTTCAGATTGCGTTATGTTTTCCTAAAAAAAAATAGTAAGATATTTATATATTCGGATATCCTGAAAAGTATAGAAAAATTAAAAATACCCAAAAATTAATTTACATACAGTTAAATTAACTCCCTTCACAACTATCCGGAATTTCTCAAAAAGTCCGCTAGACAAATACAGAGTTACATCATATAAGCTCACATGAAAGCTCCAAAAAACACGATAATATTTGGAAGTCAATGTGATCCATTGTTCTGAATTTTGATTTCTCCTCACAACTAATCGCATTCCGCTGAAAAGTCCGCTCGGCCGTTTAGCAAAGAATTGACTCCTATAACGACCTACAGCGCGGACTCGTGTAGACTAGCAGTTAATTAAACATATTGATTGTCCCCTTTGTTTGTAAAATAGATGTAACACTCAGGGAATTCTTTCTACTAATTTATGAGTTTTGCATTTTTAGAAAGGAGATGGTTAGGTTAGGAAGGGCCATTCATTCTTCATAATCACCCAGAAATGGGTGACATATACCTATCCTCAGTTATCCCTTCAGGTTTTCCAAATCAGCCACCCGCAAGAGACTCCAATGACGAAATTTCCGTGCCAGTGCTTACTCCTACCGAAAGCCGGACAATAACAAAAGAAGTGCTCCAGGGTCACATCGTTTTCCCAGCAGACTATACACAGCAAATTTTCTCAATTTCGAAAGGTGTGATCGTAGCCTGTGAGAATTTCTATCATGTTGACCAGTCCCCATTTCCACCCCTTAAGATTCTCCTTGTCCAGCTCATATCTGGTTAATCCCATAGGACCTTTGTGCTCGCACCAACATTATCCCGATTCCAGATCTCTTTGTACATGTTGATAGCCCATTGTCCAAGCTACATTCTCGTAATTGGAAAAGGCCACGGATTTTGAAGATGAACAGAGATCAGATTTCATTCATCCATGGCGAGCTTGTCAGCCCTCTCATTCGCCTCCACTCCACAGTGTCCATGTATCCATATCTATCTCAGACATTCCCTGCTAGAATAAGCGTTTGCCACCCTCTTGTAGTTCACAGACTCCACTGACAGAGCTAAAACTGCAACCTGACTATCCATGAAGACGACTGTATCCCCACAATAAACAGTCGCAGTTAAAAGCTGAATACTTTTCGTAAAAGACCACCGCCTAAAAGTGGTTTTGTATTCCAGAAGCCGATCTTAGCTTTTCACTTAACCAGTTCTCTTCTTCAGTTTGGAAGAGGAGATATGAAAGTTAGTGAAATATGAAGGGCTTCAAATTGTTAAAGCTTTGTAGTTCATAGCCCTGTTAATTTTTTTCTTTCGGTGTTGTTAAGTGCTATGGAAACGTTGATAGAGGGCGCTGCAATATGTATTCGGGATATGAAATTTAAAATTAATATTGCCGTTAAAATTAATATTGCCGTCGCTAGGAATCGAAACAGCAATCTTATCTTTAACACACCAACGCGGTAACCATTATATAGGGTCCGCCAAATAATTTTTTTTTGAAAATGCTATAAAAAAAAACTTCTGAATATTTTCTTAAATTTTTTTTTTTATTTGAAAGTACAATCCTTCCGTTTAATAATGGAAAATAATTTCATTCAAATGGCTGCCTCGGCTGGCCGTTACAGTCAATGGCGATCGTTATCGGGCCATGTTGAACAAATTTTTGTTCACAAAAATTGAAGAGGAGGATATTGGCAACAATTAGGTTTCAACAGGACGGCGCTACGTCCCACACAGCCGAAGCTACACTCGATGTTTTGCGCCCTGTTTTTGAAGATCGCATTATCAGCCGCAGAGCTGATGTCGTTTGGCCACCTCGGAGCTGCGATTTGATACTGTTGGACTATTATTTGTGGGGTGCTGTCAAAAATAAGTGTAACGCCGACAAGCCAGAGACAATTGACGCTTTAAAGGACAATATTCGTGAAGCCATTGGTGAAATACAGCTACACACAATCGATAATGTGCTTAAAAATTTGACCGAACGTGTAGGAAACTGCATGGCCAGCTGAGGCAGCCATTTGAATGAAATTTTTCCATTATTAACCAGAAGGATTGTACTTTCAAATAAAAAAAGAAATTTGAGAAGATATTCAGTAGTTTTTTCTTAATGCATTTTCAAAAAAAAAAAAGTTATTTGGCGGACCATATACCACAACGCTTATTTTCGTATTCCTCATGTTCCCGATATGGTTTAAAAACTCATTCAAAGCAAAAAAATATATGTTAATATCGACATCAGCCAACTGAAATCTTTGTCATACACCAACAAATTTGATCAGTGTAAATGATGGAGTAAAGCCTATATCATGAGGAATTTATGTTGTTTTTCCATCATTCAATAGACTTTGGTTCTGTTCCTACCACCTCGGTAGCACGCTCTTATTTCCGTATTTACGGCGTCCTCGATCTTAGTAAACACCACCATTTGTGAAACAAAGACGCTTGTTTTCTTCGAGGCTCCAACCGACTCGGAGGCTTTCAGCAAAAGTTTGTAGACACTTTGTTAACCATTTCTCATCGGCTTCTTGTTTCGTTATAGTCGCTTGTATTGCACTCAATTCCTAAAACACTTCCAGTATCAAGATTGTCCAAAAAGATAGTAATGGATGATGGATTCATATCCGATTCATTGTCATTGTTAAATTAAAACACTGGAAATTTGAATATGGAAGCTAGCCTTTACCAGTACTATCCGTAAATTCAATAAATATATACCGATCAGTGTTTAGATATCTACTGATTTTTGATAGTAGAATTGGAATTGTGTCCCCAAAGCTTTAACTCAGTGATCTCTTCCTATGGTAACTCTTGGACTTTTTTTTTCCAAATATTTAGAGAATTGTAAATCAGAACTTGCTTCCTTTAATTTACTAAAGAATATGATACAAAATCGAACTTTCTTTTCTCGGTTGACTTTTAATTACTTAAGGGTATCAGCTAAAAATTACCACAAATATTTGCTTAATCTGCAGGAAAAGAAATATTTTTCGAAAATAAAATTAAAACAAAGGTATTCTAAGGATTTTTTTCCTTTTCCTAGTGGTCTAAGTAGTAGGGCTTCGGAAGCTCTCTAATTGTCACGCAACTGGGATAGGCCACGAGGCACGTTAACCCAATCAAAAGTGAGGCATTCCTTTTCACCCGAAATACGACTGTCGTTAGTTATCATCAAAATCGCCTCCTAGGAAGAACATTCAGTTATAAAAAAATTCTAAAGTTTCTGGGAGCAGTTCTGATAAGAAATAATACTGGGGTTTGTCCCCGAAGGAGAATCATTTCTAGCAATGGCTGATTGCTTTCATGAGATAAAGCATAATTAACGCAACCCCTAAATATTGTCTGATTAAGCCCAGTTTTGGTATAGAAAAGAAACAAAAATAGGCTGCTAGGGAAAGAATCCAAATATTATTTTTCTTTTCCAAACAAGCGATGGTCACCCTAACTTCATATACTTAAAGGTATAGCTAAGAATTAATATATTGTTGCATCTTTTGGATACAATTTATAATCATTTGCAAATATGTATAAGATTGTTCGCGTGTGTGATATAATATTTATGTAAACGTGTGTGGTCGGATGATTTAAGGTGGCATCTATCAACACCTTAAGTACAACATGAATGATTTTCAAATGATTGAAACAATATTCCAAAACAACTGACAACAACAGGTGGTCCAACTAAATCTATGTTAAGAATTTTTCAAATTTAGCACTTTCGTTATTTCGTGTATTTAAAATAGTATTGAAATAATAAATTTACACTTAACTCTGTGTGTGACCTAAAGATTTTATAGATAGATTTTTGTTGAGAATGATTGTTTACATTTGCTTAGACTAATTTGTATTTGTTTATATATTTAATGTTGTCTTAACAATGTAAATACTTTTACTTTTTTAATTATATCAAAGTGTTGATAGACTTTGAAATGTCTAACAGAGGAGCGAAGTAAAGATTTTCCAATTGCATTCAATCGTTTTATTTTGTTTAACCTATGGAGTTAAAGTGTTAATTGTTGTATAAAAAATACTATAAATCTCTAAGAGATTGATGGATTTATATGCCATTAATACAGTGGGAATTCTATTTAAATGATCATCTAAAATTAAAAAAACAATTGAATTGCTAAAATAAGTATTTCAATGGCTTACTGCAGAAAGGTCCTAACTAGAGTTTTTATTTTTGTAGAGGTGAAGAAAAAAAAATTCAATAAAATTTAATAATAAATGTGGGATAAATAATATCTTTATATTTAATTTTTAGTAAATACTGACAAAAAATAATTTAAAATTACTTTCCAGGATAATTTATATGCAAAATTTTACAGATTTTATTAAGTTTATTATATCACCTCTATAGTTGCAAAAAATCTACTTAGGACGTTTATACATTAAGCCATCAATTTATAAAATAAAACATGCGTAAAAGTATATTTTATTATATTGGGTGCTTTACTTGTTATTCGAATTTTGTTTGGTGTATATGTTCATATGTATATACAGGTTGGTTGAAAAGTTCCTGCGCTCAACAAGAGACTACACTGCTAGCTCCAAATTTTTTTTTCTCAAGTTGGTATAACTGTCCTGAGAACACATGCAAGTTGCACGTCATTCTGTCAATTCTGTCTTTGTTTACAAGCCATTTGAAGTTGACGTGTCATTGATTTTTTTAATATGGAAAAAATTGAATATCGTGCAGTCATTAGATTCTTTGTTTTGAAGGGTTTAAAAGCAAAGGAAATTTATGAACAATTGTAAGAAGTGTATAAGGAGTCCTCACCTTCAAAACGCACCGTTGAATTTTGGGCTGGTGAATTTAAACGTGGTCGTACCAGGTTTTAAGACCATCCACGCGAAGGACGACCAAAAACTGCAACCACAGCAGAAATCATTGAGCAGGTACATAATATGGTTAGTGAAGATCCAAGTTTGACTAAGCGTGAAATTGCTAATGCCATAGGCATCTCAGACGAACGAGTACTCCATATTTTACATGAAGAATTACGTATGAAAAAACTGTTTGGAAAGTTAGTGCCGCACACATTAACAATTCAACAAAAACTGGATCGAAAACAAATTCCTCAGCGTAATTTGGAGCATTTTAACTGTGGATGGGACTTGGATCTACCACCATGATCCTAAATTGAAACAAGAACGTTTATAGTGGACTAAAGCTGGTTGTTCAGCTCCAAAGCAGGTGAAGTTACAACGATCAGCAAAGAAGGTTATGGCATCAGTTTTTTGGGATGCAAAAGGAATTTTGTTAATTGATTATCTTCAGAAAGGTAAAACAATCAACTCTGAATATTATTGCAGCCTTTTGGATCAGCTGGATGAAAAAAATCGTGAGAAAAGGACCTGGTTTAAAGAAGAAATAAATCATTTTTCATCAAGACAATGCACCTGCTCACAAAAGTGTTTTGACGATGGCTAAATTCAAAGAATTAAAGTACGAATTGCTTGAACATCCACCGTATTCACCAGATTTGGCTCCCAGTGACTACTATCTCTTCAGAAATCTCAAACAATTCCTTCGTGGAAAGCTTTTTTCGTCGAATGAAGAGTCCATAGCAGCCGTAGACGGTTATTTTGCAGAGCTTCCGGAAAACCATTATAAGGATGGGACAAAATTATTGGAAGATCATTGGAACAAGTGTATTGAGCTTCTAGGAGATTATATTGAATAAAAAAAATATATTTCGTAACAAAAACAGTATTCTTTCATTTCGAGCGTAGGAACTTTTCAACCAACCTGTATGTATATATATTTCTTTTGGCCTGACATTAACTTTCAAGTTACAAATGCAATATGAACGTTGCTTGTTTGTAACTTACATTACCATGTAAAATATTTACTACAAAACAATGGATACATAAATCAATGTAATTAACGTGCAAATGCTACTACAAAATATTAACCATGTTAGGGATGGTGGAAAACCTTAAAGGCAGAGACCATTAAAATAGAACACGTGTTATTATTCCTTAGTTAAGTACTTAAGATTCATATGAAAACTTTTCACTATTTCATCGAATCCCATCTAATGGTTTAGAGAAATATGATAGTAGTTTAAGTAAAAATGTAAATTTTTGGAGTTAAAAAAAAAATAAACCACCAAAATACACAAACAAAATTTAAGACACTTGCAAAAGTAAATAGACATTGCATATTGTGTCTGTCTATATGATCAAATTGTTTTCTCCCCAAGTCTTTATTTTTATTTCTACACTTAGCAGCAATCCCGTAGCTAAGGTGTTAAAGGCGAACAAAGCAACTATTTTAAAAAAACTTGCACCTAACAGTAATTCCGACATTACAACAGAATTCCTGAACACTGTTAATAATACATATATTACAAGATTTCTATAACAGCTTTGAAAAGCTGGGCTTATATTTAAGAAACTAGTTTTTTATATTTATTCACCTGAAGTGCATTCGGGTAAAATAAAAAAACGAGTTTTAAACTAGGTTCACGAAACGGCAATACTAATCTGCAAAAAAAATACCTTTACTACATAACAGCGTTTTCGGAAAAAAGAGACTTTCTGTTTTTTTATAGTTGAAGCCGGAGATTGCCTCGGATGAAAGTGGCTAAAAACGTACCTTATTTGTGAACAAGGGCACACATATTGTGACGCAAGGGCACACATATTTTATATTTCAGAGTGCACATATTTTTAATTTCAAGTTTCCAATCAAAAGAGGCTTGACCAGGTAACTTTTCTCTTCCTCCCAGAAATTTTGGATAATCAGTATCTAAGTCCTTTTCCAAGAAATTCCCCTTACCTTTGGAATATTCAAAAATTTCGTCTGAGCAATTGCCTTCGCAGGAAGAGGAACCTTACATGCAAAATTTCTGCTCCAGCGGTTTTTGCCAGGCCATCTAGGGGGATAATTTTTCAATTTAATGCTCATGGCCGTAGGTTTTCCCAAAAATACCATCTTAGCTTTTGTCTACCACGGAGAAGGATCTTGTATATCAAATCTAAACTTCCTACCTCCAGCAGTTTGGGCAGGCCGTTAAGGGGGAGATTTTTTTGAACCCCCATTTTCATTAAGTCGCTTTCAAAATATCCAAAATATACTTATCAGAGATTTAGCTCATTATCCAGGGAATGTATATTTAAAATTTCAGGTTTAGAGCCAAATATGTTTGGACAGGTCGTTAAAGGGGAGTTTTTGCACCTCTCCGCACTAATTTCCAAAAATCTCGTCTTAGCGGAGGTACACGGCGGACATAGAATCAACATACCAAATTTCAGCTTCTTTGATCCAGCGGTTTGGGTTGGATGAAGTTGAGTGTTTGAGTGAGTCAGTAACACGGTCCAAAACCTCTAAAATAACCTCAATAAATACACACCGAATTCTCATGCCCAGAATATCAACAGTATTTGGTTATTTTATACTAGATTTAAATGTTAAAATATATTAAGCGAAAAATTTAATTTGATTTTTCTACAGAAATTCCTCTTTAAATAAATTTGATTTACCTTTTATAGTTCAAGTTTCAGATTTCTGACTTAAAGTATTTATACAGGTCATTCACCTTTATATGCAAATTATCTACAGTGAATGAGGCCTTACACCGGGTAACACATACTTTAAGTGTCAGATTTATAGCCAAAGATTCTTGGGCAAAAAACTAATGGAGAAAATTTCATGTGGAGATTTCCATAAATTCCATTTGATGCATGCCTACATTGGAGGAGGAACTTATATGCCACATTTTAAGTTCCCAACTTTGGTAGTTGGGCTGGATTATTAAGGTGATATTTTTCACCCTTTTAACATAAATTTAATCAACATTTTATTGGATATTCCAAAAAGAATGTACTCAATAAAATAGCTCGTACCTCCGGAGAAATATATTTAAAAATTCAGATTTTTAGCAGAAGTTGTTTGATATAATTTCTAAAACCACCGTCTTTATAGCTACTTACACCGAAATAAAAGCTTAAAAAACGAGTTTCAAAATTCTATCTCCAGCGGTATAAAATGTTGAATGAGGGCATAATTTTTTCCCTTTAAACATCATTTTCCCACGTTCTTTATCAAAATGTAAAAAGTATATTTTTAGTGAGTTTAGCCCATACTTCAGGGAAACATATTTTTAATTTTTTTTATTTCTGGACGAAGGGGTTTGGACTGGACGTTAAAGAGGTGACTTTGTGCGTTGGTGCATGACTACACCAGAGTAGGAACCTTAATGCCCAATATTAAGTTCCTAACTCTAGAGGTTTAGACTGCGTGGTTAAGGTAGCACTTTTGCCTTTTTAATCCAATTTTTAGTGGAAATTCACAAGAGTATATTTTGCCATTTCAATCCCATTTTTAGTGGAAATTCACAAGAGTATATTTTCAGAAAACTAGAACATATCCCCAGGAACACATATTTAAAATTTCTGATTTCTCTCCACTCGATTTTGTTTTTTATGTTAACAATTTCTATTGCACTTGCTACACATTCTATTCCATTTTGTTCTACTTTCTAGTGTTTCAGTTAAATGTTCGAATTAATTCAATTTATGTCAATACGCTGTGGGTAAAAAAGGGGTCAGTTGAAGCGCCATTCAACTGACTCCTAAGGGAACTATCTGCAACAACGAAAAGTACAACTAGTAAGAAGTTTCAAGTCGGCCATGTCGACAGTATCATACTCTTCACTAATTATAATTTTGGTTAAATTTCGCGAAGCGTTTTAAATTCCGGGAAGTGTCCTGATCCTTTTTTAAGAACACACGGGAAAATATAGAACAAAATTTCCACAAAATTTCATTTAAATAAATACCGGATATCTGATTTTTATGAATTTGGCATGATTTATAATTCTAATATGTTTAACACAAATTTCGGCCAGATATCAACGGATTTTTATTTCTTAATAATATTTAAGCTCAACTCAGGTAGGACTTTTTGATGGAATGTAGGTCTGAATTCAAAATGATTCTCACCAAATTCAATACGGTTCTTCCCTGGAAAAATAAAAATAGTAATTTTCATTGAACCATCTTTGCAATTTATAGATTGTTTAAAGTTCATTTAAGTTAATACCTTGGAAGCGGTTTTATATGGGGTAAGGTCCAAATATATTCCGATTTTCTTCAAATTTTGATACATGATTTAAGTTCTCATATAATATTTACAACTCCAGTTTCAACCATTTAAACCCAATTAAGAAAGAACATTTCTATGTAAGATAACCTTTCTATGTAAGAACCCAAAAATAAATTTATATTTGCGACTTGTAGTTTCATTACAAAGTTTACATGGACACCAGAGAACTGCATTTGCTAATTGCAAAACGTTCATACCCAATCAACACAAGAATAAATTGTGTTTGCGTTCAAACGCTGAATATACTCCAACACACATATTTGTTGATGATTTTAAATCAGTCAAACGATGTGCAAATTGTTTTGTCACTGGTTTATAATCATCGGTCGTTGTTAAACCATTGTTTTATTCTGTTCATTCGAGCCAACAATAATTATTTTGATGTAGAATAAATCAGGAAAAACAACAAACAACGTGTATGAGTGTAATCATAATTAAAACAAAATTGTTTCTTATTTATAAAAAGGGGGTGGTTTTGTTAAAAAAAACGTTTTATGTATATTAGGGTGGGTCTAAAATATGTTTTTTTATAATTTTCATTAGGAATACCAAAAATATTGTTCTTTGTGAAAAATTTTTTTTTTTTAATTTAGGTCGACATCTCAGGCTCTCCCAATCCGGTTAAAGTTAAATATTGCCTAATTTTCCAATCAAAATAGATGAAAAAAAAAAATTAGACAATATTTAAATTTTTCCGGATTAGGCAAGCCTGAGATATCGACCTAAATTTTTTTTTTTTTCCAAAAAAATATTTATATTTCACAAATAAGAATATTTTTATTACTAATAAAAATTCTAAAAAGGCGGATTTTAGACCCACCCTAATATACATATAATGTTTTTCTACAAAACCACCCCCTTATAATATATGTTTATATTTTGTTTTAATTATGAATAAACTCATACGCGTTGTTTGTTGTTTTTTCTGACATATTCAACGCTGACTTTTTGTTAAGTTATTACATTTGCATAAAACATAAACGACAGATGATTCACACTGATTCCAATTACGCGTTCAGTAACATGATGCTGATTTTATTCTACAGTGAATTTTGTTGAATTATTAAAAGTGAACAAGAATTTTTGTGTATGATTAAATCAAGAAAAAAGTTGATTTTGCAGTTCTCTGATGGACACACAGACAAGCGAACTGAAATCGTTATATAGTGAATTTAAATGGATTTGTAGTTACAAACATTAGAACAAACTCATTATATTCTGTCGGCATAATAGTGTTAGGTATACCAAATTCATTATCATTTAATTAACACGAAATCATTTGTATTATAAAAATCTTGTAGTTAAAATTTCAGTTGTGAATAAAGCTTGGGACAATAAATCATGATTCTAGATATAAAAAAAATCGAATCATATTTGGTTTAAGTCCCCATTAAAACTCACGCTTGAGGTATTTGCTTTGATAAACTTTGTCGGATTTAAATCCATATTTTCAGACATGGCCATAAAATGAGGATCACGAATCTTGCCGTAATTTGGACTGATCTCTGAAATACATATGATTCGAATTAATCTTGGTTTAAGATATTATATAGTGGACATGTTCTAATTTTTACTTTTTACATTTGCACTTATGTCAATTAATGGCAATAGAAATTTTAATAATAATGAAAAATTCCCAAGTATGATAAGTATTCACCCATCTATAGGAAAAAACTTTAAAAACATGTCTAAACAAATTATATATTTTTTTTGCTAAATTTAAGAAATCATTCACATCATTCATGGCGATTAATTGCAATGGTATGTTGTTGTTTATTTAAAACTAAAAAAAAATCTAAACAAACAAATAATTAATCATAGATTTTTTTAAAAAAATCTTCTCAGTAATTCAACAAAACTTGTATACATACTCACAAGGAAGGTATTCCTAAGAATTTTGGTTGATCTTAATGAAATTCTGATATATGACAAAGGGGAGCAAAAACATTTTTATAGCAGCTTAAGCAAACGTTGTTCCACAATTTTCATAATTAGGATTGGGATACATTCCTTTTTAGTTTCATATAATAACCATAATAATGTACATGATGATGATAATGATGTTGATATGGTGATCAAAACAAACGCACAAATCAAATCAATGGCTACAAATTGGTTGCCTGGTATTTTCATAATAAATATAGCAACAACAACAACAAATCAAAAAATCCAATAAATATTGAAAAATCATATGCACTTAAGTAATCAAGTAACAAAATAAGATAATTTTACATACAGTTATCAAAGAAATTAAACGTTCACTTGAGGATGCAAATACGAAAAGAGGTATATGAAAAGAGGTATCCCCAACTATTTAAGTTTTTATAATAAAATTTTTGAATTTTTACTAAACATTTTAAAAAGGAATTGAAATAACCAAATGAAAATCTTAAAAGAAGTTAACGGAAAGAAGAAGAAATAAGGTTCAATACAGCACTCTATTTAATTCAACAATTTCTAAGCTTCTAAAAATATTTCGTTTGAAAACTAACTTTGAATGCCTTCCCCTGTGCTACAGTAAATTTTTGTAAACAGACCTATTTATGTTATATCAAAAAGTGTACACTAAATGTCAAAAATAACTGTATTCGCCTTACAATACAAAAATTGTACGATATTAATTTTATAGCATACATATCGCGAAAAGATTGACGCAGCAACTGACACATCGATAGAAATAGCAAATAACGACTGAAATATAAGAAAACAACAAAATCAAACAATTCAAACAAATCAAATATTAGACAGATTGTAGTGTTGAAAAGGAAATTTTTTTAAAACTGTTTGAAATAAATTATGACAGGCACAGAGAAAAAAGATTGCTATGATTTGTTAGGAATTGAGCTTTTCATGAAGTAGTAAGTCAAAAAGGAGATTTTTTTTAAAGATATGGAATATTATCAGAGCTAAAAAGAATTATTTCTTTTTAATGAATTTTTTTAATTCAAGGAATGAATTCATTAGAAAGAGAAAATCAGAAATAATTTAGTTTGCATGAGTTCAAACAATTAAAATTTATCCAATTTTGATCAACCCTTGTAAAAAATATTAGATCTGAACAGATCTCACAATTGATTGTAACAGATATAATTAGATCTTAAAATTGGTTACAAATTTAAGATCTAATTAGATTTCATCAAATCTGGTCAGGTCTAGCGCACATGGTATAATAAGATCTAGTTTGATCTAGAATTATTATATTTTATATTCAAAAAATATAAAATCTTATTTTCGCCAAAACCAAAATTGTATATGGTTCAAATTTATAAGATCTGATACCAAATCTGCACAAATATATTACGAAATTTATAATATCTTTGCGCATATCAACAGATCTTTTACCAGGTATAATCCTATATGATCAGATCAAGTCATATCTGACCGCAAAAATCAAACAATTTTATAGATTCCTTTAGATATCAATAGATCTCGCACCAGATATAAATAGATCTCCTTAGGGAAATGAATGAAAAAGTTATTTGCTTCAGGCAATCAAGTGATAACTTAATAAACTCAGGAGGAATAAAATCCTTGAGAAGTAAATTCTTTAACCAATGAATTAACTTGATTTGAAATATATTTTGACGAATTATTGTAATAAGTTTTGTGAATGAATTCATTTTTTAAATCGTATTAATTATTTCATTACATTCTCTAAATTTGGAATTCGTTTCCAAAATATAAATTCAGTTAAAGTAAAAAAGAATTGTAGAATTAATTCTTCGAAGCTCTGAATATTATGCACAATTAAGGGCAGCAGTCATTAAAATCAACACGTCTGTTTAACAATGTGGCATTTATTTTTAGCTTTTAAATGAAAGTTGGCAGCTGATTGCTTTATAAAGCCGTTATATATTTCAAGATCGTTTCGAACAAAAAACCGAAACTGTAGAATTCAAAAATAGCGGTAATTAAAATTTTCAGATATCTCAGTTTGTCTCCGATAAATCGTATGTTCAAGTTTAACATATATTGAAAAGAAAACTGTTAGTAAAACCAGTTTGAAACCTTTCTTTTATTTCCCAGCAAAACCGTTCATTAACAATTAATGTGTAAAGTAATGTGTAGACATAGGGGCTCATGGATTACATCTTACTTCACTGATCAATTTTATAGGCGATGAGCCTCAAAGTAATGTATATACCCATTACTTTAGAGGTGATAATTTAAGGGGTTACTTACAAGGTGGCGCAAAAGTAATCCTCCTATCAGAAAATGCTATAAATTTGCGATTGGCCCCTAATGTCAGTTCTGTTTTGACATTTGTGTAGTACACACATGCGAAATACACGTTAATAAACAATGTTTCGCTACACTGCTCCAGAACGCGGAATATTAGTGACTATTTATTTGAACGAAGCAAAATTGACGCTTCTGGGGCACTGAAAAACGCGTGTAACCCACGAAGAGCCATTACACCCGCTCAAAGTCACTGTATGGTGTGCTGTTTTCGCTGGAGGAGTCATCGGACCTTTTTTCTTCGAAGACGTCGCGGGCCAAACGGATACTGTGAATAGTGAGCGCTACAGAGCAATGATCAACGAGTTCTTTTTGCCGCAACTTGATGAATCGGGATTGGAAAACATGTGGTTCCAACAGAACGGTGCAACGCCACACACTGCACGTGCCACAACCGATATGCTGAAGGATGTATTTCCCGGGCGCCTAATCTCCCCTTTTGGCGATTTGCACTGGCCAGCAAGATCGCCTGATTTGACCGCTCCAGACTTCTTTTTGTGGGGCTTTTTGAAGTCGCGGGTTTATCTCAACAAGCCTCAGACTCTTGCAGCTCTTAAAGACAATATCCGTCAGGAATGTGAGGACCTATCGCCGGAAGTTTTGGCCAAAGTGATGGAAAATGACATAAAAAGGGCTCAAATGACAATCAACTGTGGCGGCGCCCATTTACATGACATCATATTCTCGACTTGATGTAAAAAAAATTAAAAGACCAAATAAAAATAATCCACAAGAAGAATCAAAGTTTTTCATTTTTTTTTTTTTAAATTACAGCCAAAAAACATCGGAAGGTTATTTTTGCGCCACCCTGTATATGGTTACCAGAATGGAAAAATTAATGTGTCTAAAAATAGATTCTAAAAATAGATTTTTAAAAAAGAGAAATTTTTATTAAAAAAAATTCTAACAAATATCTAAAACATTATTAAAAATAATGTGGTCATGATGGGAATCGAACCAGGGAACTTTGGTTGCAAGCCAATAACTCTACCCACTGAGTTATCGACGCATATAGTATTTGATTGTTTTAAACTCAAATAAATTGTTTCGCTTCGTTTTTTCGCTAGTGTTTTCAAAACATACATTACCCTTTTGCTTACAAAAAAACACAAGGTAATGTTTCTAGATACAATAATAACTTTACATTTATAAATCATATATTACGTAATCAGTAATCAGTAACTTATTACTTTATGTTTGAAAATAATGAAAAAGTTAACGAGGTATCATAACATGGTAAGGCTTGAGAATATCGCACCCCTTACCAAAATAATGGAAATAATGGAAACAAATTACGAAAAAACAGCTTTTGGATACGAAATTCAAGTGTTCGTGTCATATGTGAGCATATATGAAAAATATATGGGCATATATAATCAAATATAAGTATACATAAACATATATTAGCATATACGGGCTTATAAGCCTAAATTTAGATCCAGATATATGGTAACATGTGAGATCATATATTTAGTTATACACTGACATGCAATTATGTATACCCATGTATAACCATGTATATATGAAGATATATTTTGACTTACAAATGATAAATTTCATTTAGGCACTGGGTTTCTACATTTCTTCCGCGCACTAAAACTTGACCCTTTATCTTTGTCAGCTATTTTCGCTAATTATCGTTAAAACTTGTGAGTATCATAGAGCTGATTAGATTAAAGTGCCATCTTTCTGAATAGAAAATACACATGCAAAAATTAACAGATACAAATTTTGATAAATATATTATGAAACACCTGGATTCAATAGCACAGATAAAAAATAAAAAAGTTCTTCTTTTATAGTATGCGTTATAAAAATAAGTACCACCTTTATATAGATACCATCACGCAACAGAGTGTGATCAATCCTTCAGTATATTGTTACATTACGAAAGATTATTTGAATGTTTATTTATCTTGATGAAGTATGTTTATTTGGAGATGAGTTGCAATGCTATAAACACCACTACTCAGTTGATCCATGTGGTCTGAATCTGCAGACATGAAATTATCTTAAATTTATTGTCATACACAGTGGGTAGTGCAACATAAACAATTCATTCGAGTTTCTTTAAAATAAACAAATATCTGAAAAATAACAATTAAAAAATTTATAAAAATTTAGGGATTATATTATAGGAAAAATGTTTTATTTTACTTAGAAAATGCTAGACAAAATGTCTAAATAAATCAATCCAAAAAATATATACACTATAATAAAGTTGTTGGTATCTTAAAGAAATTTAAAAATATTAAAAATGGTCTCCTCCTGTTTATACCTTTAGCGATCTTAAAGTTAAGTTTTTTCTTTTGTTTCTTATACCACTAAAAAGAGGCGTATTCTTTCTAGCCAGTAAATAGTTACTGCCGATTTTTTTTTTTGCTAAATAAAAAGTTATGGTAAGTTTCTACCATACTTCTGGTTTTGTTGTATGCATACTTATTGTTATGTCCATCAATTTTTTGTTAACATTCCTTAAAAGTCTTGATTTTTGTATTCAGCTGTCAATCTTTTTAGTATTTTTTTTTTCAACTCCAACCAATTGTATTCAATTTTTTCATTGCAAGAGGTGGGATCTTTAAGGTTTTACTTGACATTGATACATGATCGTATTGTTTTCACTATACAAGAAATTGTAAACAAAATGTTTAAACTAAGAAATGAATTTAACCAATAGGCAAATATTAAAAGTGTGTAAAATAAAGATGGATAAGGACGGCTTTAAAATACTCTATTTGCCACAGAAAAAAATTAAAATCAAGCAAGAATCAACGTTACGTTAAATAAGAATAGCTTCACTTGTAAGTTAAAATAACTGAAAATATAATTTAAAAGAAATGATATTTCATTTAAAAAGCGGTCTACTTAATTTTCATTTAAATTAAATGCCATTTGTTTTTTATTTTTAAATGTTGATAAATCAACTGACACATAAGTAAGAAACAAATGATATAATCAGTTAAAATAAATGTCAAAATTTTACCTACCAATCCTTAAAAAATAAATGTTTTTTTTCATTTATTTGAAATTATTTCCGTTTTTGTATTTTTTGTTTTTTTTTTTATATACTCGTACAATACAGAATGTATGTATGCATATGAAGCTACAATCACTTTTTGTGTGAAAGTGTTTATATATGTATGTGTGTTTATGAAGTTCTTGTAATTTGTATTTAAAAATTTTGTATATACACTCTATAAAATGATTAAAATTCACTAAAATAAATTATGTAAATGTTTGCGTAATATCACGCAAAATGCCTAAAATTAGACAACATATGTGTAAAACTTATGCGTATACATTTTTGTCTACAAAAATGCACACAAAGTGTATTAATAAGCATATTTTATTTATAAATACGCATTTTGTGTTTACAATTACTATTTGGTGCTCAAAAACAAATATTTTTTATGAAATGTGTAAATGTACCAGCATTTAGTAGTAATTGTAAAACTGTCAGAAATGTAAATATTGTATTTGTGAAAAAAAAAAAAATATAAAAAATTAAAAGAAAAATTTAATTTATTAAAAAAATAACGTTACATTGTTAAATTTAAATGTAATCATGTCAGTGTTATCATGGTATGTTATATTAGCTGATTCTTAAAGATAATTTTTGACTTTTAACGATTTAAATATTTCTTATTTTTGCAGGCTTTAAAAATTTTAATTAGCATGAATATTTGTGAATTTGGTAGTTGCGTTAGATTTATTGGGATGTGCAAAAGCAACATCAACATCAACACTAGAGGTAAATTTATTTATTTTTAAAGGATTTTGGTTTGACAGGTTTCTTTCTTTCTTCCACCAGGGTTGTATAATTTGATGCCGGTGAATCGAGAATTTGCATCGGTAGCGGATAGGTGCCCAACTATAATCGATTAAGTATTACCACCAGCTACATACTTATTTTAAATTCATTAAAGAAAGTTCTAGATTTTTAGGTTTATTTTCAATATAAAGATTTTGTAGGCTTTCTTTACAGGATAGTTTTAAGTCTGATACTTTTGATTATATTCTGTAATTTCATTTATTTAATTTTTCTTAGATTCCTTTAATATTAACATTATTTTTATTCAAAATCATGTTTAACAAGTTCATAATAATATTGATTGCTTTTATCATATTATATCACCCATTAATAAAACACATACTAAAAATAATTTAGGCTTTTTAATTTTTAATATAGTGGTGGTAAATAAAACCATTTTTGGGGATTTTTACGCATTTACAATGGATTTTTACACATGTTATGAGTACATTTACACATAAAACGTGCTTATTTACGCACAAAATTGGTAAATTTACTCTTTAATTTCAAAATTTCATTTAATTTTTACGCACTTTCAATGTAATTCTACTCATTTTGTGTTCACCAACTTACGCATAATCTGTGTATTTTTTTATTTACGCACACAGAGTAAATTTACCTAATTTATAGTAGGAGTACAGTTTCCTACTATAAGTTGGGTAAATTTCAACAGAAATTAATTAGAGTGTATACAACCAATTTAAATAAAAAAAAAATTGAAATTTTTTGAACATTTTTTTTTTTTTTTGAAACAGACAGCAAACAAAATTTAAATTTATAATAACTGTTACGGACACAAATAAACCATAAGTTTCCGTTTTGTGGGTTTATTTTTATTAAATTTCAAACAAATGAAAAAAATAATGAAACTGAAAAAAATCGGTAAATGATAGTTAATTGTTTCGAATAAATGTATAAAAAAGTTAATATAGATATTTCTTTGAAAAATAAATGTATGTTCCTTTATTTTTAAATGGAACGGAAAACTTTTTTATTAAACTACAAACAGTTAACTACATAATATTATGAGTGTTTGAATTTTACTTTAATTTATTTTGATTTTAATCTGAATATGTTTCTGCTTATTTTTGAAATGCATAACCAAAATTCTGATAACATCTCCTTTGAAAAAAATAACCGCTAGATGAGAGTCTTGGGAATTCCTCAGGGTAAAATTTCCCACCTTGACAGCCTGATCATATTTCCTTGGCTAGAAACCAAAAATTTTAAATATGTGTCCCCTGGAGCAAAGGTTAATTCATTTTTAAACAATTTCCAGAATTTTCAACAGAAACGTGGTACAAAATGGGGAAAGTGACTTCTTAAGAGTCTGCCATACCACTTTGTTTAGAACAATAAAATTTAAAACATATGAACCCTGGTGTTATTTTTTTCAATGCATCAACACTCAGGAAATTCTTCTCAATAAAAGTGTGTTGCTTTTTTGACAAGGGGTATGAAGAGTTAAAACATGTTGAAAGATGGCTTCCAGAAAATATAGCAACACTGTAATATAGCAAACACTGTAATTATCCGCTTTCTGATGGCAAGCTGACGAATTTGTCGAAGTTTTTTATTTCATAGCCCTGTTAAGTTAATTTACTTCGTTTGGAAGGTGGTAAAAATGGGGGTTTAAAAGAGAAAAATTCACCCCTTGAGCGCCCTACCCAAAGTGCTCTGTTTACATTCTGAAATATTCGTTCCTTGAAGTAAGGGATAATTTACTGATAAAACACTTTTTGGCATTTTTGTCAGGGACGTGATAAAAATGGTAACTAAAGGGGAAGTATATCTCCGCCTGAATGGTTGTCTTAACCACTTTGTCTAGAAATATGAAATTTAAAGTACTAGACAATTTTCAACAGGAACGTGGAAAATGAAGGTTCAAATTTGAAATATGTGTTCCCTGAGGTATGGACTAATTCACTGATAACTTGTATTTCGGAACTATCTTCAGGAATATGGTAGAATTGTGGGCTTATTTGAGGAAAAGACTTCCCCTTGAAAGCTAACGCAAACATGTTTGGCTAGAAACCAAAAATTAATTATATGGGCTGCTCCATAAGTTAAAAAATAATTCACTAAAAAGAATTTCTAGGTAAAAGAAGAGAAAATGTACACAACATCATTCATATGACACCGTTACCGTCGAGCGTTACCGTGCCATGATCAACGATTTTTTGTTTCAACAAGGCGAGGCCACATGACAGCTAGCAACCATCGATATTATACGCACTGTTCTTGAAAATCGAATAATCAGTCGAAATTGTAATGTCAATTAGCCACCTCGGAGCTGTGACTTGAGCCCTTTGAATTGTTTCCTGTGGGGAGCCATTAAGCATAAATGTTACGCAAATCATCCAGAAACAATTGAAGCTTTAAAACATGAAATCGAAGTTGCCAATGAAGAGATTCAGGCTGAAACAATCGAAATGTACTGAAAAATTGGATTGATCGGATGAGGTACTGCCGTGGTAGTCATATGAATGATATTGTGTTCCATTAATAATTGACAAAGTTCAACTTTTCCAATAAAACCAGAAATTTTAAAAAATAATCAATACTTTTTTATAGCCGATTCAAATTTAAAATTTTAAATGGCCCACCCGGTACTTTTTAGAAAATTAAAGATTAAAGTGGTATAGCTGTAGGTAAAATCAGACGAAAAGCTAGCCCAACCACCGCTGGTGCTATGAACTTAAAATTTGTGAGCATCTATTGTGGGGAATTTTTGGTAATTTTATGCAGGAAGAGGCAAAAAGAGACAGATTCCCAAGTAACATCTTACTAAACTCCTTCACCTAGAAATCATAAATTTTAAATTTGTGTTCCCTGAAGATATATTTTTCGCATTTTTGTTCAAAAACAAAGGTCATAAATTAGGCATAAAAAGGAATAAGTACCTCCTTAATGAGATGTGCAAACCCTTTAAAAACCTTAAACTTCAAATTGCAGAATAGACTAAAAATAGTTAAAAAAAACTTATTAAAATAGGAAGATCCTTGGTAGAATGAATTCAATTTTCCTCTAGACATTATTCGAGGCTATTAATCAAATATTATACGAGATTAAACTGTATCAGATTAAAAATATGCAGAAAAAATGGCATGACATAACCCGAACAGACATTATTTTAATTTTCGGTCTTGATCATAAATGTTTAAAACTTACACCGGAAGTGGGGAATATAGCCGAAGAGTTTCTGGTAGAATTCCTCAAATAACAACCGAAACAAAGCCATAAATTAGAATCATAATCTCTAGAATTTATTTAAATTATACATTAAAGTATGTTATACCGATGTTTTAATTTTCTTACATTAGGGTTGGAAAATTGGGCGATATAAACTGATATCTGTTGGCAAATAACCAGAACAGGATACCTGTGGTCAATGGCCCTTGAAGCAAAACATTGGTTCCCTTGAGACAAAAGCATCAATATATCACACTTTAAGATTCGACTGTAAATGTCTAAAATAAAATGATAAATTAAAAAAGGCGACCTCTACTTTCGTCAAAAAAATTATTTTTTCTTGCAGAAATTTAGTAAATCTGTTTAAAATAAACAGATTTTGTCATATTTTGTTAGAGTTATATAAGGCTCTTCTAAGAGCGCATAAATGATTTACTATTTCGCTTGTTTTACATAAACGCAATCTTTTTGTCTTTGAACCATCATGCAATTCAGTTTCATAAACTTACCTTATCATACATGATAGTTTAATATAAAACAGAGTTTCTACTTCGAAAAAACCCTCGTAGAAAATGAAAAAGTTTGAAAAAAAATTAAAAAATTTCTATATTATTGAAAAAATCTCTACACATTTATATAAATAGTATACGGAAAGTATATATATTTTGAAAGAACGCCGTTGACCGTTTTGAAATCGGTTAAAAAATGACTGAGTTAGAAAAGTTTAAGTGCGCCAGTTCAAAAAAATACTCTCTTTCCCCATATCTCGAAATTTTGAGGGTATATTGCAACTTATAAAACCGGTTATATAATACACTCAGCTAGACCTACAATCTACACTAGGTCATTTCGAAAGTTCTTTTTCAGTGTAGCACCGTGTACTTGAAACGTTCACCTAAAACTTGAATTGCCTTAAAATGTTACATAGACTAAAAATAGGGATGAAGATACCGACTCATGTACAGGTTGGTTGAAAAGTTCCTGCGCCCACCAAGAGATGGCACTGCTAGCTCCAAACTTTTTTTTCTCAAGTTGGTATAACTGTCCTGAGAACACATGCAAAGTTGCAAGTCATTCTGTCAATTCTTTCTTTGTTTACAAGCCATTTGAAGTTGACGTGTCATTGATTTTTTTTATTATGAAAAAAATTGAATGTCGTGCAGTCACTAGATTCTTTGTTTTGAAAGCAAAGGAAATTTATGAACAATTGTTAGAAGTGTATAAGGAGTCCTCACCTTCAAAAACGCACCTTTGAATTTTGGGCTGGTGAATTTAAACGTGGTCGTACCAGCCTTGAAGACGATCCACGCGACCAAAAACTGCTACCACCGCAGAAATCATTGAGCAGGTACATAATATGGTTAGTGAAGATCCAAGTTTGACTAAGAGTGAAATTGCTAATGCCATAGGCATCTCAGGCGAATGACTTCTCCATATTTCACATGAAGAATTACGTATGAAAGAACTGTTTGGAAAGTTAGTGCCGCACACATTAAAAATTCAACAAAAACTGGATCGAAAACAAATTTCTCAGCGTAATTTGGAGCGATTAAGCCGAATAAAACCGACTTCTTGCATCGTTTTATAACTATGGATGACACTTGGATCTACCACCATGATCCTAAATTGAAACAAGAACGTTTACAGTGGACTGGAGCTGGTTGTTCAGCTCCAAAGTAGGTGAAGTCACAACGATCAGCAAAGAAGGTTATGGCATCAGTTTTTTGTGAATTTTGTTGATTGATTATCTTCAGAAAGGTAAAACAATCAACTCTGAATATTATTGCAGCCTTTTGGATCAGCTGGATGAAAAACTTGTGAGAAAAGACCTGGTTTAAAGAAGAAAAAAATCATATTTCATCAAGACAATGCACCTGCTCACAAAAGTGTTTTGACGATGGCTAAACTCAAAGAATTAAAGTACGAATTGCTTGAACATCTACCGTATTCACCAGATTTGGCTCCCAGTGACTACTATCTCTTCAGAAATCTCAAACAATTTCTTCGTGGAAAGCATTTTTCGTTGAATGAAGAGGCCATAGCAGCCGTAGACGGTTATTTTGCAGAGTTTCCGGAAAACCATTATAAGGATGGGATAAAATTATTGGAAGATCATTGGAAGAAGTGTATTGAGCTTCTAGGAGATTATATTGAATAAAAAAATAAATTTCGTAATAAAAACAGTATACTTTCATTTCGAGCGCAGGAACTTAAAATAGCACTAAAAAGTTTTTGTAGTTATAAAAATCAGCCTTAAAAACAACTAAAAGTTTACCCTAAAAGTCAAAAAAATTACTTAAATATTTTTCAAAAAGAAATTACCAACATGATAAATTTGATTATGTTTTTACTAGTTTTAATCGTTTGATATTTTTTAATTTTGTCTTAAATATTTAAAATAAAAAAATTTTGCTCGATAAAAAAAAAATAAATTTGAGGTTTTGTACTAATATTAATAATATTTAGTAAATTTGTTTTGCTGATTTTAGAAAACTGATTTTAAATTCCACTTTACAAAATGTTTACTAAGCTGCTAAGCAGGCATGTGTTTGTAAGATTAGCAAAAAATACCGCTGGGCTCAAATTACCAAAATTTCACGTAATATTTGTAACAACAAAATTGTCAGTTGTCATTACAGACTTTTTTTGGTGAGTTTACTCTTTCTAAACATATTTAGAGAACATCCTATTCCAATTCGATTTTTGTCTTACATTCAGTACCATCCATTTATTTCCATCTTCTTTGACTGTTTTCCTTTGTTTCAACTATGTAAAAGACTCTGATGAATCACTTGAAATATATTATTCCACATTGAACCCTCAAGTAAATCGTCAGAATAAACAAACAAAAAAGCTACATCGAAAAAAAAAATATCATCTACTGAAGCAAAATAAGTAAAACCTAATCCTTTCCATGTTTTTTTTTTCTCTCCCAAAATTATACCTTTGAGAATAATTAAAGTACTTTTTGTTTAAAAAAAAAAAAAAACAAACAAAACTTTTTCTGTAAAAAACTAACTTTCCAAAATTTACACATACTCTTTCTCTTTACTCCCCTTCCAGTGTAGACACTATTCCTAAATGTTTTTTTTTTTTTGTTAATTTTTGTAACTTTGTATTTTTTTTGATATGAATTTAGTTTGATATATTCTATAGACATTTTGTATGTACATTAAAACCTAAAATGTTTTTGTTATATAACAATGACCCATTAGACACCCGTTTACCCATACCATGAAAAAATAGCAAAACACAACCTCAAAATCATGGTACAGGATAATGTGATTGTTGTGTATTTGTAGTTTGTAGCCAGTCCGTTCTAGTTTACAAAAATGTAGTATTAGCTACAACTATTTTCTTTGTTTTGTCTTGTGTTTTTTGTTTTATAAAAACCATTCAGTTCAAGTCCCTTAAGAGACTGTGAATCCATCAATGATTTTGAATTTTTTAACTGGACATTCGTTAAAAAATAATAGCAAGATAGTAGTTTGTCATGATGTTGGAGTGATTTTTCGTTGTTTTCTATAATACCCAATTGGAAATCTTGGACATGTTAGCAAACATAATAACCTCATAAGAAAAACGGAAAACCTGTGGTATAAGTGGTGCTTAAGAATGTTTTCCCTATGCTAAAATGATAACATCATTAGATAAAATGCAGGCTGTTTAAAAATTGTAGCCTAAAATAGATTTTGAGTCTAGGACATCAGATTGCCAGATGAGAGCCTTACCCATTAAGCTAATGAGACACATGATACTTGAAAACTAAAAACATAAATGAATAATAACTGCGGGCTGACTGACGCCTGCGGCATAAAAAGTATATATATTCTGGGTCCTTATGAAGAGCGAAGTTGATTTAACGATGTCCGTCTGTCCGTCTGTCCGTCTGTGTATTGAAATGGGGTTTTCCGAAGAACCCAGACATGATGAGGAATTGATTGTTATTTATTTCTGTTACATGTGATCCATTTCTGTTTGCTATTTACAATCAGACAGATCGGTTAATAAATGGCTGAGATATTAGCAAAAAACCAGGACTACCTCTAATTTTTTCCGTAAAATTCCTTTGTTTAATTTTACGCATAACAAACACATCCATTTGTTGAAATTCTTTTCTTTCATCTCCACCTTTTATACACAAACAACAAACACATACAAAGATTTGTCATTTAAATAAAAACTAAACAAATATCTAATGAACGAAGACTTTTTATATATGTACCTCTATTAACGATGATTTTGTGTGAGCTTCAATAGCTCAGTTGTCTAGACGCTATGTAACAAGTACTTTTTTTCTCTTAGGACGCGGGTTCGAATCCCGGTCAATTTCCTTTTTTTTTTGTACATTTTTTTTTTTATTTTCTTAAGACTTTTTTTTTTTTTGTTTTTTTAATATTTAATAATTAATTTATATAAAATTTTATATTAATAATTAAATAATCCATAAATAGGCTAAAAACTTCAAAATTTTTATAAAAACCCTCTGATACAAACAAAATACAAACATTTTTATTTCTATTTTTTGCTCTGATTTAAAAGAATTTATAATGAAACCATTTTATTTCTCATATATTAAGAACATTTTATATATAATTTCCCTTTGAGTGCAACTATTTTAGGTCATAACTTATAATAATTTATAAAAAAAAATTATAAACTATTTTCCTTCAAATTTTTAAAATTAAGCTTAAGAAATTAAAAATATTTTTTGATAAAAAATCGAAATAAAATCTCAAATGCAAATTTGCCAGCTAAATCAAACGTTTTTGTAGAAATAAAACACATGCAGTTCCAGTGATTCCTTTTAACAATTTGTTGAAATTCTTTTCTTTCACCTCTCCACCTTTTATACACAAACAACAAACACTATTCTAGAGCTGTAATATGGTCTATGGATACGTCTTATATAGCAAAAGATCGAAAATCTTTAGTATAACATATTTGCTGAAAAAACTCGGAAATATCGGTTCAGATACAAAAAAGTTATGCCCAAAACATACATGTTTTTTAAATACCTATTTTCTGGAACCATAAATTTTCCCGAGTCCAAGTTTTATCACCAAAATAAATGGTTAATTTCCTCTCAAAGGCGTCCGTATATAAATCTGTCCATTCCATATATAAACTTCAGTTTTTTCACAACCATGGTGAAGGGTATATAAGATTCGACATAGCCGAATTTAGCCGCTCTTACTTGTTTTTTATAAACCAGTATTTGCAAAACGCTGGTAATATGTCTTAAATAATTGTTCTGTCAGTAATTATTATTAAGTTCCACGGATGGTTTGCCAGAGCTTGATATTTTCTACTACCTGTAATTTCTTATTGGGTACAGTCGTATCAAGAAAACTTTCAGGCTCTTCTTCTGCTTATTATTAGTTTGAAACACTGACAATTTTTGAAAAAAATTAGTTAGGAGTGGATTATATATAATGAAAATATCTTCTATCTGATACCTCGTATCATATCTAAGATATCCCGTGTAGAATTTTCCAATTTGCATACAAATATTAGACAATGTTAAACTTCTTTATCGGTTTTATCGATCAAGATTTCTTTTTTTTTTTTGGCATATGGGTCAAACGAATAATAAGCTTAAATCTTGTGTGTGCCTGGAGCTCGGGAATTTTCGTCGATAGCCAGGTGGCGCTTATGTCCCTAAACTGGTATATTACATCTTCTATTCTAGTCGGTCGGTGTAAAGAAGAACTATCTACGATAAGTTGCCAGTCCCAGATTACGCAACAGCAGGGTCTGCTTTAAGTGTCTCCACAGCAATGTCAGTCGCTGGGAACCACTTAGGGTGGGATCTTCGAATACAATCAACGAAAGGCGAAAGGAAGATGTTGTGAAATGGTTACGTGAAGGACAGCAAGGCTCATATTAAATATCTCCTCAGTAGAACTGGTTACTGGACGATAGGTAGATATGGCAACAGATTGCGACGGGTGTGCGATGTACGATGCCGTAGCTGTTCCATACCGGGTGAACAAGATATGGCAGGTCATTTTTTCTATGATTTCCCTGCACCGCAGGGTATCCGAGTAAGATTTTTGGGCGATCGGTGATATCGGACGTAGGATTGTGTGATCTTATTCGTTATAAAATATTTTCGTGTTTGATCTAGTTCTCCGAATATCAGCTCCTTAGGGCCCTGTGTGGTCCTTCCAAATAGAGTCGTCTATGACTCTTCTTGATACCTACGAGGGCATGAGCTGCTTCTTAAACTAAACCATCAATCATGTTGCTTTTATATGATGTTGGCGACTTCAACATAAATGTAAATTTTTATTCTCTTGTTCTTTAACTAATTAGAGTAATTTTTCTATATTTGGCTAAAAAACTTACCAAATATTTCGCAGATATTTGGGGCATCTCATAAAACTGAATTAAACGATCATAAAGGGCAATAAATCAAGTCCAAAGTAGGTTTAACTTTTACTTTTATATTTATTGAAATGAAACACATATTATTTTTAACAACGGAATCCGTTGTCAAGGATTTATGTAGTAAAACTTGTTTTGAGTTAAAATTTCTCTACAACCCATCATCATATTAATGGCTTGATTATAATATGTAACCCCATAATCCATAACCTTAAAATATATACATACATTAATTTTCGTCATTCATCCTTGTATGTCATACTCCAATGAAAGAATGACCAAACACCAAAAAAAAAAACTATAGTGACAATTCTCTAAGGAAGTAATTCATTTATTAGAGAAAAATTCAAAACAATAAATAAATAAAAGTACAAACATCCATCTCAGGGTTTTTTTGGGGTTTTCATCACTAAATTTTGAATAATGAGTGTTCAAGTTTAAACCAAACAAAAAAAATATAAAAAATATGTCCTCTTAAAGAACAAACATAATTCACTTATATATTTTTTTCTTGCTTTTTTTTTGAGGTTATGTAAAGGCTATTTTCATTTATATTTTTTGTTTTAGTCCTTTGCTAGTGAAGCTTAGCATAGTGTAGTGTCATTTTGACCAGTCGGCAATGTAATCACTTCAAATTACCACTAGATTAGTCTCGAGGGGTTTGCAACAACCAACAATGTTTTTTTGTTTTTTGTTAAAGGAAGATTTTCATATTCTTCTTATTCATTGTCTTTTGACATTTCATATATTGTCTAACAAAAACAAAAACCCTTTCCAATTTTTTATTTATTTTTTTTTTTTTGAGATGATTTTGTTTTCTGACTTTATACTACACTGGTTTTTTTTTTTATTTAATTTCTGCAATTGTTGGCGACACATTTTTATGTTTATCAGCGACATCTTTTTGTCCATCCAAGGTTTTTTTTCATGTCTCTTCTTCTAAGATTTCATACTTAAGACATTTTATGTAATTCATTGCTAAAACGCTAATTCGTAGTGTTACTTTGAGTTTCTTTTTTTTATTCCAATTTAAATTCTTTTTTGTGTAAAGGGTGTTATCAGCCATTGTATTTGCTTGTTGGTTTTCTTATGAAATTCTTAAGATGTTATAAAAGAAATTTCGTATTTTTATTTTTTGTTTTTTTGCATCCTTTTGTTTGTTTGTCTGTTACTGTCTTGTCGCATCTTGTCCTATCTTGTCTTTAATTAAAAAAGTGACCACAGTAATTAGCCCTTGAGCATTCTAAAAAATATTGTTAGGAAAGTGTAAAGAAGTCAAGAAAGAGGATACTTTTTATAATGGGAATTTTGTTTTTACATATTTATAATTTAACTTGAATTTCTTAAATATTCTTCGTTGATCAATGACAAATTTAACGTACTATAGAAACATGTGCCTATAAAGCCTTATTTGGATGTTAGAAAATTTATAGAAGTCCTTCAAAATTTTCACATTTTATTTGTGACGAATTTAACGTACTTTAGAAACATGCGCCTATTAATCCTAATTTCGATGCTAGAAAATTTATGGAAGTCCTCCAAAATTTTCACATTTTTTTTTTTATTAATTTACGTTTGCCTGATTTTCTTCGATTGATTCAAGTGCTTAAACTGAATTTACTTCATTGGCCAAGTACATAGCAGACGTTGACAGACATCAGTCATAATAACCATTTTTTGAATATTTAGTACATACGAAACTTATCAGGCACTGATACATACAGAGGAGGGCTTAACGGAATACCGGCTATATAATTTTTTTGAAAAAAAATTTTTTTTTTTATTTGTTTGCTTTGGGGCTGAAATTGTTACCACTCAAGGAGGCATGGTTGAACATTCTTTAAGTTCTATCTCCATACGTATATGTAAGTCTTATTATGTTCACGAGTGAACTACAAATTTCATATGGCATCATTGGACGGGAATGGCTTAATAACACAGCTGGGACTTTGTTAAATAATGCTAAATTAGTCGGGAAGAGTGATTCAAAATTGGTATTATTTTTTCTCCGGTCAGCTCTATTTTTGGAATTATTGATATTACTTTTTCTAAGTCTTTTCTGGTTACGCATTGAATTCGCGAAATTTTTATAATACATTTAATCTGACTTGGAATATTTTAAATAAGGCTATCTGCAAAATGTTATACACTTTTTAGTTCTAGCTAAAACACCCACTGTACAGACAACAAGTGTTATTATATTTTGTTCCAAAATCTGATTATATTGATGCTGATAAATTGTGTTAAAAATTTTGACATTTGGCCTCACTATGTGGTATGAGAATGCAACCCAAACTATTATAAAACCGTCACTATGCTAACTAATTTTTAGTTGACAGCGATGATTAAACTCTTGTTTGGAAGGGTTTCATTCATTTTTTCTTTTATCTAATCCAAACTGATAAAATTTTGATTCGGTAATCGAAAAAATAGTTCCAGAGTTAAATCGCCTTATTAATTGAAAAAACTTGCTTGTGTTGTACTATGCAATTTAGTTAAAGCACTTAGCCCGCGCCGGATGGTTTTGATACCTACGCATATTCTATGTTCCACAGACTCATTTTTATATTTTCCTCCTTGCATACGTGGTAACTGTTCAATCTCTCATAGCTGTAGTGTTACTCGCTCTCTTAACTCTTTTGTTTTATTTTCCTATCATTTGTTTTATTTTCTTAGTAATTTATAATATTTTTGAATATTTTTCGCGATCTGCCAATTCCCGAAATATTTTTACCCTCATTTTTTAGGCTTAATATAAATTGTGTGATATCTGGAGTACTACCGATATTTTTACTTATACAATATACATTTTTTGTTCGCAGTAAAATTAATTAATTTTTTAACTATTAAATAAAATATTTTTTTTAAAGAATAATTACATTTTATTTAATATTTTCCAAGGTGTGCTAATTGGTGTTCTATCAATTTTTATAGGTATGTTTTGGAATTAATATATATTTCTTAAATAAATTCAATATAAAATAATGGAAAATTATTTTTATATTTTATGGCCAAATTGAAAATAAATAAATAAATAAATAAATAAATAAATAAATAAATAAATAGATAAATAAATAAATAAATAAATAAATAAATAAATAAATAAATAGATAAATAAATAAATAGATAAATAAATAAATAAATAAATAAATAAATAAATAAATAAATAAATAAATAAATAAATAAATAAATAGATAAATAAATAAATAGATAAATAAATAAATAAATAAATAAATAAATAAATAAATAAAAAATAAATAAATAAATAAATAAATAAATAAATAAATAAATAAATAACTAAATAAATAAATAAATAAATAAATAAATAAATAAATAAATAAATAAATAAATAAATAAATAAATAAATAAATAAATAACTAAATAAATAAATAAATAAATAAATAAATAAATAAATAAATAAATAACTAAATAAATAAATAAATAATAAATAAATAAATAAATAAATAAATAAATAAATAAATAAATAAATAAATAAATAAATAAATAAATAAATAAAAAAATAAATAAATAAAAAAATAAAATAAATAATTAATAAATAAACGAATGCTATGAATTAAAAGATTTTATATCATTTAATCATATTCTTTTTATAAATTGTTTTATTGCAAAGAAACATGAAAATAGAGGATAAATATAAGTTGTTTAATTTCGTTGATGTTAATCTAATTGTGTCTTGTTTTCGCGTTTGTTAATTTGTTTCCAAACACTCAATATAAAATAGACAATCAGCAAAGCAATGGCCCAACAAGAGCGTGGATACTGAGGAGGGTTGTGTTGCGGCAACCGAAAATACTAAATATTCTATCCTGCTGGCTCTGTGGAATTTTTTTAATTTTTATTCTCTATAATTCATGTTTCTTTGCAATAAAACAATTTATAAAAAAATAATATGATTAAATAATCTAAAATCCTATTTTTACCATGCATTTACCAAAATAACAGATCAACAATACATAAAAATAATATATGAATATTTTTTTTTACTTATATCCCAGCATTACCAAATAATAGGTAAAGTAATGTATAGCCATAAGGGCCGATGGATTACTTTACACCTTACTTCATTGATGAACTATATAGGCGATGAGCCTCAAAGTAATGTATATACCCATTACTTTAGAGGTGATAATCTAAGGGGTTACTTATATGGTTACGAGAATGGAAAACGTAATGTGTCTAAAAATAGGTTTTTAAAAAAGAGAAATTTTTATTAAAAAAATTATTACAAATATTTTAAATAAAATTAAAATTAAAAATTATGTGATCAAGATGGGAATCGAACCAGGGAAATCTGGTTGTCAGCCAAGAACTCTACCCACTGAGCTATCGACGCATATAGTTTTTTTTGCTTTTTTCGCTAGTGTTATCAAAAAAATAAATACATTACCCTTTTGCTTACAAAAAACACAAAGTAATGTATCTAAAAATAGATTTTCAAAAATATTTCAATTATTACTTTACATTTATAAATCATATATTACGTAATCAATAATCAGTAACTTATTACTTTATGCTTGCAAATAATGAAAAAGGTAACGAGCTATGATTACAAGGTAATGCATGAGAATATCGCACCCATTACCAAAGTTTTGCTGGGATCTTCACTTTATCTTAAAAACGACAATTTTTTTTTTAAAGTTCATAAGTTTCAATTATATATTTATAATTTATAATTTTTTTTTTTTTACATAAGTTTCTCTATCTATATTGGCTATCTAAAATATTCAATACAAATTCTAACATACATATGTTTTATACTCAATTAGTACACCACGGCGTATACGCAATATAATCATACGCAGTGTATTCCTAATTAATTCTAGAGCAAACATTTAAATGTTAATTGAATGTTTGAGATAGACTAAATTTAAGAAATATTTTTTCCAAAAAGAAACCAGGTAACCCAGTTAAAATTTCTGAATGGATAGAATAACATATTACTTTTTTATATACAAAAAAATGGCAAGTTTCTAGGAAAAATTGTTTTTTTATTTATAACACTACAAATTTAGGAATAACTTGAAAAAAGTTTTGGAAACTGTTTCGAATACAAAATATTTTAGAATAGATTCCAAGGGTAACAACACCCCATTGTAGATACCGGTTCGATCGAACCACAAACGGAATATTTAATATAAAAAAATATTTTTTGTTTGTTTTTCATTTGTCTAAATTTTTTTGTAATGATTTTCTTTAAATAGTTAATAAAAAATAGAAAATAAAAAAATAAAACAAAACAAAATTTCGTAAACTGTAGTCGAAGTTGTGAACGCATAAAGGTTACATCATATATCAGTCGGAGCTCTTAACGATATCGTCAGATTTAATGTGTAATAGAAGTAAATATTGTTATGCAAGGATAAATAGTGAGGATTTTTGTAATCAAGTTCTGCTACAATTATTTTAGGTTTGGTTCTTTAAGTGGTTTTGTTTATTAAAATATAACAATTTGCTACATCAACTGGATGCAGTTTATTTTCCAGCTGGGGTATAGCTCAGCTGTCCAGATTCGCCAAAAATCTGCTTCCTTTGAGGTAATTATAAAATAATACACGATAACTCGTTACAGCAATGGCCGACAATACGACACGGATTTAGAGAAAACCATGTTTTGGTGTTCGAATAGCGAGATTAACTACAGAATACTGTGCGAGGTTTGATCGTATATGATCAGCACTACCCGAAGGTAATATTTACCGAGCTCTAGAAAGAGTTTCGGCTCGGCTAGATGGATTGATTAGCAACCAACGGGGATAAGCAGTGGTTCCTGTACTTAAATAATACGACTAACTACAAACGAGAATGAACAGCGATTCTCGTGTTCAAATAATACACTCACCAAAAAAAGTCTGTAATGGCAACTGAAAATGTTGCTGTTATTACGGGAAATTTTGCTAATTTGAACCCAGCGGTATTTTTTTGCTAATCTTAGCAACACATGTCTGCTGACGTGTAATGAAATTAGAAGAAAAATTAGTAGCCGCTACTTAATTTTAGCAAACTTTTTGTAAAGCGGAATTAAAAACCGGTTTGCTAAAATCAGCAAAAAAGTTTACTAAATATTGTAAGTATAAGTACAAAATTTTAAATTTATTTTTTTATCGAGCATCAAATTTTTTTTTTTACAAAATTAAAAACAAAATCAATGGCTTTAAAATCTTTAATATTATTAAAACATAAACGAATTAATCATTTTGTTTTTATTTGGTAATTTCTGTTTTCAAAAATATTCAATATTTTTTTGACTTTTAAGGTCAAATTGATTTTTAGAACAAAAAAACTTTTTAGTGTTATTTTAGTGAATGTCCTATTTTCAGACATGAGTCGGTATATTCACTTCCGATCCCTTTTTTATTATATGTAACATTTTAAGGCAATTTAAGTTTGTAGGTATAAGTTTTAATTTTAAAAAAAAAAAACATTTCTTTAAATATTCACTTTTTTAAAATTAGTAATTTTTTTTGTTAATTTTAGCAAATCTGTTTTCAAAAATTTGTAAAATGATTTCTAAAGTTAAGAACAAAAATTTGTAAATATTCTGTAAAAACTTTGTTATTTGTAAAATGTAAATAGCAAAAAGATTTGCTAAATAATAATTTTTTTACAAAAAATCAGTACAAAAATAGTAAAGTGGAATTGAAAACCGTTTACAAATTTGTCTACTAACATTTTTTTCTGAGTGTACGGCTGGCTAACAACGAGAATAAACAACGGTTCTCGAGTTCAAATAATACGACTAGCTAATAGCGAGAATAAACAACGGTTCTCATGTTCAAATAATACGACCAACTACAAACGAGAATAAACAGTGGTTCACGTATTCATATAATACGGCTAGCTAATGATGAGAATAAACAACGGTTCTCATGTAGAGAGGCAGGAATCGGTAGAGAAATCAGGTAATACCCCGTTCCCGGGTCGAAGTATTACCCGAAGTATTACAGCCTTTAACGAAGTATTACAGCCTTTAACTTTCATACTATATGATTATAATTTTCTCAAATTAATGAGAATTATATACGATGTTGCTATAAGTATAATATTACGTATGGGTAAGAGTAGTAATACTGGGTATGAGGATAAGTAGATTCGTAACGGCACGTTATACAACTTACTATATTTTATGTTCAAAGTATAGAAGTTGAATTTTAAACAGACATTTCATCAGCAAATTTTTGGTTTGACCAACTGGCCATTTAAGAAAATATTTAGTTAGCAGTGGATTATATAAATATTTAAAATATGATGTGTAAAATGGTACTTGTAATCAAAAAATTATTTTTTATAGAAAAGTAAAATTTCCTAGACTAATTCTCAGAATAGATTTTAATTAACTAAATACTAAGTCACCTACACCAATTTATTATTATTTTTTCTAATAAATTTACGATAATAAGGTGTATATTACTTGTTTAATTTTTTTCTAAAACAAATATCAAACAAGTTACTTAATATAAATTTTTTCTTTACTATATTTTACAAATATTTTCTTTGTTTTAATGTAAGATTTCTAACGAATTCTTTTTGATCTTAATTGTGTATGAATTGTGTTGAAAAAAGGAAAATGTTACCACAAGGACCAGTTAAAAGCAAACAAACTAATTCACATTGTGTATATGCAGAGTTTACAATAGAAGATGCAGGCACCTACAAACCTAAAAAATTAATAAGAAAATGTACAAAAAAAAATTAAATGAACTAAGAAAACAAATTAGAGAAAAATATCAAAAATTATTAAGAAATGTAAAACATATTTTCTTATGATTTACATAAAAAAACATAAGGGTAACACCTATTTTGAGAGAGGATTTAAAATTTAAGTAATATGGAAATACTTTCAAACCTATCACGTAGAAGTAATATAAAATTTTATATAAGGTCTGAAAATTAAGATTCAAACAATTCAACATTTAATAAACAATTTTCAATGGAATTTCGGATAACTGCTTAATGGAGCACTAAACCTTGTTTTAAACCTCTTGTTTAACAGTTAATTAAATTTTTTTTATTCATACTACCAAATTGTGTACAAGAATGTGATTTGTTATAATGATGGATGGTAACACTAGAAATACAGGTTGGTTGAAAAGTTCCTGCGCTCGAAATGAAAGAATACTGTTTTTGTTACGAAATATATTTTTTTTTATTCAATTTAATCTCCTAGAAGCTCAATGCACTTGTTCCAATGATATT
The DNA here is from genome assembly GCA_949748255.1 of Eustalomyia histrio. Taxonomy (NCBI): domain Eukaryota; kingdom Metazoa; phylum Arthropoda; class Insecta; order Diptera; family Anthomyiidae; genus Eustalomyia; species Eustalomyia histrio. The sequence continues at coordinate 129,274,174 of OX456526.1, read as the reverse complement.
CAAATAATTTTATTCCATCCTTATAATGGTTTTCCGGAAGCTCTTCAAAATAACCGTCTACGGCTGCTATGGCCTCTTCATTCGACCAAAAATGCTTTCCATGAAGGAATTGTTTGAGATTTCTGAAGAGATAGTAGTCACTGGGAGCCAAATCTGGTAAATAGGGTGGATTTTCAAGCAATTCGTACTTTAATTCTTTGAATTTAGCCATCGTAAAAACACTTTTGTGAGCAGGTGCATTGTCTTGATGAAAAATTATTTTTTTTTCTTCTTTAATCCAGGTCTTTTCTCACGAATTGTTTCATCCAGCTGATCCAAAAGGCTGCAATAATATTCAGAATTGATATTTTTACCTTTCTGAAGATAATCAACAAAATTCCCTTTGCATCCCAAAAAACTGATGCCATAACCTTCTTTGCTGATCGGTGTGACTTCACCAGCTTTGGAGCTGAACAACCAGCTTCAGTCCACTGTAAACGTTCTTGTTTCAATTTAGGATCATGGTGGTATTTCCAAGTCTCATCTATAGTTATAAAACGACGCAATAAGTCGGTTTTATTCAGTTAAAACGCTCTAAATTACGCTCAGAAATTTGTTTTCGATCCAGTTTTTGTTGAATTGTTAATGTGTGCGGCACTAACTTTCCAAACAGTTTTTTCATACGTAATTCTTCATGTAAAATATGGAGTACTCGTTCGTCTGAGATGCCTATGGCATTAGCAATTTCACGCTTAGTCAAACTTGGATCTTCACTAACCATATTATGTACCTGCTCAATGATTTCTGCTGTGGTTGCAGGTTTTGGTCGTCCTTCGCGTGGATCGTCTTTAAGGCTGGTACAACCACGTTTAAATTCACCAGCCCAAAATTCAACGGTGCGTTTTGAAGTTGAGGACTCCTTATACACTTCTAAAAATTGTTCATAAATTTCCTTTGCTTTAAAACCCTTCAAAACAAAGAATCTAATGACTGCACGATATTTAATTTTTTCCATATTAAAAAAAATCGATGACACGTCAACTTCAAATGGCTTGTAAACAAAGAAAGAATTGAATTTGCATGTGTTCTCAGGACAGTTATATCAACTTGAGAAAAAAAAGTTTGGAGCTAGCAGTGCCATCTCTTGGTGAGCGCAGGAACTTTTCAACCAACCTGTATACTCATACATAGAGTTGGAGAACAATTAAGGTTAGGAAGCTACTATAAAAATATTTTAAGGCGCTTTCTTCAAAATTTTTGCTAAATCCGACATTTTTCAAGTCCATCTTATGCCGGTTCGCTGTCGGTGCAACGATGGTATTTTATATGATCATACATGATCTTTTTCCTCCCTGCATGGTTGAATATATGACCATACATGATTTCATATATGTATGACCATATAGCTTCGGATCCAGTATTTGAGAGTAAATGTCAGTATATGGTCATGTATGGTCATATGTGATCATGTATAAACATACATTATTGGCCATGTATGCTCCTAAATAATGATATATAAGCATATATGATGATATATCACCACATAGGGCCATATACTCTCAAATATCGGTTCCGAAAATATGTGACCATATATGAGATCACGTATGGTCACATATTCAACCATGCATGTACGTATATGACCGTGTATGCCCATGTATAATCATATATCATCTTATGTATGTCGGTTTTTATATGTGTATGTTAATTTTTTAACTATCAAAAAATGCGTATGCGAATGATGAAGAATAAAAAAAAATGGATTTAATTTAATCAAGTAGATATTAATTCACTATTAAAAAAACACTGTGCCATTTACTTCATTTGCTAGAACTTTAGGATAGTCCTTCTTCAAAGTTACCAAAATAATTGCCAACCTAATACAAATTGTTCTTCTATCTTTCTCTTTCCATAAAATTCAAAAGAATTAATAAAAAAAAACAAAGACGCGCCTTGTTGATATGCCCGTGAGGTTTACAAATAAAAGAAAAAGAAAGTGTATCTTATAATTTCTTGTGTTGTTTCAAATGAATGTTTAAGTAGGAGTACGTTATTTAATAATTTCATTTTGCAAATGACATGCAAGTTACATAACAAAAGAAAATTGTAAAAAAAAATCAGCATCAACAAAAAAATAAACAACTTGTAGAAAAGAAGTAGAAGATGAAGTCAAAAGATGTTAAATTTTTAATTTTTTTTTTGTATTTATATTATTGTAGCTGTTATTAACACATATCCCCAAAACACATGAATATCCTTTATAGGATTTCAAATGGGGAAGTATTTCATGCATAAATAGATGCTTTGGCTAATTTTGAAAGAAAAACAATCCATCTGACAATGAGGTATAGAAAGGTAACATAATTCTAAGTATTTAATCAATCTGTGTTACTACTGAATTTTTGTTGAGGCAATCAAAATATTTTAAATTCATTTAAATGATGTATTTAGATCGAGGCATATTTATTTAATTAGTATGTTGTTTTTAAAATTCCATGTTGGATTCATGTTTATAGAACTGCCCGAAAAGTGAGTATTTTAAAGAAAATTATTAAAAGCTACTATCTGTCAGCTGTCATTGTAACTTTATGAAGGCAAAGATTATCTGTAATAACTTAAACAGATGTTATTGTATTTAATTTATTGTCAATAAGGACTATTGTTTAAATAGAGCTATACTTCTCTTAAGAGGTTATGTTGTTATCTAGAGAAAAATAATATAAAACTTTAAAATATAGTAGCGGTTTGTGTATATCTCTTAACCATAGTACAGAATTTACTTTATAAATTATAAAGAAATTGCTGTAGTTATGACATTTTCATATTAGATATTACAATTTTCTGTTGTTTTTTTTTTTTTTTTTGTTAATTTTTTTTTTTTTTTTGTTGACTTGCATGGCATACAGAAAATAATATTACACTACACATGATACCTCCTATTCAAGTCATCATAAACTGAATGTGAGGAGGCCAGTAGAAAAAGAAAAAAATTAAATATAAAAAAGGCCATCAACATCACAAATTGAAAAACAAATGAAGAGGAAATATAAAAAAAAATACTGAAATGAATAAATACACATTTAAACGAAAATATGTATAAAAATTTTACTATAAAAAAAAAAAATAAATAAAATAATAAGAATAAATGAAACAGAGGTGCAATAAAATTTTCTCTACTAATGGCCGGACGGAAGTGCAGACAGATATAGAAGTGAAAAAAAAAACAAGTCAGGCTGATTTTTTTTTTTAACTTCATAACAAACTCATGCTCAACTTTAAAATCTTATACTATGATCTGCAGCAACCCGTCAGTATTAAAAACCTTCATTTGATACCACCATCATCATCAGCATCACCAACAACAGCAACAACAAAATAAGTATAAAATAATGACATTTCGTCCAACATGATGACAGAAAGTTTTACTAACTGACGTTTCACAACAAATTTCCTAACTGTCGGTCATCATTATTTTATTGTATTCATTTTCTCGTATTTGTTGAAGGGCAAATAACCCTTAACGATGGTATACATATTCCCAACCTCCTGACGTATTCGTTTATTTGCAAAATGCAAACAACAGCTGGATGGAGTAGAAGGTGTAGTACGTATATAAAGAATTCTTGGCTTGTCACTGATGTGTTTGTTAAAAGTAAATGTTGCTTTTGACGCATTGGCAGCACAACTTCGTGCATCAACTTTTATGTTGGAAACATGAAATAGGAAAAAAAAAACACATCTCAAATATCACCAACTTGGATGAAACTGAAATGGGAAATCTTAATGTCAACAGCTAAGATAATTTAAAAAATAGAAAGTACTACTTGTGTGATATGTGCTTGTTCTGCCTTGTTTTTTTTAATATCTACGAATAAATCCATTGCTATACCAATTTATAGTTCTAAACTAGGTTATGCTAATAATTTCATTACCCCAAATTATTCCGAATTGATGACATCGATGATCATAAGTTGGCACCTCATAACAGCTAGTTGAATTCCAAATTGACTTTTCCATCATAAGGAAACCATCCTTATCTCAAGTGTATATTTTATCGTCAGTTACGAGTTGGTGATTGGATATAAATATTTTGCAGTCTTAGCCCTTTCCTTATCCAGGGTTTAGTTGATCAAATCGTATATAGACCGACCACATTATTTGTCATTGGATATTAATAACACTTTAAAAAGTTAAACAGTAAACTTTAATAGTTTAATTTGACGGGTTATTCAATTTTTTTATACCCTTTACCACAGGTGGAAGGGTATATATAAGTTTGTCATTCCGTTTATAATTTCTACAATATTGATCTTAGACCCTATAAAGTATATATATTCTGGGTCCTTATGAAGTGCGAAGTTGATTTAACGATGTCCGTCTGTCTGTCTGTGTGTTGAAATGGGTTTTCCGAAGAACCCAGACATGATGAGGACTTGATTGTTTTTTATTTCTGTTAAATGTGATCCATTTCTGTTTGCTTTAAAAATCAGACAGATCGGTAAATAAATGGCTGAGATATTAGCAAAAAACCAGGACTACCTCTAATTTTTCCAGTAAAATCCCTTTGTTAAATATGTATGTAGAATTTTGAGCATAACAACACATTCATGTGTTAAAATTCTTTTCTTTCATCTCCACCTTTTATACACAAACAACACACATACAAAGATTTGTCATTTAAATAAAAACTAAACAAATCTCTAATGAACGAAGACTTTTATATATATACCTCTATTGACGATGATTTTGTGTGAGCTTCAATAGCTCAGTTGTCTAGACGCTATGTCACAAATACTTTTTTTCTCTAAGCCCGCGGGTTCGAGGTTCGAATCTCGGTCAGGTCAATTTACTTTTTTTTGTACATTTTTTTTATTATTTTCTTAAGACTTTTTATTTTGCTTATTTTTGGTTTTTTTTAACATTTAATAATTAATTTATATAAAATTTTATATTAATAATTAAAACTCTTTTCTTTCATCTCCACCTTTTATACACAAACAACACACATATAAAGATTTGTCATTTAAATAAAAACTAAACAAATCCCTAATGAACGAAGACTTTTATATAAGTACCTCTATTGACGATGATTTTGTGTGAGCTTTAATAGCTTAGTTGTCTAGACGCTATGTCACAAATACTTTTTTCTCTAAGGCCGCGGGTTCGAATCTCGGTCAGGTCAATTCACTTTTTTTTTTGTATACATTTTTTTTATTATTTTCTTAAGACTTTTTTTTTTTTTTTGCTTATTTTTGGTTTTTTTTTAACATTTAATAATTAATTTATATAAAATTTTATATTAATAATTAAATAATCTTCAAACGTGTATCTCCTTCATAAGTAATGCTGAAACCTCTTTAAAATCTAAGAATTCGGAAATGAATTAAACTCAAATTTTACTTGCCCAGCAAATTTTTTTTGAAAATGTTACTGTAAAATCTGTTCAAAACAGGTTATTTAACCATCTCTTATAAAACAGGATCTAGAACTGATTCCGAGACCCAAGACACAAGGTTTTACTGTCCCATAACCAGATATATAACTGTTTCTGGAAACGGTTCTAAAGCGACCTGTTCTAGTTTAGATGAAGTGGACCTAACGAGTCAAACTCCATACAAAAAGAACCGGCTATAGAACATAAATTATCACCTTTGCTAATGCAGTATAAAGTGTTCAATAACCTGTTCTTTGGATTTTTAGCCATTTTTTAACTATTTATTATTTACAATAATAACGGTCCTAATTGTAACACTTAAGTGAATTGTTTTTACTCTAGGCCAACACTTAATCTTAGGTTATTGGAAGCATAAAATAGGGAGTAGTTTTTGTGAGTATTTGATTAGAATTTCGTTACATTATGATTAACAGAAAAAACAAATAAGGGAAGTTTATCGATCAATAAGCGAATTTTCCGACCACGAGCAAATGAGATCTACTGGACAATCGTGTGATGCGAAGAAAACGACATGCCTTAAGTTGTGTTAAAAAAGAGGAACCGAAAGTGAACATATTCTACATAAATGACTTATGTTCAAAAAATAGAACATATTCTTATGTTCAAAGTCAGTTCGTTGTGCGATCTCATGTGGGTTTGAATTTTACTTAGGATCGGAGATCGGACCATTTCTTTACCTCAAACACTCGCCATATATTTCGTGCTTGCGATCAGATAAAATTCCTTAAGCAAATCTGTGGCTTACTTAAGTATCAAAGGATAGGTTCAATTATCTCAGCAGAACACTACCGATATATAAAACCGTGTTAAACTGCACTACACAGGGCTGGTATGTGATTTGGGACTGCTCGATGGAAATTGCTCCGCTCCTTTTTGTCTACTATTACAAACAGACTCAGCTATTCTTAAAAGTACATAAAGCAGAGCATTAAAGAAATTATGGATGATCTTAATGACAGGTATTTTTTCAGCGGTGAGGTTACTTTTAGGTGTTAAGAACCACGAGGTTTTTGTAGGGCAACATGCTTTTTTTGTATGCCCCGGTAGATTACTTGGTAGCGTGCTAGCTTATCAGTGCGGGCGTCGTGGGTTCGATTACCACTAGAGGCTTTGATCTGTTTTCGCTACAACAAGCCGAAAGCCCCTGTTGCTAGTGCCCGGATTTAGGATATAATATAAAATTATTATTAGGATATAATTTAAAATTATATGATTTTATGATGACCTGCCGTAAATTTACAAAATTTAGATTTATTTGTCAAATCTAAAAAACAAAATGTTCCACATTACCTATGTGTCTGCTGCAGAGTTGCCACACATTTGAATTTTCTTAAATATATGTGAAAAAGCTCTTCAAGTAAGAGTTACAAATATCAAAAAAGGACACCCTATCGATGCCTATTTACATAATTACCCAGCAAAAACAAAAACATATTTTTGTAATGACGAAAAAAATTTGGACATGCTTGAACATAAATTTTATGGCGGTAGATGCATATTCAAAAAATCCTTTCATATGACATTAAATTCTTAAATAGTTTTTTTTTAATTATAAGAAATAAACTAAAAATTGAAATAATTTTTGATTTTTCATCACACATCTTAACATTTTTAGAAAATGATGTGTTTCTTATTTTGTTCTCCTCTATCAAATATCCAAATTTTAGTAAAATCGGAGAGAGCCCTATTTCCTTATTCAGGAATTTCATTCAAGGTAACTTTTACATATTGAGTACAAGTTTACATCATTTGCGGTACTGCATATATTCTTGACATTCTGCAAATATTCTTGAGGTCTTGTGTGTACTCCTCGACGTTTAGTGATTATTTTTCAAGGTCCTGAATCTGATTTAAATCAGAAGGTTTGCCGTACACATTCTTCGAGAATTCTGGAATACTTAATAAGTGTCCTTGATCTTAACCTTCGTATGGTCATATCCTTCTTATGTCTTGACATTCTGCAAGTATTCTTGAGGTTGTGTGTGTACTCCTCGACGATTAGTGATTATTTTTCAAGGTCCTGAATCTGATTTAAATCACAAAGTTTGCCGTACCTATTATGTCACATTCTTCGAGAATTCTGAAATACTTCATGAGTATCCTTGATCGTAATCTTCGTATGATCATATCCTTCTTATGTCCTTCGAGAATGCACAAATATCCTGTGAGAGTCCTTTAATAATATTACTGCCAGGATGTGTGCCGGACATAGGTCTCATCCTTCGAGTGCCTTTCGAGAATCCTTATTCTGTCACATCCTTCAAGAATCCTGAAATATTTCACCAGTGATCTTGATCGGTATGTCAGTTAGGAAGCACGTTGTATATAGTTGTACTTCGTAAATCCACAAATATCCTATGTGTGTGTCTTTAAATCAGATTCCTTACAATATTTGTGCTGTATAAAGGTCACATGGTTCGAGTGTCACATTGAAGAATCCATATTATGTCACATTACTCAAAAATCTTGATAACGATATTTCAGTTGGGAAGGGCTGCGTATGTTTTTTATAATCTATCGAGAATCCACAAATATCTTCTGCATTGCTTTAGATAATACTTCTGCCAGTATATGCCCTTCGATAGACTTTTAAGAAACCTGCAAGAGCCGACGATTGTTTTTGAACGAGATTTCAGCCAGAAAATATGCCGAATATAGGTCATTCTTCAAGACTCACGACATACTTTACGTGTGTCCTTGAGTTGGTTTAAGTCATTAATATGGAACACCTAGTGCATATTTTATAGTGTCCTTCGAAAATTTTAAATTTTTCCTTCTAGTGTCCTAGAACGAGTTTTTCACTATGAAGGATAACGTACTTAGTTAAGATCTTTAGAATGTTCTGCAGACAATACACAAACATTCTTAGACTATTTAATTCGATATCAAACTTAGTGTAATTTGGGGCATGAGCCGTACATAGGTCACATCACTTGACTGTAATTTTTTTATTTTAGTCCTATTGTAGCTATATGAATATTTGAAGCAACAGTAGTGACGTCAACTGTACGTCAAAAATATACACTAAAACCCTGGGAACGTAAAATTAATTTTGGGTTGTAGAATTCAGTGGCGAACCCCGGTTTGAAGACCCTGGTAATTTTAACAAAATATTTAGATTTTAAGTTTGTATTGACTCAAATAATTTTTTGATTATATTTTAACAAAAAAACTTTAAAAATTATTTTCCAATGACTTAGTTTATTCTTTTTTCACTTATTTACTATTTATTACTATTGTTTTTAAATTAATCTAGAAGGTAAGGAGTTATGATTATATGTAGTTCGAAAAATAATTATACCCCAAAATTAATTCTCCACTGTTAAAGTACAGCAGTACGTATACGTAATATCATTGTAACAGATTTTAATGACTCTTTTGCCGTTTTATTTTCTGTACAAAATGTTGATTTTTTTTGTTGATGACAAACGAAAAAAATAATATTAATAAAAAATAAATAAGTAAAAAAAATCAATAAATAAAGTAATTTCAAAAAAGTTTTTGATGTATTTTCCTTAAGACACCAACAAATTTCTTGAGAGACAATATAAAGTTAATAATGTTATATCTATTGATTTTAACCTGATCTTTTAAAACAGAGTATACCACTGGGTTTTAGGGCCCAAAATTAAGTTAGGGTGTTTTGGTGTTTTTCTTTGTCATTTCAAAAGTTGAAATTTAACTTACAGTGAAATTTGCAAAAATCCTGAAATATCATGCCAGTGTTCTTGAACGATATTTCAGGACACATCTTTCGGCCTTTCTTAAAGATATCCCACAAAGTGTGTAAATGTGTCGTACAAATGTAGCTTTGAGTGTCTTGCATAGGACCTGTAAGGGACCCTGTTCATTTGTTCTGACTCGGTTCAACCAAGAGATGTACCAAACGAGGATATTATTTTTTTCTTTATGAAGTTCTCTTTTTTTCTTGTTTTTTTTTTTCCTATAATTTGAGTTCAATAAATCAAATAAATTTTTAAGCGTAAAAGCAAAACTGTCTTTTACTCTCCGCAGCAGATTTAAATTAATTTTTGTGTCGGTTTCTTGCTCCAGCAACTGCAAAGCTTTCGTCGTCACAACTTCTCTAAAAAATTTAGGTATAAAGCATTTTTTAACTATCGCAGGAGTTAAAAAAAAGAGCCATAACTTCGAAAGTCGATTAGATGAAATATCTTTAACTTCAGATTCATGTTTAGGAGGTCAAAATAGTTCAAAATCTTAGTAATATTACTATATTTTACTGCCCTGATACCCAAGTTTGCCCAACTCATTTCTATATATTTTACAGTCTTTTTAGAATATTGTATTTTGACTCTTGTCGTTACTCTTGGCCAGCACTCATACTATATATATTTAAAAATGGTCTCTAATACATATTTGTTATTAGATGTTTGTGTGTGTTTTTTTTTCTGTTCATTTTCATTATAATGTATAATTTTTTTTTTTTGCATTTCTGCTTCTCTCTCTCTATTTGCTCTATTCTATACGTATATAATTTTAATATATTTGATACAGACCATTACTTTTAACGGTTATTTTCTAAAGTAATTACGTTTTTCAAGTACAAAATATGATGCTTAAGTAGAATTGCTAGAGAAAAAGACAACCTTTTTTTTGTGATGTTGATAATGCTGTTGTTAGTTTTGTTTCTATCATTTCAACAGACATCAGTCCATTCACATCGTCATCGTCAGTAACATTGCCATCATTTTAAAAGACGAAGAGAGGTTGTGGAAGGATTTTTGGGAAAATTGCATTTTCAGCTTACAATTTTTTAAAAAAAAAAAAAAACAAAAATGAAATAGAATAAACGAAAATTGTTATATGAAAAATATTCTAAAATTAAAATAAAATGTGCCACATTTTTATTATGAACGACATCTCACTCTAACTATCTCTATGCATATAAATATATTGTTGAAGTGTTTCAAATTAACATGAGGACATCATAGTCATCATTATCATCAAATTGTAGCATTTGCTACGAATCAACATCAATGTCATTGACAGTGAAATGAATTAAATATTTGTGCATATTAAGTATTATTTTTTCGCTTAAATATTAAATTAACATTTTTTGTGTATATGTGTGGAAGATCTCATTAAAAAAATTGTTGAGTTTAGTGTTAATAATTTTTAACATTTATAAAGAGTTAATTCAGAATAATATTATATCTCCATGGATGAGTTTAAGGCAAAAAAAAAAAAAAACATAACAATACTTAATAAAATATTCGGTTGGACTCTATCTATCAAGCAGTTTGTAAAGAATTTTTTTAAAGAAAAAAATCTTCAAAATTTTCTTAGATTATATATAAAAACCATTTCATTTTTATAATTGTTTCGTGTAGAAAATCTTTCTGAATCTATGAAAGCACTATCAGGGGATTTCCCTAAACGCTTTGAATGAAACACAGACATGGTTTATCGTTTTTTCTTTATCTGTCATCTTCGATATTTAGGAGCCTAAAAATGGTGTCAAATATTGGTACTTTTTCGTGTTTTTATTTATTTTTAACTGGCACCCTTCTCTTCCTTTTTACAACCTTGTTCAGGGAAGCGTTATTTAAAATCAAAAAAAAAATCTAAATGATCCTTTAAGGATTTAATTTGGTACACTTCTCTCTTTGTCGACCTCATGACCGATTCGACAGAATTTGTTGGATATCAAATTATGCGGTTTCAGCAATCGAGTATTTCGTTTAAAACTAAAGAAATTCGGCTTTACATTAAAAATAAAATTCCTTTCAATCGATTGACATCAAATTCGGTTATCACGATGAATAGTTTTCTTTATCATAATCACGCTCAAGGTCTTTCAAAGCCTGATTCTGTGCAGCCTTGACATCGTCATTGCTATCGTTGCTAGATAATAAGGCCAAGAGAATTTCGGTTAATACAATAGAATTTTGGTTGAAACAACATAACATAACTAGTTGGCAAAAAAGTTGATTGCCACAATAAATTTGATTTATCTATATACATATACTTTATTTATCCTCCATATTTTGTTGATTAGTAATACGATTTGTGGTAGACTGTAACTACGATTTTATTATTTCTTGAAAAATTGCAACTCTAGGGGCAACAAGGTTAAGTTAGTATAAAAGGAGGAAAGGTCATTCGCCCTTCATTATCATCCAAAAATGTGTCACATACACCTGTGCCAGTGATTCGGACTAGCTAAATCCCCAGGTATCCCTTCAGTTCTCCCAATTAGACCTCTGCATAGCGCTCCCTGTGCTAATGCCTTACCTTACTACTTACGAAAGCCGGGAAAATCAAATGAAGTACTCCAGCGTCTCATCGTTCTCCCCGTAGGTCCTACACACTACAGAGTCACTCCTCCCCAATTTCGAAAGATGTGATCATAGTGTAGAGAGGCCTGAGATAATTCATATTATGTTGGCAGGTTACCTCTTCCCCAGCCTTAAGATTTCCTTTGTCCAGCCCACGTCAGGGTTACCCCACAGAACCTTTGTGATCACACCAACATTATCCCCATTTCAGATCTCCCTGTGCACTTTTTTGGCTAATTGTACAAGGTCCGTTCTCGTCATCCCAAAAGGTCTCTGATTTTAAAGGTTAATAGGGATCAGGTTTGATCCAAATCTGGCCAGCCCTCTCATTCCACTCCACCCCACAGTGTCCAGATACCCATATCAAACTCAGATATCCCCTGCTAGAATAAGCATTCATCATCCTTTTGCAGTTCAAACCCCTCCCCGATTTCGTAGTTCCTGCTGACAGAGCCCTAACCGCTGTCGGACTATCTGTATTCCTGTATTCGAATTTGGCGAGACATAATATTTAAACTTGAATTGTAACAGGCTTCCGTTGTGGAAAAGCACGCTATACTAATATTTTACCAGGTGGATCCTAATATTCAGTAAGCTTAGGAAAAGTTACAAGATGCTACTGAATTGGGTCCTGATATTTCAAGAGTTTGTGATGCCTGAAATAATTTGCATCTAACATAAAAAAATTATGAGACAAATTAAAAACCAAGTCGTTTACGAACCTACTTTCGTGAATACGACAGGACAGTGGCAGTAACGGTTGTTATTTAACGATCTGCTGGTGGTACCACTTGTTTTGACTGGTATATCCACGACGTTGATGAACGTTACGGATAAACTGATTAGGTACGACTTTAACTACTTTGTAAGAAATTCATATCAAGATTCTTAAATAGTCTTTTTGGCAAATTCTTGAATAAATTTTTTTCATCCTGGTGAGATGTTGAGGTTCTTTTCATTCCCTTGCATAAAAGGAAGGACAATAATTTGGCAAAAACTTTAGATCGAGCAGTTGAATATGCTTCGTACTGAAAAAATTTAAACTAATTGTTGAGACTTTCGTTTGGTGGATAACATTACACTGCTGCCTTGGAAATCAGCACTTTATGAACTTGTTCTCATTTTGATGAATGTGTAAGGCCGTCAGCTAAGTATACGTAACTCGTCAAATCCGAGTTTAATTGTTATTACAAGGGCAAAGCAATAAGTTTTTATAAAATTATAAAAGGTGCACTAAGAACTAATTCAGGAGGTTTTTGAAAAATGACAAGGCAAACATTTAGAAAAATCCGAGATTAGATATACGACGGACTTCACACATCGGCACATTAGCAACAGTGTCTAAACTATCAAAAAATTTTTAAAACAATTTAAAGGGCCACATTTGATGTACCTCCTTCAGGGCGTCCAGTTGACGTAGTTACTACGGAAATTACTGATAAAATCCATGATATAGTTGTGAGTGAGCGACAAGTTAAAGTGCGTGAACTAGTTGAGGGTACGGACATATCACATGGTTCAGCGATTTAAATTTTGCACGAAATATTGGGTATGAAAAATAAATCGACAAGATGGGTGCTACATTTGCTCACAATCGTACATAAACGCAATCGTTTAGCTTTTCCTTGGCAATCCTAATGAATATCTTTGCCGATACAAAACAGTTGATGAAACATACTATACACCAGAAATAAAATAAGAGTCTTACTAAATCTTGTTTAGACTAAAGTTAAACAGTCGTAAACCTAAACAAAATAGCGCGTGTTTGAGGTAAAGGAGTTATCCGATCCTCAGTAAAATTCTAACCTAAATCAGAGCGCACAAAAAGACAACTTTCGGTCCGACATGTGTCCGTTTTGAGAGTTCACTTCGCCCCAAAGAAGGCAAATATAGTGAAATCTGCTCGTGGGATTATCCCAACAGTTTTTTGGGATATGCAAGATATTATCCAAATTTCTTACATGAAAAAGGGAAAAACACTAAATGAAGAATATTATTTATTATTTTTAGGACAATTAAGCAAAAAAATCAAGAAAAAACGGACCCATCTATCGAAAAAACTGATTTCCCATCAAACGAGTTGAGTTTCGAATTTTTGCCTTATTCACATTATTCTCCAGATTTGGCTCCCAGCAACTTTTCCTGTTTCCAAATTTTTAAAAAATTTGTGGGCGGCAAAAAGTTTTAGTATAATGAGAAGGTATTTTGCAGACCTTCCGATATCATACCTTGTCGAGGCCTGAAAAATATTGGAGAATCGCTAGATCGAACTAAAAGAAGACCAGGTTGAAGCATCAATCTTTAGAGTCTGAGTGTGATTGACAATAAATTAGCAAATTAATGTGATTGAGAGTCAATTGTGAATATTTCAAATCATGTCATTTTTAAATTTATATTCATATATACATATATAACTTTCTCCACGAAAAGGGACCTCTGCGCCGAAAAGAAGTTATTGAGAAAAACGCGTTTAAAAAAAGCGCTTCGTTTTTCCGTGTTTTGCGCATGGTTATGCAACTCTTCCTTCAACCTGATCATCTGGCGATGTATTTCGACTCTCAGGTACTTTGTACGATGCTCACTATGCAGTGTTGCCTCTATGAAAAATATTTCTAACAGTTAAAAATCTGTTTTTGCTAATTTTGTTTTCAAAATTACTAGAGCTGTTTTATTCCTTATCAAATTATCAATGTTTTGGATTTAAGCCGATAGAATTGAATCTATTATTTATTATTATTTAATTTATCTATTATTTAATTAATTTCAGGTTAAAATAAATCTTAATTAACGTAAGAAAATGTGTCGGGAAGACGAATTTAAGAGTGTTGAAGAACAATACATCAGCGATTGTTTGGAAGAATGTTTACCTATGGTCAGTGATGAGTCGGATGCATTTTCATCGCCAGAAGTTTCAGAAGCGCTGCAATTATCTCTTCAAGATATTGACGAAAGGCAAACTTTATTGCAGTTTTTAGAAAAACCTTGCTGTACGAATGGATGCAATACTGTAATTCCGGAAGAACGAATTATTTTTGCAAGAAATAACTTTTTGGAATTACAGAAAGTTGAACAAGATTTAGTTATTCTAAGCCAAACTCAGTCTGGTAAAGGGCATAACGATTTCCATGACGCCTATAAAGATATATTGGCGAAAATCAAGTATGGACGTAAGTCAACTCAAGACAGCTCAAAAGTTCACGTACTTTTTTACTTTCATCAGTTGCCCATCTGCCGCAAAATGTTTCTATTTCTACACGTTTGTGGACTGAAGAGGTATAAGAGTTTACTCGCACATTTCGATCGATCGATCGATCGAAAGTGGAAAAACTCCCTAAGAAAACAGCTGCAGTTGAAAAAGCTCAAGCTGATGTGAAAACCAGAAACAAAGACGGAGATAAACAATCCATAAAGAAAGGTGCTACAATGGTGAATAAATCGGAGATGAAAATAACAAAAAAAAAAACTGGAAGAACTTCCTAAAAAAAATCAGACAAAGGTGAAAAGCAGCAAAATACAGAAGAGCCACCAAAAAAGCGTGTAAGAGTAAAAAAGAGTAAAATTTTGATATTTTTGTAAGTTTGTACCTTCGATATTGAACTTTTTTTAAATTTCAAATATTATATATATTATCTGTTTATATCACATTTTTAAATTTTTTCATTAATTATGTTCATCTTTACAGGTGATTTGTAAAAAAACTAAAAGACATAGAATCTTGCGGTTTGCGGCTTTTGAAAGAGCGTTTTTTTTTTCCTATAAGAATCACTCAAAAAGTAAAAAAAAATTTTTCGGCGCAGAGGTCCCTTTTCGTGGAGCAGGTCACATATGTATATAATTATATGATTTTAAATTTTATCAGGCTTGAGATCATAATTTAATGTTACTAACGAATAGTAAACACTGATCAGGTCAAAATTGTGCACTTCCTCTAGCGCTGATCCTCACAATTTTTTCGATTTAATAAAAAAATGAGTATAGAAAATTTACATATGTATCACAGAACTGCATTTGCTGATTGCAAAACGTTCATACGCAATCAAAACAAGAATAAATTGTGTTTGCGTTCAAACGCTGAATATACTCCAACACACATATTCGTTGATGATTTTAAATCAATCAAACGATGTGCAAATTGTTTTGTCACTGGTTTATAATCATCGGTCGTTGTTAAACCATTGATTTTATGCTGTTCATTCGAGCCAACAATAATTATTTTGATGTAGAATAAATCAGAAAAAACAACAACCAACGTGTATGAGTGTAATCATAATTAAAACAAAATAGTTTCTTATTTATAAAAAGGGGATGATTTTGTGGAAATGCATTCATATATGTTATATGTATATTAGAGTGGGTCTCAAATCCGTTTTTTTAGAATTTTTATTAGTAATACCAAAAATATTGTTCTTTGTGAAATTTATTTTTTTTTTTAATTTAGGTCGATATCTCAGGCTCTCCCAATCCGGTTAAAGTTAAATATTGCCTAATTTTCCAATCAAAATAGATGAAAAAAAATTTAGACAATATTTGAATTTTTCCGGATTAGGCAAGTCTGAGATATCGACCTAAATTTTTTAAAAAAAAAAAAAATTTTTATTTCACAAAGAAGAATATTTTTAGTATTGTATTACTAATAAAAATTCTAAAAAAGCGGGTTTAAGTCCCACCCTAATGTGTGTTTCTATTTTGTTGCAATTATGAATAAACTCATATGCGTTGTTTGTTGTTTTTTCTGATTTATTCAACGCTGACTTTTTGTTGAGTGATTACATTTCCAGTAAACATAATCGACATATGGTCCACACTGATCCCAATTACACGTTCAGTAACATGATGCTGATTTTATTCTACAGTGAATTTTGTTGAATTATTAAATGTGAACAAGAATTTTTGTGCAGGATTAAGTCAAGAAAAGAGTTGATTTTGCAGTTCTCTGATATGTATTCAATTTAAATTGTATATAAGTAATATAAGCACTTCTATATTTATTGTCACATCACAAATTGGACTTTACAAAATTCTTAACAATCAACCAATAAAGAAATTTACCATCTACTCATAATCCTTAACACTACACCAAATCGAGTGTATGTATTTCTGTATTTTAATATAAAAATTCCATATGACAAATGGCCTTCTCACTTATAAGTAATTACTTTCAATTAAGGTTTCCGCCAAAGTTATTGCGCAGGCGTCTTTTGCCACAAAAAGACAACATATATATATATTTTTTGTTGGCGTTGACATTGACATAGCGAGCTTTCGCACTACACTTTAACATCAAGCAAAGGAACCAAACAACAAACAGCCAATATCATTTTAGAGGTTTAACTAAAAGAAAAAAAAAACTTGTCTTTTAACGATCCTCTAGTTACCAATGACCATTATGGTCATCAAGTGATGTATAGTTTTGTGCTGCTTACATAGTTTATGATTGTGATGATGCTGTGCATATATGCAGGCAGCATATACACACATACTTACATAAATTTATTGCAAATGATGAACGAATGAATGTACGAATCAAATTGAGGTATGTCAGTTATTAATGTTGCACATTTTGCAGCTTAAATGTTTAATTCAAAAGGTTGACAGATGTGCGTAATTTATTTGCCTTTTTTCTTTCTATCTTTTCTTAACAATTTTTCTCTTTCTTTTTTTTTTTATTTTGAAGGAAATAAACAACAACAACAAAAAAAAGACATTCATAATTTTGAAATGATCTTGCTGGTCTTGAGAAGTATAAGTTTGATCACACAGTACAGTATAGTACATCCTAAATTCATATACTTATAAATGGTGTTGTTCCATTGTAGTTGTGTTGAAAAATGGTTGAAAAAATATGATGAGGCTATCACGCATTTCATGATGGCGGCAGAAGATAAGCACCTTAGTGTTACAATAATAATAAATGATATTTATCCGGTATATGAATTACAAGTTTAGTACTCGGCAAAAAAAAACAGCGCGAAAGGAAAAAAATTTAAATAACAGAAAAGAAGGTATCAAAAGATTTTCTTAGACATTGATATATGACAATATTTTTTGGTTTGCGAAATAAAGCAATATAATATGGTA
The DNA here is from genome assembly GCA_949748255.1 of Eustalomyia histrio. Taxonomy (NCBI): domain Eukaryota; kingdom Metazoa; phylum Arthropoda; class Insecta; order Diptera; family Anthomyiidae; genus Eustalomyia; species Eustalomyia histrio. The sequence continues at coordinate 129,256,366 of OX456526.1, read as the reverse complement.
GAAAATTTGATGTCATAGAAAATTATAATCTCAATTTTATAAATATTCAAATAGAATTTTTTAAAATGTTGTGCATATTTTTATACCCTTTACCACAGGTGGAAGGGTATATATAAGTTTGTCATTCCGTTTGTAATTTCTACAATATTGATCTTAGACCCTATAAAGTATATATATTCTGGGTCCTTATGAAGAGCGAAGTTGATTTAACGATGTCCGTCTGTCCGTCTGTGTGTTGAAATGGGTTTTCCGAAGAATCCAGACACGATGAGGACTTGATTGTTTTTTATTTCTATTACATGTGATCCATTTCTGTTTGCTATTAAAAATCAGACAGATCGGTTAATAAATGGCTGAGATATTAGCAAAAAACCAGGACTACCTCAAATTTTTTCCGTAAAATCCCTTTGTTTAATATGTATGTAGAATTTTACGCATAACAAACACATCCATTTGTTGAAATTCTTTTCTTTCATCTCCACCTTTTATACACAAACAAACAACACACATACACAAATTTGTCATTTTAATAAAAACTAAACAAATCTCTAATGAACGAAGACTTTTATATATGTACCTCTATTAACGATGATTTGTATGAGCTTTAATAGCTCAGTTGTCTAGACGCTATGTCACAAATACTTTTTTTTCTCTAAGGCCGCGGGTTCGAATCCTGGTCAATTCACTTTTTTTTGTACATTTTTTTTTTATTATTTTCTTAAGACTTTTTTTTTTGTTTATTTTTGGTTTTTTTTTTAACATTTAATAATTAATTTATATAAAATTTTATATTAATAATTAAATAATCCATAAATAGGCTAAAAACATCAAAATTTTTAAAAAAACCCTCTGATACAAACAAAATACAAACGTTTTTATACCCTTCACCACAGGTGGAAGGGTCGTGGGTTCGAATCCCGGTCAATTCATTTTTTTTTTCTTAAGATTTTTTTTTTGTTTTTTTTTTAACATTTAATAATTAATTTAAATAAAACTTTATATTAATAATTAAATAATCCATAAATAGGCTAAAAACATAAAAATTTTTATAAAAACCCTCTGATACAAACAAAATACAAACGGTTTTATTTCTATTTTTTGCTCCGGTTTAAAAGAATTTATAAATAGATTTTTAAACCATTTTATTTCTCATATATTAAAAAAATTTTATACATAATTTCCCTTTGAGTGCAACTACTTTAGGTCATAACTTATAATAATTTATAAAAAAAAAAAAAATTATAAACTATTTTCCTTCAAATTTTTAAAATTAAGCTAAAGAAATTAAAAATATTTTTAATAAAAAAGCGAAATAAAATCCCAAATGCAAATTTGCCAGCTAAATCAAACGTTTTTGTATAAATAAAACACATGCAGTTCTAGTGATTTCTTTTAACGATTTGTTAAAATTCTTTTCTTTCACCTCTTCACTTTTTATACACAAACAACAAACACTATTCTAGAGCTGTAATATGACCTATGGATACGTCTTATATAGCAAAAGATCGAAAATCTTTAGTATAACATATTTGCTGAAAGACTCGGAAATATCGGTTCAGATACAAAAAAGTTATGCCCAAAACATATATTTTTTTTAAATACCTATTTTCTGGATCCATAAATCTTCCCGATTCCAAGTTTTATCACCAAACTAAATGGTTATTTTCCTCTTAAAGGCGTCCGTATATAAATCTGTCCATTCCATATATGTCCATATATAAACTTCAGTTTTTTTCCCAACCAAGGTGAAGGGTATATAAGATTCGGCATAGCCGAATTTAGCCGCTCTTACTTGTTTTTTCTAAGATCATTTATGACACTGATCCACAAACTAAAAAGACACGAAACAAGTGACAGCGATCAAAAAAATTTTTAAAAATTGGATTATTTTTATTTTTTTTCTTCAATAAAATGTGTAAAAAAGCAAGAACGTTAGATTACTTATTAGCAGGAAAATTAATTTGCCTTTTCTTCAAATGTTTTTTTTTTTTTTGTGATTTTAAAGAATTTTTAATTTTGTGCGAAAATAGCTTTTTTATTAGTTTTTTTTCTTATTCATACTGAGCGCCAAATTACGTATTTTCGTTATTTTAAAGTTTTCGATTTAAAATTTTTATGGAATTTGAAAGTTGAAAACTAAAAAAAAAAATATGAAAATAAGTATTTTGAGGTTCAGTATGTATGGGGTATTAGAGTATTTTATTTAAAAGTTTATTTTACTTTTCTTAATACTTTTCTGCTATAAATATTGCTTCTTTTCTTACTTAAGTAATGCTTCACCCAGAAAAAAAATTAAAAAAGAAAAGAAAAAAAAAAACAAAGTGATTTTGATTCCGATTTTATAAAAATTTGGATCGGAACCAATGATTTTTAAATAGGGTTGTCATAGGTTGGAAGTTTTCTTTTATGACCTTATTTCATTGCATCTCAAGCAGTTCTTAGGTTTAAGTGAAAAATGAGATCTTTTGATTGACCCAACTATACCCAGCAAAAATGAAGCTGCCAAAGAAGCAATAACAGCATCACTACTATGGCAAAGGCATCACTTCTTTTCTGATGGTTTCATCGATGAATTTAACATTAGCGTGTCATAGGAAGGAAGTATTCAAATGTAGCTACTAGCATTACTTATACTTTACTCTAAGGAAGCAATGATAATACAATGATTAGGTATTCTGATGCATGAGTGGAAAATGTTCATATACTTTGTAGTATTTAAGCTTTAATGAAAATTTAATTCATAAGAATGCAGAAAAATAAATTTAAAGAAGCGAAATTTATGCATTGATATACAAATACTCTTTATTAAATTAAATAAATAATTCTGCATTAGTAAAAAAGCATTTTTAAAACATTTTTCAAAAATTTTAATAAATTTTTAGACAAATTTTTAAATATTTTTGGATAATTTAAAAACTGGTTGTACAATTTTGAAAATTTTTTAGACAATTTTAAAATAATTTTGAACAATTTTAAATAATTTTTGCACAATTTTAAAACATTTTTGGGCAACTTGAAATAATTTTTACACAACTTTAAAATTATTTTGTTAAATTCTGAATTAACCCTAGTCGAACGGAACAGGTACAATTGTATCTTTTTCGTTTTTAAATTGCAATAACTTTTTTTCCATAGCTAGTAGATATCTGAAGTTCTGTGACATCTCCAAATTTTTAATTAATATTAAATTTTCGAAATTTCAGAAATATATGACGATTTATTACCAGTTTAATAAGACCTAGTTGTTTTGACACTCTTAAAAGGCTGAAAAGGTACAATTGTACCTTCATATATTTTGTATGAAATAGAAACAAAATAAAATCAATTTTACTATATTTATTTATAAGAACGTTTCAACGTACATAAACATGAAATTGCATGATACATTTAAAAATATTTTGAATTTATTTGCATGAAATGCATGTTGTTCTTTGTATTAAGTGTTCATCACAAATAGGTTTCACGCAGACTATAAATGACTTTCTGGTTCTGGCTTCCGATGACAGGAGAGGCTACACGTCTGACATGAGGGACTTTGGAACCAGCTTCAAGATTTGGCGTTGGAACAATATGTCATCTAAATACCATTTCTAAAGCACTTCGTATTATTTATATTTATATTTGCTTGGAAAATGTTTCAAAAACTTTGTTTTGCAGCCTGGATGATGTATTATATCTCTATATTACGTAATATGCTACAGCAGCGACATCTATCATATTATAGGACATTGCAAGGGGCCAGTGCAATTTTCGTCGCTTCACAGTACACTCACTCAATATTTTGTACATTACATCAACTTCACCTTTAGTTTTGTTATAGTATTTGATTATTTCTGGTTTTGCCAATGGTATTTTTCAACTTCTCCCATAGTATGCATAGTTGAGAGTAGTACGACTGTTTTGTTCTTTTTTTGAACATATGAACAGATTGCTTGGCAGGAACTTTTTTTTTCTTACGGTACCAACTACATAATGTCATATTCCTAGATATTTATTTCTTGGATAATTCTAAGAACGTAAAAAAAATATATGTCACCACGTTTCTTCCAGAACTTTTCTAACATACAATTCAACTAGGTCTAAATTTAATCATGGTCCATATGTCTAAATGTGTTCCATCTTTACTGGTCAAAATACTGTTGACACTTTAAATTGCAGGGTCATCTTCAGCACTTTCTTCTGAGTCGTGTTCTTCTTCACTCTCTATGACCATTACATTTTCAATATCTGAATCTTCATTAGATGCATCAGCAATCTTTGGCAAAAGGAATCTTCATCAGAAGCAATTAAGGGTTTTTCTTCATCTTCGAAATATTCTGTGTGTCATGAATTATTATAGGAATTCCCCGTCTTATATTTGAAGCAGTTGATATGTAATCAAATTGATACTTACAGATACTGATAAAATGTAAGATTAAGCCTTGTGATGACTTAAACTATTTAATGACATCCTTTTAGCTTTTTATCTGTTATTTCAGAATTTTTGTTAACAATTACTAAATTTATTAACCAAAAAAGGTCTAATTTATAATGATAGGAATGTGTAGGTACAATTGTACCTTTACCGTCTTTTAACGTTGTAAAATTCTTTCGTTCGACTAGGGTTAAAATTGGAAATGATGTAGTGTTAAATAAAATACATAATGCAAAAATGCACAGATTGCGTCGTCATAAATATTTAAGGCTGAAAAAATTCAATTGACAGGCCAGATAGTTTCAATTGAAGGTCAACAAAAAAATCTGTTTTTCATGATTTTTCAAATCTTTTATAAAAATTGCAAAACTGCATAAATTCTAACCATCATGAAAGTTTAAACTAAAATATTAAAAATTATTTAATAAAAAAGTTCATCAGAACTATTTTCTCAATTTGAATACGATATACTATAACTTATGCTTTAGAAGTAATGAAGAGTGATATTTTAAGATATGCATCGGGTTTATATCCAGATCACTGCATGTGAAATATGAACACATGAATTCTTTTGGAAGTTCCTAAGAATAACACCAAAAAATCATAAAAGAATGTTAACTGAAGTTTAGGAAGCAATGGAAGAAGTTATGGTCACAGAATGACCACCATTTTTTTTTTGTTGGGTATTTTTAATTTTTATTTAAAATCGAACGGGGCATTTATTATTCGGATACTGCCCTCAATATCCCGTTAGCCTAGCCAGGGAATTCAACTAACAGGTTTATTTGTGTTTCCCATATAAAGTTGACTGCTGGTTATATTATAATAATACAATCTGAGCCTTATTTATAAAATAACTTTTTTCGAAATGCGAAGTTAGAAATTGATACAAATCACTTGAACCTGATAACTTGTTTCAAAATAACCAAAATTATTATTTATATGAAATCATCTGTGGTTAAAATATAACTTAAAAGGTTTTCAAATTAAGTTACCCATCATAGCTTTAAAAGGAGCTAAATTTTTTTTCAAAATCCTATTTTTAGAAATTGTGGAAAAGACTTCTTTAAAAGAGGATAATTGAGAACTAAATGATAGTTTAAAATCAATAAAAAATTGATACTCCTTTCTTCCATTTATTTTTGCTGGGTTAGTAAAAATTTGTATTAATCCAAGTTGAAGCTCATCTCTGAAATGCGTCATCTCTGATGTTTAAGGAGTAATACAATAAATAAAATTTATTTAATTATAATCATTAGGGTTATAAATATTACGGTAACATTGCAAAACCTCAAAATTTTTATTTGTTTTTTGCAATTAAAATATTTTTGTATATAAACTGTAAGGAAAGGTCAGGCACTAACCTGACCTTTCCTCACGTTCACGAAAAAGTGATATCACATTTCTGTGTTTTTTTCTATGCCCTACACGGCTTAGGAATTTGAGGTTGCAAGAATTTAAGAACCTATTAAAAAATTTATAAACCTAATGCTCTCCCTGTTGAAGGTTTTTGTATCACAATTAAAAAACTGTTTCCTTAATAAATAAAGGTATTAGGATCCTTACAGATATGAAGTTATAAAAATCAAATGTCTAAATGAAAAATTTTTGAAAACTTCCAAATAAAATTAAAAAAAAAATTAATTAATTTTCGAAAGTATTTTCAAAAATTTTAAATTTTGAAGAGACGAAGTTTCCTACATCCATTGGCCAATCTGTATTGATAGTGTTGAATTTTTTTTACACTCCAAATATAGATGTTAGTATCTGTTGTTACTATTTATTTTAATATTCTTGAAATGTCTCAAGATTAAAACATATTATTATGAATAGATTTACTATATTTCATGTGTAAAATTGACAAATACAGCACAAATACACGACATATGTGTACGTTCTGTTGTTTAGTTTTCGAAAAAAAACATTTTTAATTTTTTGCAAATAAAACAAAATAAATTTTTTGGTTATGTATCATTTATTCGTGCTATATTAAAAACAATAGCATTTAGTTGGTATACAACGGTGTTGCCATCGCTCAAAAATTATTGAAAATTACTTAATGTTATAAAAAAGGAAAAATATTTATTTAAAAGTCTGTCTTAAAATCACAATACGGGCACGGAATATTCATGTTATTCAATACTTATATTACAGACTTTACAGGGACGACACAGTTTCATACATTTTGCACATTTTCTAGATACACAAACTTTTGGCGTTCTTTTGTTTTATGAGTGTATGAAAATTAGACACAACGATCTTCTACGCTTTTATTTTTTTGTCTTAGAGAGTTGTATTTATAGTGTTATTTTATTGTCTGTGCTTCACAAGGTAAGACATCAACTTCTTTTATATCTGATTATTGTCCTCACTCGAAGTAAGTTGATCAGCACAATGTTGTAAGTTAAAAATTAGTTAAAAGTTAATATATTGTTGGAAAAATATACCTATATATAAGTTAAAAATGCTGGATTGAGAACAGAAGGCATATCTTTTGCATATTTTTTATCTTTAATAACTTATTTGACATTTTGGAGAATTAAACATCTGTGTTTTAGTTTTTTTTTTTTTTTTTGCTCCTAAAATTTGGAACTTTGTCCCAACAAAGCATCATTTGCAGGAAGTTTTGCCGTATTTATTTAATTTGGATAAAAGGTGCATCTAAAGTAAATCGATTGCTCATCGAAGCATATCCTTAATATGTGGTTTGTACGGTTCATCAGTAGCGATTTTGACACGGAAGACAAAGACCGCCCAGGTTGGCCAGACAATCAGTTCGAAGATAAAGAATTGGAGGCATTCCTTAATGAAGATTTTTGTCAGACTCAAAAAAAACCTGTCAAGTTACTGGGAGTCACATAAGCATCAATTTCACAACGTTTGGAAGCAGTAGGCTTCATCCAAGGAAATTAGGTACCACACGAGTTGAAGTCGAGAGACGTTAAAAGATGATTTTTCATGGCCGAAATGATGTTTGAACGCCATAAAAATAAGTAATTTTTGCACCAAATAACTACTGGGGATGACAAATGCATCCATTAGGACAACCCAAAGAGCAAGAAATCGTATGTGAAGCCTGGCCAACCAGCCAAATCATTGCAAAATCCGAATATACATGGCGCCAAATGCTCTGTATTTGGAGGGACCAGAAGGTCTTACTTATTATGAGCTGATCAAATCGGGCGAGATTATTACTGGGCAAGAATTGCACAAAAAAAGCCTGGAATATGCGACCAGACATGAGGCATTAATATTTCACCATGACAACGCTCGGTTAAATCTTGGAAGACTTGTTAAAAACTGTTTAGCTGGGAAGTTTTACCTCAGTCACCTTTTTTATAATCTAGACCTTGCCCCGTCCTTCTACCATTTGTTTCGATCGATGCATAATGCTCAAACAGGAATACATTTCACTTCAGAACAAGGCATCCGAAATTAGCTGGATTCTTCTTGGCCTCAAAAAATGGGCAGTTCTGTTGGCGTGGAATCCATATGTTGCCAGAAACATGGGAAAAGGTTATAGCTAACGATGACTAACATTTCCCATAAATTTATGTTTAACCAATTGTCCAACTTCTGGGTGGCTCCGCTCAAGACCAAGGGGGAGGCAATGTCCAAATGCATTGTGTGAAATTAAAGGTCATACGCAGTTAACTGCATATAGGGACGCTGGACGGTGCTCTGTAATAAGGGCACCGTGGAGTTAGGCCTTTGTTGGCAGGTATTCACGGAAATCCTTGACACATCTGCCCAACCGCTGGGGTAGGGTATAATTATGCGAGAGATTTTAAGATTGTGCCATTTGATTTTTAAATTATTTAAAGAGCGGCAACACTAATAAGTAGTTATCATACATGGGATTAATGAATTAAGTGGTCTTATGAATTAACCTTAATTTTATTAGCATTTCATTGCCGATACCATTACATTTTTTTTTTCATAAATATTAAAAGGTATGATTTCATAGATCAGTAGAAATGGGTCAAGTTCAATTTTTATTAATAATTCGTCCATTCTTTTCCAAAGACATTCCAATGGTAAAAAACCGCTTAAGTAGAAATAAAATAAAAATTCCACTCTGAATTCATTTCATTTTTGTTCAAATCGTTTCCCAATTCATTCCATTTCGTTCCCAAATTGTGTTCCAAATCGTCTTGCAATTCCTCTCGTTTCTCCTTTTATTATCTTATCATTCCGATTTGGAATAATATTCCATCCCTTTCATTGCGTACATAACAAAATTGTAACAACTTCCCTGGTAAAATCCGTTGTTAATTAGGAGTTTTAGTTAACAAATACTTTTTTACTCAATTGTTTTTAGAGTTTTTTTTTTGTACATTTGTGCAATTCCATTACGATTTGTAAGAATAATGGAATAATAAAAATTCTTCCCATTTTCATGGGTAATAAGAAATTCCCAAGTATGGTAGGTATTGAAGTATTTGAAAGCACAGTGGTTTAGGAGATTTTAATAGTTATCATTTAGAGCAATTAGTATTTTATATAATCATGGTAAGGTTTGCAAATCTGCCAGAAACCTTCAATATATATATCTGTAAATAAATCTGATATAAATGTGAACTCTTAACCACTGTCCCAAATAGTTTTCTTTTTTTTTTTTTTTTTAATTACTAACCAGCAACGACAGCCACTACAAGACACACATATTGAAGACAAAACCAATCATAAGAAGACATTATTTTGTCTGCTAATGCAACATCAGCAACAATTATGCTTTACAAGTAATTTCTCCTTATGGCACACAATGTATAGATTTTTTTTTTTAATCTTGCGCAAGAATTTTTGACAAAGCATTTTTTTTCTCAAGCAGTAAAAGAAAAATGTAGTAAATCCTAGAATACAACTTGTGGTAAAATATATTTGATTGTTTGATACATTAGTAAAACCATTAATTGCTACTATTTGATTTTTAGAAAAACAATTGAAGCGTAAATTGATTTTAGTGCATGTGACATGTTTAACAACAAAATAGTTTACTCTTGAAAATTGTTGAGATTCTAGGAAAGTAATGAGAGAAATCATTATATAATAATTGGTGATAATTTAATGTATTTTTAAAAATAAAATTTATTAGAAGTAAATTAAATAAAAAAGAAATTAAAAAAAAATATTTAAATATTTTCCTTTATCTGTCACAAATGATAAAAAAAATATTTCCACGATTAAATTTTTTTTTTAAATCTAAATTATTATCATTAAATGATTGTGAGTTTTTTTCTCTAATTTCAGGTTTTTCTTAATTTTAAGTATTAATTTTATTGCATAATGATGCCCAAACGCAAACTATCACCAGTGATATATAAAAAATCTAAGAATTTTAAAAAATTTCTAGAAAAATCTAAATATAAAAAAATTAAGAAAATTGTTTCTCTCACACAATTAGTTGAAAATTCCATAAGCACTTCTATGAACAAAAAGGGATCACTTAAAATACCAGTGACAAATGATGAGTGTGATACAACAGAAAACCTTCAAATGTATAATTGTGATGGTTGTGATGATTTTAAAGTGATAAATACTAAAGAGTTTAACATAACAGCTACATGTGATGACATGAATACTGATGCCAAGCAAATTGTTAGTAACTCTTGTTATTTCTCAGTTCCCAGTGATGTTAAGAATGTTGATTGTTGTGATGATACCAATAATCACTCGAACAACAACAGCAATAATAAAAGAAGTAAAGTTATAGATGACAACAATACCAATGTGGCCTCAAATGAACTAAATAACGAGAGTAACAAACAAATTTCTAACAATGATGCAAACACAGCAACAACAACAGCCATAGTAGGAAGAAACATCAACAACAACCAGAATCATCATAAACTTTCACATAAAACCATTGACAATGATGGAGACCATGTTGATGATGATGATGATGGTGATGGTGTTGACAAGGACAATGATGTTGTTGACAACTTTAACGTTGACAATGTTAAATACAATAAACATCAGAAAACTTCTACATCTCAAACAGCAACAACACTATTAACAACTACACCATATATGCCACACAATATTAAACAAGAATATGTAGACTCTACCCGTTTAATATCTTCTTCTTCTTCTTTTTCGTCATCATTGGAAAATTGTGAAAATCATAAAATCAAAAACTGTGAAATTCATCAGCAGCCACCATTATCAGTTGCTCATATTCAAAGTGCCATGCAAAAATATCAACATGTTACTTCCGTTTCTAAACACAAAGCTGTAGTAAATTATGATTGTAATTCAACTGGCTGTAGTAGCAGAGAATCAACAACTTCATTGACCATATGGTAAGTGAAATTAATTGCATTGTTTTCTATTACTTTTTTTTATTCTAAATTTTAGCTAGTACTTTTTTTTAAACTGTTTATAAGTCAATCATAATGTTTGTTGTTTTTGGTTTCATAGTAAATATGAAATCTGTACAATCCATGGCCCTTAAAGGAAACTTGGGAAATTCTTTCTACTGATTAATGTGTTGCTTTCTTTGGAAAGAGGAATAGTGGAGAGATAAAGATGGTAAAACATAAAGGGCTTCAAATAGGGCTACAAAGTAATTGTGCAAGATGATAAATCTTAAAACAAGTGCTGAGCGCCATCTGATTGCGGGTTGGGGAAATTGTTGAAGATTTTTAGTTCATAGCCCTGCTAAATTATTTTACGGGAGGGTTTTGCTATCTAGATAAGGGATAGAAAACTCTTACATACTATTTTTTTCTAAGTTTATGCAGCCGCTGCTGGGAATCGAACCCACAAACAACTGTGTTACAATCTAGATGGAGACTATAGGCTGCTAAATTTTAGGTACTTAGCTCCAGTGGATGGATTTTTTCATGAAAGGGGCATTTTACTTAGATTCTATTTTGAATTTATTAAATAATTTATTATTTATTAGATTCTATTTTGAATTTGTGATATGGCCTTGAAATTAAAAAATAATAATAAAAAAGTAGGGGTTTTAAGCTAATTTGAGTTTTTCATAAAAATTTCAAAAATCGCAATTGACTACGCATACCTCGAAGCGAAAAAAAACTAACGGGTCCTATTTCTTGTTATATGGGATTATACTTAACAAAGTTTTATATTAATATGATTTATGAATTTTGGCTGGACATTTGGTGTGGAATGAATCATATGTGGCTTTCCTTACCACTTCACTGAAAATAATTAAATATCACAAAAAAAAATTTGGGACCGCTTTTGAATTTTTATATATTAAATAAGGCAATTTATCGAAAAAGTGGACAAATTTTTTTTAATTTTTTTATTTATAAATATTTTACTAACGATTCAGAAATTTTCTGCGTATTATTTGGCTTCGATTTGTATAAAATATTCGTTAAATTCTGTCTATCTCAAATATCCAATTAAATTTTAAATAGTTGTCCCATAATCAACTTGAACTACACTACGTATGATGAATACGATATTACTCATACGTACGATGTTTTAGAACTATTGTTAGAATTTTGTACTGCATATTTAAGATACACAATATTCCACAAAGCCTTTGAACTTTCGTAATTAAAAGAAGAGTATCTGAACTTTTTTCGAAAGCAAAAATAATTAAAAAACTGGACTTATTTTATAAAAATTGAGTCGTCTTTTACACTAAAAACTAATTCTTAATTTAAAAAAATATATATATTTTTTTTTAATTACCATAAAAACTCCATATATAAAGCTAAATTCCATGTATTTTCTGAAGACCAATTTATTATTATAAAATATAAAAATAAGAGAGTAGTTGTTACAGAATATTTAATCCAACCATATTTAGCTCAACCATATTTAGTCCATATTTATTCCATATAAACTGGTGTATTTTGGTAAAAATTTATAGAAGTGTCTGGTAATTAAAATAAATTGTTATATTTCTTCACCTTCAAATTTGTATACAACTCAACAAAAATTGTCAATGCAAAAATTTTGTTCCCCACAAAATTTGATTTTCACCTCAAATTTTGTTCCTACCATAAAAATTGTTTTTTATCAATATAAAAAATATTAAATTTTTGTAAAAAATATCAAATGTTTTGTAAGAAGTTTCCTCCATGAACATTCCCTTTTTGAAATATTGTATTTTGTATAGAAAAGTATTAACTTTTTTACCATTATTTCTTCCTATTAACTTATTTATAGGTAATAAAAGGTTATAAGGAAATAATAAAAATTTTGTTTAAATTAAATTGCAAAAAAAGTTCTGCTTTCTTCTAAAACAAATTGTTTCTATAACCCCCACAGTGTACAGAAATATAAGTATAAGACCCTCTAACATTGGACGATAATCTATGAAGTTTTTCTTTATATTCATGACGTCTTTAGTAAATATAATTAAGCTTTTTCCTTGAGTTTTCGAATGTTTATCTGTCTGTTTATTGTAATGGCGATCTTCTCAACATTTTTTTTTTACCACAAATATATTTCTGTTCACCTCAAAAATATTTTATCTCAAAAATTTGTTTTCACCAAAAAACTTTCGTTTCACATCAAACTAATTTTCTTTTACATTGAAAAACTTTTTTCACCTCACTAATATTTCAGCAATTTTGTTGCTTTTATCTACACTGCACAGTGAGGCAATTTTTAAAGCATTATGAAAATTAATCAGATATTTTTTGCCGGCTTGACGAATTGCCATGAAATTTTGCATACCCATAGACTTCTCATCAAGTTCCAATACGAGACCAATGACGTGCTCAAAAGGTTGTTCAAGAGGTAAACAGTCTTCAAAAGGTAAACAACTCGCTCAAACCGCTGGGGATAGGAAGTTGAAATTTGTAACGAAAGTTCCTCATCAGCTTAAACAGAATTTTGAGAATCGCACAAGGGGAGGCAAAAAAAGAAAAATATTCCCCATTGTTAACCTGCCAAAAACGCTGAAATCAGGTATTTGAATTATGGAATCTAGGTTCCTCCTCCGTTAAACACATCTACTAAAATGGGAGTTTTGGAAATTCCTACAGGGAGGTGCAAAAAGCAGAAATACTATCACTTAGAGGCCTTTGGTTAGATATCTAAGATATAACATGTGTGTTTCCTGGAGCACACATAGGCTAACTCAGTGATAAGATATATTTTAAAATGTTTGCCGAGAACGTGATAAAAATGGGAATTTAAGCAACGAAAGGCTTTCCTTTTAAAGACCGGACCAAATCGCTAGAGCTAGAGATTTTAAATTTGGTATGGAGGTTCTTTTAGCTCAGATGGAATTTGGAAATTTCTATGGGGAGAGCCCAAAAGGTGAAAGTAACCCCCTTGACGGCTTTTCAAAACCGCTGGAGCTAGAATGTTTTATTCAATATTCCTTATCGAGCTAAAGATCCTTTATTTATAAAAAATTTAATTATAAATATTTATTTATCCCAATATTTCGTCACCACATTGGGTGACTTCCTTAGGGGAAATTGTCCTTTTCTTTATAATTGAATTTTATAGAAAAAGACAATTTCCCCTGAAGAAGTCACCCAATGTGGTGACGAAATATTGGATAAATAAATATTTATAATTAAATATTTATAAATAAAGGATCTTTAGCTCGATAAGGAATATTAAATGAATAGAGAAGATCGAAGAAAACTAAAATAATTATTTAGAATGCTTTTAGTTTTTTACATAGGTTCTTCCTCCGGAGTCTTCCCCTCAGACGGAATTTTTGGAATTTCTTACAGGAAGGGCCGAAAAGGGGAAAGGTTCCCCTTAACGGCTTTTTTTTTAGGGAGTTGAAATTTAGTATTAAAGTTTCTCCTCCGGCATAGACATCAGAGAGATTTTTAAAAAATTTTACGGCATACCAAGTCCCCTAAAACTTGGCTTGGAAGTCTAAATTGGGTATATATGTTCCTCTTCCTGCGTAGACAACTGCTCAGGTGGTTTTTTCCTAAAATATTACAGGGAAGGGCAAAATGGGGAAAAGTATTTTCCATGGCGGCCTTTGGCTAGCAACCTGAAATTGTACATACCGGTCTCTAGTAATGTAGGCTAACTACAAAAAAGAATGGTTTTTGTAAATTTCTTCGAGGATGGGAAAATTCTTCCCTTAGGCGGCCTGCCTAAGCTAGCAACCTAAAATTTGTACTGTGAAATATAAAATTTGTGATAATTTTCCTAATAAAGCACTTTTTGAAGGCTTTAGCTTTTTGGGGCTTAAACCGGTAGGTGGAAATAAAATGTTTAAGTATTCCCCAAAAAAATGTATCTAAATCAATTGAAACTCAGCGGATTATGCTAGGAGCTCATTATATTTAAATGTACCAAATTTGGGAAAAAATTGTTTAATATTTAGACGTAGTTTACATACAATTTTTTTTTTCAAGAAATCTAAATTTATTACTTTTCGTTGCTTTAGTATTTCCTTTGGCATAAGGTAGCGCATATCTGCATTAGACTTTTCTATACTTTTTTCCTAACCAAATACATCACATCAAAATCATTTAACAATCATCACTATCATGTTTTAGCCTGTTGTTTTGTATTTTTCGTTTGTTTATATTGTGGTGCATTTATCACTCTTAACAAACAGCAATCACACAACAATGTTGTTGTTGGTATGTTAACTATTTTACACTTTGTGATGACATTCATTTGTAGTATTTTTTTTTTTTTTTTTTTGGCACACACACATACATACACAGTACATTCCAAACCATCATATCTCAAACCTATCATTCATTTACTCATTTAGTTTATCTTGCTAAACCTTAATACTATATGTACAGTGTACACTCACACATTCATCTAACATTCATACGATGTATGTACTAGTTTTAGCTAATATTTTAACATCTTTTATCAGTCTTTGTTTGTCTTTATACGAATATGCTTTTGTTTTAATGGTAGTCATCTGTTGTATGTATAAATGGTCTACTCTTTTTCTTTTTTGATTTTTGCATAAAATCTGTTTTTTTTGTGCTTGGTAGCTCTAACATATATACGTATATTTTTATCTTTGAAGTCTAGTAGTTGTTGGGTGTTATTGTGTTATTTGCTATTTTTTTCATTTTGATAAATGTTCTATGATTGTTGGATTTTTCATTATTTTACTACTGATTGTCATTTGTATGAAAAAGTACGAGTTGCATGTAAGTGTTAAGTTTGTCATTTAAGTCGTTAAAATTGTTGATTGATGTGTTATAATCTTATTGTTATGTTAGTTTTGTGGTATTTATTTACGATTTTTAAAAGGTTTAAGAATTAAAATTTTTACATACATACATCGTATGTCCAGACGGGAATGAGATAGTCCACCACTAAACGGCCTGCTCAAACCCCTTTAGCTAGTAACCTGAAATTTAAAACATTTATTCCCTAAGTTATTGACTAACTGATTGACGAAGTAGATTTTAGAACTCTCGCCAGGAGGTTCAAATGACGAGAAGTCTCCTTCTAACGAGACTTTAGTAACCGCTGGAAAGTATTTTTGGAAAATGCTCCCCCTTGAGCTTGAAAGTTTAAATTTTTCTACAGGCTCATAACTGCTGAAGCTAGGAAGTTAAAATGTGGTTTATAAGATCATCCTCCGCCATAGACATCCACCCATACGGTATTTTTGGAGAGGTAAAAAGGGGAAAGCGTACCCCCTAAACGGCCTGCCTAAGGCCTTTTGTCTAGATTCCTGAAATTTGTAGTGTTTTACTCCCTGCAGATTGGGCTTATTCACTGATAAGGTATATTTTGGATACTGTGAAAAGTCTACCCCTTTTCTATGAAGCTTTCTCCTCCGGTATAGATTTTTTGGAAAAAGGGGAAATTCTCCTCCTCCGCTTGAACACTAAAATTAAAATCCTGCATAGACATCTGCTTCGACGGGATTTTTGAAAATGCCTACGTTGAAAGGCAAAAAGGGCCTGCTGATGGCCTGCCTACAGACCTTGGGCTAGAAAGCTGAAATTTAATATACCTATTCGCTAGATTTAGCCTATTATATAACTAGTATTAAGGAATGTTTGCACGTCCATATAAGGAGGAGCAAAAAGGAGAATCTCCACCTTGCGGGCCTGCAATTTGATATATCTAAAATTTGATATACCTGTTTTTTTATGTATAAGCTAATAACTGATATTTCAAAATATCTACGACGAACCCTTTTTGTCTAGAAACTTGAAATTTAAAATAGCTGCACTAGAAAAAATAAAATATGTTTGCATCTACGCTAACAAATCACTTACAAGTGTAACATGTGAGCTTCGCTAAAATTGAGGTGGATTTTCAACTGGGGAGATGGTTCGGTGTCCTGGAGTGCAGTTCCGCTCAGCTGCCGTAGCTATCTTGTCTCCAAAAGAATTTTAGCTTCGTTAAAAGAAAAAATTTTGTATAACACCGAAAAGTACACGATATAGAATAGATAGAATGGAAGAAAATAGAATAAAAAAAAAATAAATATTAAGGAAGAGTTTTTATGAGAGAGGAAATTACTCAGAAGAACATCATCATTAAGTCAAAACGAACTAATATGGCCGTTGTCCCTACCCTACCATTAAATACCGGTTATTCCCCTACCTAAAATTCTATTAAAACCCCTTAGAATCCCCAAACTCATTTTGAAGAATATATTCCATTATACATTCTCTTTATTCTTTTTTTTAAATTATAATGAAATAAATAAAAACAAGAATCGAGACAATTACAATATACATATAAAGATTACAAAGAACACTTAAGATACACTCAGAATATTATGTAGTTAACTGTTTGTAGTTTAATAAAAAAGTTTTCCGTTCCATTTAAAAATAAAAGAACATACATTTATTTTTCAAAGAAATATCTATATTATGGTATATATGGTGAGTGCCCCGGTAGGCTAGTTAGTAGCGTGCTAGCTTATCAGTGCGGGGGTCGTGGGTTCGATTCCCACCAGAGGCTCTGGTCTGTTTGCGCTACAACGAGCTGAAGGCTTTCGTTGCTAGTGCTCGGTTAGGGTATTAAAATATAATTTGTAATTATATGTTTAATAAAATAAATAAATAAATAAATAAATAAATAAATAAATAAATAAATAAATAAATAAATAAATAAATAACTTTTTTTATACATTTATTCAAAATAATTTACTTTCATTTACCATTTTTTTTCAGTTTCATTTATTTTTTTCATTTGTTTGAAATTTAATAAAAATATACCCACAAAACGGAAACTTGTGGTTTATATGTGTCCGTAACAGTTATTACAAATTTAAATTTTGTTTGCTGTCTGTTTCAGAAAAAAATATTCAAGAAATTTCAATTTGTTTTTTTATACAAATTACAAGAACTTCATAAACACACATACATATACAAACACATTCATACAAAAAGTATTTATAGCTTCTAATGCATGACTTAAGCATATTTTTTACTAAAACTTTCCATTCGTCGTCTCGACTATTTCCAAAGACTCTTTCTATAACGGCCTTAAGTGCGTCCCAAGCAATTAAGTCGTTTCCGTGCAAAACCATATTGAAATCTTCACTTTTTAGCAACTTTCGAATGTCTGGTCAATTAAGTACACCTGTTTTAAGCGAAAAAAAAAAATGCACAAAAAATAAATAAAAATTTGAAGAGATTAGAAAAGAAGTACACTACCAGCTTTAATTTTTTGATCACTGAGTCTTGGAAAAATTTTCTTAAGGCAGTGAAATACCTTGTCCTTATTTTTTGTTACCGTCTCTATAAACTTCTTCGTTATGCCCAACTTAATATGCAGCGGTGGCAACATTATGTGACTTATATTTTTTATTAGTGGCTCTGTTGTCATGTCTAAAGTGGCATCTTTCACTCCCGACTTTTATTTTTCCCAAGTGTGCGAGTAGTGATCGACTTTTGCTCGTGTGTCCCAACGGCACAGAAAGCAATAATACTTTGGCCATCCACCCTTTATGCCTTGCAAAATATTGGCGACTTTAAGGTCGCAACAGATTTTCCATAAATGATATGCGTATTTAAGGTCTCTTAGCAAAACTTCCATTGTTGCATAGCATTCCTTTAAGTCTGTGCTAAATTCTAAAGGTATTGAGGGCTTCAGGTTCATTTTATGCAGTAACACTGCTTTTAAGCTAGTGACTGAGCTATCGATGAACAGTCGCCAGTATTTAGCGATTATAATCCCATATAATTGGCTAAGCCTTTTATGTTGTTGCAGTAGGTGTAAGAGTTTTCGTCGTTAACACTGTAAAACTTTTGAAATTCCGCTTGACGGTCACCCATTTCTAAATTCAGCAGTAAAATTTGATTTTTGCGTTTTCATTGAACGTTTTGGCACATAAATACCACAAACATAGTAAAACAAGTTCAGCTTCCAACACTTTTCCATATCAACTTTTTCTTTCTACAATATATGCCGTAATATTTAAATTCCCCAAATTTATTTAATTCGAACGTTCAATCAAAACAATGCAAATTTTTTGACATTTGAAATATGCCATTATATTGCATCAAACAATCATTCAAACGGACGGTGTTTACATGGTACAGATTTCTCTGCGACATGTGGACAGTGTTTACGCGGTGCATATGTCGCTGCGACATGTCTTCATTAAAAAACTCAAAGGGCCTCAAACATTTTCAATATTTATTTCTATTTTGTACCTATTTCATTTAAAAAAGCATAGCATTTTTAATTTCGATACACACACAATTGAAAGTGATTTCTTGGACCTTTATTGAATTTTTGATGACTTTGTCGGGCTATAACTATGTGAAGGAGTCATCAAATGAAATCGGCTTGTTAAGAAGAGTTGTTTGTTTTGCTTTCGGCTATCTTTTTGTCATATATTGTCTGGTCGAGTTCGTTACAATTTCTGAAATAAGTGTGAAAAACCATAGAAAAATATGTCGAAATTTTACGTTTTTTGACAGTTTTGCTGTTTTGAGCAAGATGTTGTTTTTTTTTTTTTTTGATTTTATCTCAAGGCAAAACTTTTAGATCTAATTAAGAGGTAAAAATTTGCTAAAGAGAGAAAAGCAATATTTCGAATAATTCACGAGATATAGGCTCAAGAATCAGTACATGTTCTTTGAAAAATGTACTAAAATCCTCCTCCCAGTCGAAAACTTCAGAAATGAATTAAAAAAAAAAACCTTAGCTAATAATTCCAAACCCAGCTAGGGTTTTTCTTCTACTATCATAAGCTTTCAGATTATGGAGTTCTCAATTGGTTCAAGATTATGAAGTTGAAAAATGTGCTACTGTGTAATGGATAATAAATGGTTTCACAAGTGTACCTTTAAATTAAAAAAACAAATAACGAAATTAAAACTAGTTAAACTGTAAAATATCAAAGGAACTTAGAAAACCAAAAAAAAAAAAAAATAAAATAACTTTAAAAATTAAAAACAAGAAGGGATAAAAACCGGGAAAAATTTTAAATTTCAGCCATTAGAGTTTGAATTATATAACGTATGTTAGTAAGCCTTTATAAAAGCGGATTGTAGTCATAAAAAAAGGACCTGATCCGGAATGTGCTCAAAACAAATAAATAATGCTAATTGTATAAATCAACAGGTGAAAGATGTAGAAAATTATAAGGTGTCGTATAATATTGATCATAAGCCAAATTTGTGAAAAATTCTAGGTGTTTGATAAAACGTGACATTAGATGATTTTAGGATCTTCGGAACAAAAATAAATCCGGTTGAAACAACCTCAAAGGAAAAGAATCTATGAGAATCTAGTCATTCTGTGACTAAAACTTTTTTCATTGCTTCCTAAACTTCAGTTGACATTCTTTTATGAATTTTTGGTGTTATTCTAAGGCACTTCCAAAAGCATTCATGTGTTCATATATCAAATGCAGTGATCTGGATATAAACCCGATGCATATCTTAAAATATCACTCTTCATTACTTCTAAAGCATAAGTTATAGTATATCGTATATTTTTTTTTTTTTGAATTTAAGCATTTATTCAAATTGGGAAAATAGTTCTGATGAACTTTTTTAATTTTTTTATTAAAACATTTTTTATATTTTAGTTTAGAATTTATGCAGTTTTGCAATTTTTATAAAAGTTTTGAAAAATCAAGAAAAACAGATTTGACCTTTAATATTTAATTAAATATTTATGACGACGCAATCTTTGCATTTTTGCATTATATTTATTATTTAACACAACACCATTTCCAGTTTTAATTTAGAATTTATCAAAATAATTTTAAAATTGTGTAAAAATTATTTCAAATTGTCCAAAAATGTTTTAAAATTGTGCAAATATTTTAAAATCGTTCAAAAATATTTCAAAATTGTCTAAAAATGTTTCCAACTTGTACAACCAGTTTTTATTTATACAAAAATATTTCAAAATTTGTCTAAAAATTCATTAAAATTTTTGAAAAATGTTTTTAAAAAATGCTTTTTCACTAATGTATTTGTATATCAATGCATAAATTTCGCTTCTTTAAATTTATTTTTCTGCATTCTTATGAATTAAATTTTCATCAAAGCTTAAATACTACAAAGTATATGAACTTTTTTTCACTCATGCATCAGAATATCTAATCATTGTATTATCATTGCTTCCTCAGAGTAAAGTATGAGTAATGCTAGTAGCTACATTTGAATACTTCCTGCCTATGACACGCTAATGTTAAATTCATCGATGAAACCATTAGAAAAGAAGTGATGCTTTTACACTCACCAAAAAAAGTCTGTAATGGCAACTGAAAATTTTGCTGTTATTACGGGAAATTTTGCTAATTTGAGCCCAGCGGTATTTTTTGCTAATCTTAGCAACACATGTCTGCTGACGTGTAGTACAATAAAATTAGTAGCCGCTACTAAATTTTAGTAAACTTTTTGCAAAGTGGAATTTAAAACCTGTTTGCTTAAATCAGCAAAAAGAATTACTAAAAATTTTTTTTATTTTATTTATTTTTTTTTTTTCAAAAAATATTTTAGACAAAATTAAAAAAAAATCAAAGGCTTAAAAATCTTAAAATTTGTTAAAACATAAACGAATTTATTATTTTGTTTTAATTTGGTAATTTCTTTTTTGAAAAATATTTGTCAATTTTTTTTTTTACTTTTAAGATCAAATTTTAACTATTTTTAGGGCTGATTTTTAGAACTAAAAAACTTTTTAGTGCTATTTTAAATGGATGTCGGTATATTCACTTCCGATCCTTTTTTTAATACATGTAATATTTTATGGCAATTTAAGTTTGTAGGTGTAAGTTTTAATTAGAAATAACATTTCCCTCAATATCCACTTCTTTAAAATTAGTCATTTTTTTTTGTTAATTTTAGCAAATCGGTTTTCAAAAATTTGTAAAATGATTTCTGAAATTAGCAACAAAAATTTGTTAATATTCTGTAATTTGTAAAATGTAAATAGCAAAAAGATTTGCTAAATAATATTTTTTTACTAAAAATTAGTACAAAAATAGTAAAGTAGGATTGAAAACCGTTTCCAAATTTTTCTACTAACTTTTTTTTCTGAGTGTATTGCTTCTTTGACAGCTTCATTTTTGCTGGGTTAATACTGAAATTTAATGAGAAATAAAACTATAACGAAAGCAATTACACAATAGCAAAAAAAAAAAAATACCTTAAAAAGTATCAAAAAAAGTCCTCATAAATTACTTTCTACCGTTGACACACTTAGTTTAATTACCTTCAAAAAATACAAAAAGACAGTATATTATTCCGATGTGGTCTAAAAGTCCAAACAGGTCGATCATAGATTTTTTTCTATATTGCGTAACAAAATTTCTTCAAAATAGGAGTGTTCAGGTTGGGGTGATTTCATGATTCATTTCTTAGGCTATCAAAATAAACACCTACGTCAGTTTAAGTACAGACAATCGAAAGGTTACTTAAGGAATATTAATGCATTGGTTTTATAAAAGTTGTTTATATTAAAGACAATTTGTTATTTATGACTGTGTCCTTCCCGATATCCCACTTTATTGTACTAATTGTATCACTCTCTTATTATTATTCTCCGATTTACCTTTAGCATGATTATGCAGCGATTTTAAGAAATTCTTGGTATCTCTATCGAACCCTTCTAAAATTCTTTTCATTTCAGACATTTTTAAAACAGCTTTTATCTTATATTAATTACCACAAATATTTAAACTCTGCTAATTACAATTTTCCACATTTTTTTTTTTATTTCATAAAACAACACCAAAAACAGCTGCTGTTGTTGTACAACAACACCAACAAAAAACTAAATATAGCCCCTCCAAAAACTATGAACATTTCAAAATGTCAAAAGTCAAAACTATTTGTTTGTTTTTCGGTCTGTTATGTTAAATAAATAGAAAAAACAAACTTGAATAAAATAAAAAACCGCTACAGGCATATGAATTGAAACTGACAGCTTAATATTTATAATTGCATACAATTTGTTTTAACGCTGATTATAATAAACCGGGTAAATATTTTAATATTTTGTTTTTTTTTTTAATAAACAACTGTATATGAATTGAAAGGAAAACACAATTTGCAGAAAATTTGGGAGAAATATTTAAAATGTTGTCAAACATTTAATAAAAGGTTAACAGTGTAAATTGGGTTAAAGTTTTCAAAACCAACAGCTCTTTAATAAAAATGAAAAGTTAAATATGTATACCAACCACAGGGCCGAGGTTAAGCCAGATTGATTTGCTATTCATACACTCAGAATATTATGTAGTTAACTGTTTGTAGTTTAATAAAAAAGTTTTCCGTTCCATTTAAAAATAAAGGAAGATACATTTATTTTACAAAGAAACATCTATATTAACTTTTTTATACATTTATTCGAAATAATTTACTATCATTTACCATTTTTTTTTTTCAGTTTCATTTATTTTTTTCATTTGATTGAAATTTAATAAAAATTTACCCACAAAACGGAAACTTGTGGTTTATTTTTGTCCTTAACAGTTATTACATATTTAAATTTTGTTTTCTGTCTGTTTCAAAAAAAAAAAAATATTCAAAAAATTTCAATTTTTTTTTTTTATTTAAATTGGTTGTATATATACAAAATTTTTTCAATACAATTTACATGAACTTCATAAACACACATACATATACAAATACATTCACACAAAAAGTGTTTATAGCTTCATATGCATACATACATTTTGTATTGTACGAGTATATTAAAAAAAAAAACAAAAAATACAAAAACGGAAATAATTGCAAATAAATGAAAAAAAACATTTATTTTTTAAGGATTGGTGGGTAAAATTTTGACATTTATTTTAACTGATTATATCAGTTGTTTCTTACGCATGTGTCAGTTGATTAATCAACATTTAAAAATAAATAACAAATGACATTTAATTTAAATGAAAATTAAGTAGACCGGTTTTTAAATGAAATATCATTTCTTTTAAATGATATTTTCAGTTATTTTAACTTACAAACTTTTTTAAGTTCAAAGATTCTCTTGAACTGATTTATTTTTCAAGAAAAATAAATGATAAACTTACACTCCGTCCGAACTATCATTTTTATTGGACTATTGCCGAAAGTTTAGTTCATAATTGAATTTAAAACCGAATTTGCCATACAAAGAAATTGAGCTTCAAAAATTTTTTAAAATTAATTTTAAAAAAAATTTTTGTTGTTTTTTCCAAAATTTTTTAAATTCCTAATTTTCTTATCATGCAAAAAAACTTAAACTAAAATACAAATTCTTTTAAAATCCAGAAAAAGAGATATTTAAGGGTTACCAAAACTTTTTTAAGCTTTAGGAAATACGGCAAACAATTTTTACTCCCTAAAAATATTCTTTTAATTCCTTTAAAAGTATCCTTCTAGACGAAGATTCCATTAACTTCAAATCAATGTTAGTTTTGCAGGAATTATGTCTTATTCTCAAGAACTCTTTTTTTTACGAAATTGGTTTAAAATTTTGTTTCCCTAGAACCAATTCCATGAAACCCGAATAATTCAAACACAAATCAGATGAAATATTCATTTAGGAAAGGATGTTGTACTACAGAAATTCTAGCTGCTCAATTTTTGTCTTTAATGCAGAAATCAAACTCTCATATTTTGAAAATAGAAACAGTAGCAGATTTTTGTAGCTTTTCTTTTTAATAGATAACCAGTGCAGAGTTCTGTCAAACTTTGTTCGAAAACTCTAACAAAAAATGTACAAAATTTTTTAGAATTTCTCTTTAAGTTACTTTTACTGGACATGTCTGGCAATATTTTCATTAAAAAAAAACTCCTTCGACTCCTCCCAAAAAACTTCAAGCCTCTCAGGCATGATTCCTTTAAAACTCAAAGGATGCTTTAAATAACGTTGAACAAACACTTTATAAACCAATGCAGTAGACTTAACTTTTCAGTTTTTTTTATCCTACGTCTCTACGCAAAAGGATTCTCCTTCACATGTGGCTAGACGCCACTTAGAGGGCGCTTTGTCCAAAATATCAAGGTCGAGAGCGCCAAATGGCGGAATATGAATTTATAAATGTCAAAGCAAAAACAGCCACTGTTGGTGCACCCACGGAAAAGATTAGTTGGAACATTTTTGTAATTACAATAATTTTTCGACTACAGCAAAATTTTAGTTAAAATTTTGAAATATTAATTATATTAGTTAATAGTTCAATTGAAATATTTTTTTATATAATTTGGAATTCTCTATTAATTTAGACAAAAATAAAATTATTTAAAACAAACCAAAATTGTTATAAATTTCCCCATCATTTTGTAAAAACAATTATATGAAAGTTGGGACTTTTATTAAGAAATTTGCAGTAACCAATTTTTAAAATAAACTCTTGATTTATTTTCAGTTACTATATCAAACGTAATAACAATGAAATGTTTTAAATGTCAATAATAAAAATATAAAAAGCTGTGTGAAAATTAAAAAAAATATACAAAGAATATTTCAAAATCATTTCCAATTTTATAATATATTCGCAATTTAAAAAACAAATGACGGTAACTTTTTCTAATAACGTCTTTACCAGTTATATTTTATCTCTTTTTTATTAATTGTTATTTTTTATGAAGGTGACAACTCCAATAAGATATTGAAGCAAGAGGGTTCATAATTAAACTAAAGTCCAAATTATTGCAGTATTCGTATTGTGAGCAGTATATTAAGCGGAAAGCCGTTAATGAAATAACCTTGGAACGATTTGAATTGCAATTCAGTGTTAATTAAGAAGAGGAGCTGGTATCTGAGGAAAAACTTCGTGAGACCTAAGGTTTTTATTCTAGAAAAATGAAAAATAAAAGGACCGAACTAAATACTTTTCGCAAAAATACTTCAAGCTTATGGTTTTAGTCGTAAGTTCTTCACATCTGAGATTTATAATAATAAGAAAAACTATGATAAACTGAAACTTTCATATAAAACACACCTCTAACTCTCCGAATATCAAGTTTTTTTTATATAAAATAGCACATTCAGAATCAAGCTTTTTTTTATTTAAAATTTTGATTCTCCCTCAGTATATTTTTCCATTAAAAATACTTCAGATTCTGGGGACGTCTTCGTATAAAGGTCACTCACATTTAGTGGACTTTTTCTTTAAAAAAAAATCATCAGACTCTATAGCTTCTTTCTTGAAAAAATCTCACATTCTGATAACTATTGAAATATTAAAGCTCAAAGATTTGGAAGACTTTTTACTGTAAAATACCTGCGAGTTTTGGAAACTTTTTCTATATAAAAACCTCATAGATATTCTTCTGAATCTAAAATCTTATAGAATAACCTTTACAAAAATTCTTAGAATTCGTCTGAAATCCAACAGATTCAGATGATTTTTTTTCAGATTTGGAGGTTTTTTATATTTATTTTAGCTCTTATTTAGTTTATTAATTCATTAGTTTCTTCAAAATGTATGAATTCATCAAATTCTAAATAGTAATATAATATTTACATTCTATTTTAATGAAAAAAAAAAACAATATTTCTGTTGAAAAATAAAATAAATGTTTTTTAAAGGAAAAGTGCTCATATATGACTATATATGAATATTTATATATGTCCATATATGAGCATATACGGCCATATACCCTCAAATTACGGATCCGAGCATATATGGAATGATACATTAATCCATATATGTGGCCATATATGAACATTTTCACCTGGGTTGTTAGAATTTAATATATTTTTTGAAGTATTTTTTTTAAGAAGCCCATATAATCAAAGAAGTTTTCTTGGATAAGTTCTTAATTAGAATTTTTATCTTTAGGAAAAATATTTCTTAAATAAATGTCCAGTAAAAATGAAGCTGCCAAAAAGCAATAAAAACAGCACTACTATGGTAAAGGCATCACTTCTTTTCTGATGGTTTCATCGATGAATATAACACTGACTTATCATAGGCTGGAAGTATTCAAATATGGCTACTTCAATTACTCTTACTTTAATTTTAGGAAGCATGAATGATAAGTTATTCTGATGCATGAGTGAAAAAATTTCATATGCTTTGTAATTTGTAATGCTTTTAAGAAAATTTAATTCATAAGAATGCAGAAAAATAAGTTTAAAGAAGCAAACTTTATGCACTGATATAGAAATACTCTATATTAGAACACTAGAATATTAATGAAAAATCTTTTTGGGCAATTTTGAAATATTTTTCAAAAATTTTAATGAATTTTTTGACAAATTTAAAATATTTGTGGATAATTTAAATAATGATTGGACATTTTAAATGAAATACAATATGCAAAAATATACAGATTGTGTTGCCATAACTGGATATAAAAAGATTTAAAAAAAAATGAAAAAAGTTTTTCAGAACTATTTTCACATCGAAATTTTTGACTTGAATAATCAGAAAAGAATATTTTAAATAAATGCTTTAGATTCAGAAAATATATGATTTACTGAGCGCAATGGTAGGCTGGTTGGTAGCGTGCTATCTTATCAGTGCGAGGGTCGTGGCTTCGATCCCCACCAGAGGCCCCGGTCTGTTTACGCTACAACAAGCCGATGGCCTTTGTTGCTAGTGCTCGGTTAGGGTATTAATATATAATTTGTAATTATATGATTAATATAAATATAAATAAATAAATAAATAAATAAATAAATATACGATTTACTATCACTTATGCTTTAGAAGCAATGAAGAGTGATTTTTAAAAATATGCATCGGCTTTATATCCAAATCACTACATTTGAGATATGAACATATGAATTCTTTTAAGAGTTCATTAGAATGTTAGCTGGAGGCGAGAAAGTAATGTAAGAAGTTATATCCACGGAATGACTACTATTTTTTTTGCTAGGTATTCTTAAATTTATAGAACTTTTTCTTAGTTTTGAATGATAATATTTTATTTTTGAGCGCCCCGGTAGGCTAGTTGGTAGCATGCTAGCTTATCAGTGCGGTGGTCGTGGGTTCGATTCAAACCAGAGGCTCTGGTCTGTTTTCGCTGCAACGAGCCGATAGACTTCGTTTCTAGTGCTCGGATATGATATTAAGATATAATTTGTAATTATATGTTTAATAAAATAAAATAAAATAAAATGAAATAAAATAAAATAAAATAAGATAATAAAATAAAATAAAATATTTTATTATCATAATATGACAACTATATTATAGTACGACTTTGGTTGCTACAATCATAATCCTTAACATATGTAATGTTCATCGAATATGATTGCACCAATCATGTTTTTTCTGCGTGAATATGTGGTGATAATAATGATAAATGAGCTGCCGCTGAATTTTGTATTAATATACAGACCTTAAATAAATTTTCATCAGGATTAATTGCTGGATATTTTTCTTCTCTACCATCCTTTAAAAAATTAAACAAAACATTGATTATTTAATTATAATATTGTTCTACCTTAAGTCCGAAAATCTAATATGATATTGTCATATTAGGTTTTATTTATTTATTGCCCTCAAAAAAGGTTGATAATTTTCATGATAGCCAACACAATTGTTTATCGGTTGCTTTTCAAAAAGAGTTGATAAGATGATTGGTTAACGAATACAGACATTTATTACTTTAAAAAATTCTGAAAATTAACAAACCGTCATTTTCTTTATGCAAACCACTGATGAGTAGGGTGATGCCTATAAAACAATTGTATTATCTTTCATGAAAATATCAAAAATTACATTGCCTTGAGGTAAAAAGGTAAGGCACAAGTTGGCTAGTTAATAAAACTATTTGCTTTAATAGCATACAAAAATAGGCAACCTATGCCAGTCAAGACCATATTACCTTTAATATTTTTTGCTTTGTGTTATCGAATAAACGGTCAGGTGGAAGTAACTTTTTTAGGTTCAGTACAGCTTACTTTATCATGATGGAAAATAAATTTTTTTTATTGTCACATTTCACCGAAAAAAAATTTTAAATTTTGACCTTCCGAAAGGGCTTTAAAAAGGTGATTGTCCTGTACATGTATCGAAAATTATTTTTAATTACTATATTTAAAATAATAAACTATCAAATAGAACTTAAAAAATATCATTTCGTTTTATTTTACATAAAAATTCGGCACCTCAAAAAAACCTTATTTTAGTGAATTTTTTCATTTGTAGTGAATTTTTAAAGAACACTCAGGCGTATGAGTTATAGCACTCATGTAGTTAAATATCAAGTATACGCAACATATTAATATTAATGTAAATTTAACTTAATATTATTGTGTCCAAATATGCGAAAGGGGCCGGTAACCGGTAAGGGAATTAATTATTCGGTTATTTGGGACGATTAATCGGAAAAATTGGCGATTAATCATTTAATGTCACATAAATGTATTTCGAACTGGATCTTAATTCGGTAGAACAAGCGCATAAATAAAAAATGGATATATGGAATAATATATGTATTCATATATGAATATATTTGGCATATATGAACCAATATATGCAATATATTATCATATGTTGCCATATATGGTATCATATATTACCATACATGAACTTTTTATTTGAATGTATTTGCCCATATATGCTTGCATAAATGACATATATGTTCTTATATGATCATACATGAAACCATACATGCTCATATATGAAACCATATATGATAATGTATGGACATATATGAACATTTTCACCTGGGAACTTAAAAAAAACATACATTCTATGGACTTTTTCTAATAGAACAATTCTAAGACTCTAATGACATTTTTAATATATTTTTTTTAGATACTAGAAAAAGTTTATTAAAATAAAAGTATTTCTAATGATAAAAAATCCTCAGAATCTAAGAATTGTTTAGTATCTAAGTTTTTTTTTAAGAATATACAAATTTTTACCTAGAAACATTTTTCTAAATAATGTAAAAATATTTCTATGAGAAAAATTTCTAAAAATCTAGTAATCAGCTCTTGGGTCCTACGGACGTTTTTTTATATATAAAAAACCTCCTCAGATTCCTTCAAAAAAAAACTTCAAGATTCTAAGGAATGATTATTCAAATAAGTCTGTGGATGTTTTAAATTACGCTTATAAACCAACGCAATAGACTGAACTTTATATTTCACCAAAAAGTGTTCTTAATTTTAAAGGAAATACATTTAGTTGACATTAAATGATTAATCGATTAATCGGAAATTTTAACGATTAATCCGAATAATCGCTTAATCACTTTTTCCAATTTTTAAAATAACATCCTTACCGGTATAAAATCTGTATAAATCGGTATAAAATCTATATTAAATGTTGCGTATACTTTATATTTAACTACATGACTGCTATAACTCATACGCCTGAGTGTTCATTTAAAAATTCGCTATAATAAGGTTTTTTTGAGGTATAGTTTTTTATAAATACTTACGAATATATTTTTTTTCTAATTTTTATTTGATAGCTTAGTATTTTAAATATAGTAATTAAAAACAATTTTTAGCATGTTTGTAAAGCCATTCGGAAGGTCCAATTTTAAATTTTATATTCGGCCAAATGTGATAATAAAAAATTAATTTTTATTTAATTTAAAAATAACCTTTTCTTAATGATTTCCAAGATAATATTGAACCTAAAAAAATATTTTCTATAGTAGTACCCTCATAAACGCGAAACAACTACAATATTCAGCGGCAGCTTATTTCTCAATATTATTACCACACATTTCAGTCGCATCTTTCCAAATTATTGAAAAGATTTTTTCACAAAAAAACGTAAGAATCAGCGATTAATTATCAAAGTCTTTAGATTTTTCAGTTTTTTTTTTCGGCAAATGTAACAAAAAAATATTTATTTCTCCCACTATGATGATGATTTTCTATAAAAAAAATATGTCCTGTGAATTTTATGGTTTTTCTATAGGAAATAGATAGCAGAATCTGATTGTGTTTTCAGGATTTGATGATTTCTCTGTAGGAAAAATTCTGCAAGATCTTACAGATTATACAGAAAAATGTCGGCAGTATCTCAGTAATATTATTTACGAAAAAGTCCACAGAATCTAAGGATTTAAAAGGTCTTATACTTTAAGGAATTTTCCTTATAAAAAAAATTCTCACATATTAAAAACTTTTTCATATAGAAAAAGAGTATTCATATATATAGAAAAAACAGATTCTGAGGATTTGACGAAGGGATACCGAATTTTTTTTCGTTTATTCTCCCATCTATATTTATTAAAATCAAGAAGATATATTTCTATTTTTACTACATATTTTGTTTAATAAAATATTCGAAAATTTTAAATTCAAATCTAGAAAATTATTTCAAAATTAACTTTTTTAAATCCGCGTTAACGTTAATCCTTGGTATTTTTGTCTGATTTGCTAAAAATGAAAAATTAAAATTCACATCAGTTGATTAATTAATAAGCATAATTTTGTTTTTGTAACACTAAATATTATTTGCTAAAGTTCCAAACTCTAAAGCAAAAATGATCACAAAAGATTTGAGGTGTTTCACATCCGATTTCGTAAGACCTTGTCATATTTTGTAAGACTAATTTTTTTTAAAAATCAAAATTTTTTTTATACATTTCACAGATATTTCGCTAAAGTAAAATATATCACAGAAAGAAATATTAAATTTGTAAGGAGAGCCCATCATTTATTGTTAACTTAAATACAAAAATGTTCGTACTAAATTATCCTTTGGCCATATGGCAAAAATGTCTAAATATTTGGATCACTTATAAAATACATATTTTTCTCTCAATTACGGATTTATAAAAATGTGTTTATAATCGGCTGCAAACTTTTGTATTCCTAATAAAATTTCTTTAAGGCTCTGATATTGAATGTTATTTTACAATTTAACCAATACAACAACAAATGTATCGTTTAAAGTTACAAATATAAGCCAGCGTCACATTGTGTAAATGAGGCTTAGGTGTCCTTTTTCATTTTAATAAATTTTAATAAATTTTAAAAATATTATAAATAACTTAAAAAATCTTTAAATTTAGGTATTCTTTGCAAAGGTTAAACAGCATTTAAATTATAATCTTAAATCATATCATCAATTTTTACTTTTATTGCAATTAAAACAGTATTTTCTTCTTATATATAATTCTTCTTAAACAGAACAACGAATAATGATTTTTCTTTGCTGTGTGTATATATTCATTCATAATGATTTTCCAATACTTATGCGCAGTCTGCCATTACGCATGTTTATGTGTTTTGCAAAAATATATCTATGGTTTTTTGCAGATTTTTGCTGATGTGTGCAAAAACTTAACTCTGAAGTTGAATACTTTTCTTACTCATGCCATTATGTGTCTGTATTTATATAACAAAGTTTTAAAGACTAAATCAAATGCCGTTCATATAGCATTGATGTATATTAAAAATTAATTTTCACACAAAGACGGTAATAGAAAAAAATTTGGAAATAATTGTTTCTAGTTAAAAAATTTCTTTAAATTTTTTTTCTCACACCTATAATGGTTTTTTCGCAAACACTTGTCTAACCTAAAACATACAGCCATACACATTCCTGTAATATATGGACAGTTATAGATAGATAAATACGAGTGTGACTATTAAAAAAAGCCCACCTAAATCCACTTGACACATGGTTGCTTAACATGTTTAAATGACAATTGCTATGAAAACGATTGTCAAAAAATCACCATGTTTGATATGTAAGCCTGCCAACCTACAGGCTATTGATTCATAATATAAAAAACCGCCATAAATTTTCGACCAACAAAAAAAATTTGTATTTGAACCACTTGCTGAAAAAAAAATCACACACAAGCACAATTACATATATTGAAATATTAGTCAGATCTTGAAAAGAATTCATTAATTTTTGAATAAACTGCTACTAGATAGTAAAAACCGATATCATTAAGATTGGAGGGAAACCATCGGAATGTTTTCTAAGTTAATACTGTTTAAAAGAGTTGTCAATAAATATATTTATGCAATGGCTTTTTGTTGTACATACACTGCGAATGAAGAGAGTTTAGTGTGGTTCCCAATGAAGTGAAAAAAGTCACAACACTGCGAATGACTACAGAGCTATACTTATAATAATTTGTGCATAAATATATAAAATTTATGTCACAACAACAAAAACTTTAGTAAAATCAACAAATTTTGTTTATCTTACAAAAATATTTGTTATTTTGACATTTTTGCGTATTTTTATGCATGGATTATTATCAGTGTGTTATTCTTTTGTTGTTGCTATTGAAAAAAGTGTGTGAAATTGAAAAGTGCACTCTAGGGTGTAATTTAATACCTTAAACAAAGGTCTTTGAATAAGGTTGTCGGAATAATTACGGACGCTTTTTATAGCTATCAATATATAAAAGCATCACCTTGGGACTGCGAAGGAAAGTTTTATATTGTAGGAAGAACGCTGAATAATCCACAGATTATTTTATGGATTTGAAGTATACTAAAAAAGTAGAATAAAGAGTTTGAATATAAGAGGAAATGTAGCGAGAAAAATAATGACAAAAGCCACCTCAAAAAAATAATTAATTTTTCTATTTCTTTGAAATTACTGGATGGATTGAAAACAAACGCGGTTACATATGCTGGTGACGTTGTGTCAATAATACGGAGAAGTTTTCTGTAAACGATCAGACTACTCTGCACTTGATTTTAGGTACCATCTAGAAGTCTTCTCCTTGAAAGGGTACGACATGATAGCCTTCTTTGAAATAGAGGGGGTTTTTAACAACATCAAGCAGGACTCTACAATTGTTAAGTTATCGGGACAGGAACGGGGTGTCAGCGATCATTAAACTGATCTGGAGGTTGTTGACTAATAGACGCATAACGGCAAAGTTGGGTGGTACTCATACGATTCTATTTGTGAGCAGAGGGGCGCTTCAGGTAGGTGTTTTATCTTTGATTCAATGAAATCTTGCTCTTAATCCTGTACTTTTCTCTTTGGCTTAAGGCGGTAGGGATGCGGTGGCATACGATGATGACGTGGCGATAGTAGTGAAATTTCCTACCACTTCGAGGGATATTAAGCCGGCTATCCCGAGGGAGTTGGGGATCCTAAAACGGATCTTGCAATCTTTGACAGAGATCATAACGTTCCCACTTCTATTCCAATCGTATTTATCTGGATAATGTGGAATTCAAACTCTCTATTAAAGCCAAGTATCTTGGTAAAGTTCTAGACAGGAAGCTATTTTTCAAACTTAACATCTGTGAAAGGGTGAAAAGGCAGCTATCGGGTGTCGCTAAGGCCTGAGTCAGATAATCATTCGATGGATATAAGCAGAGGTTGTTCAACCTATTGATATAGGTGGGTTAATTATTTTATTAGCCTGCACTCGATAAATTGACCGTTCATAGATATTTGCAGAGGACATTGATAATGGATTCCATTAGCATCACGAGGGCATGTAGTACTATACCATTGCATGCATTGAATTTTATACTACATCTTATTAATTTAGATATACGGAGGAAGCACGTAGCGGCTAATGCGTATATAAGACTGCTATCGAGGTCGCAATGGGCTTACAACAGGTTTAACCATAGTATGACATTGGTAAATGGTTTTTTTTTCACCGCATATGAATCATATGACTTCGGTGGCAGCCCATGAATACAATTTTACACGACTCCTGTAGAAGTTACATGAACGAGGAGGAGGAAAGCATTGAAAACTTCATCTGTTCGTGTACGCCGATGACGTGCTGTAGTAAGCTTTTACACCTTTTAAGATTGGTAAGGAGCTCCAACTGGATCAACGCTGGACTCTAAATGGCAGTGATCCATCAGATTCATAATATCACCTTGGATCTCAAAGTCTAAGTGTGCTGGTTTGAATAAAACTGGCTGCAGTCGTGAGTCTACCTTCATAAGCATGGCAGAAGGGTCTGGTAGTCAACTCGGCAAAAAATAAACTTGTCCAGTTCATAAGACAGGCCACTCTGGAATATTTTAATCTACCTAAACTTAAAACTTTGTTATTCAGATTGTATTCACTTCATTTGCCGGGATATACTCAGTTTATGTCCAGGAGTCCTTTACAAGAAAATAATAACACGCTTGTTTTTTGTGCCTTTTTTCTAGTTGTTCAATTTTTATTTATTACAATACATCGCTTTTTACATTTTTTTTAATCAAATTCGCTGCTGCGCCTCGGATTTCCACTCGTAGCTGGTTTGTGATTCGCATTAACTTTAATTCCCTTTCATACTTTGGACGAATTTACTATGTTGCTTTAAGTATTTTCACTGGGATCTGCGTAACAAGTCAGATAGATGAACGCTGGTGTTACTTCAGTAACGACAAAGATGAGGAGGAAATTGTGTGGCAACTCAGATATGGGAAAACCTATGGAGGCTGCTACGACATGCATGAGAAATAGAAAACTCATATACATTATTTCGATTTAAAAATTAAAGTTTCCATTAAATAAATTTTTGGAAACAAAATCAGAGTTAACGAATACATATATTAGGTGCTCTGAATGTTAGTAGAACCACATATTATAAGCAATGGGCTGTGAATGAATTTAGTGGCTTGTAGAGGACAACAAAAAAAAAACAACAAAACACACACATACAAATAAAAATTTGGGAGCTTTTGATATACAAGTGTATGTGTGTGTGTATTCATGTATGCATAGCTGTCAAGCTTACTTGTCAAACTGCATGTATGCAAGTGACATTTGTGGACCGTCTGACCAAAAGTTACACGCGGAAAATGTCTTTTTTCGTTCATGTATTCATTTTTTGTTTTTGTTATTTGTTGTTATACCTTCTTGTTATGTGTGTATTTCTATTTGTTATGATATTTTTTTATGCATTGCGTTTCCTAACGCGCCATAACTGTCATGTCCATTCAGTATTGCAACATACAAACATACATATGCCTTAAACATTCAGCAATTTGCTGCATTTTTTTTTTCTTTTTTTTTGCTTTTCTTTTGCTGTCAAAAAATGGTGCATATTGTATGGAATATTCGTTTAGAAATGACGTTATTATCGCAAAGACTTCAAACAAATTTTTGACACCTTTTTGCGGTACAATGAATGACAGTTGGTGTAAATTTTATTTTTGTTTTTTTTTTTATGTATGTCATAAGGAAAGATAATCAAATGATGGCAGGAAAAGAATTGATCATAAGTACAAACATTTTTCAAATTAAAGACGATTTTAGGATAGATATGTGGGTTTGGTAAATATGAACGTAATTTTTGATTCTAGCTTGCAAGTGAGCGATTTCCTAAACTCTTTAAATTGGTAGCTAGGTGTTGAATAAAATCTCTAAATTGGACTTTTGTTTTAAATGATTGGAAAATAGGGTTAACAAATTTTAAATTCATTTGCCTTTGGTAGCTCTACTTTTCAAATATACTTTGATAGTTTACCTAGTAATCCTGGGGTACACCTCGAGACACTCACAGGGGCGTATAAAATACCGCATCGCTGAAATTTTGTTGACAAGGTAATTTTCCACTGATATATCTTTTTAGCTCTTTTAGATCCTTGGATATAATTTAAAATAATCGACAAAATCCCAGCTCGTTCTCCTCCCCTAAACTCTCTCGACAGAGAGAGTGTTTCGTCCTCGATAACTGTACTCCCCTAATCGTCCTAGTTATCTCGCAATCAAAATAATTAGAAAGCAAGCCGTTTCAGGTCAATTAGCATCCTTTTTAACAGTAAAGTGTATGAAACGCAGTTTCCCTATAAACACAGTTTAACAGAGGAATGTGGCACCTTGGCCCTAATCGAAGACAACAAAAGAAGCGTGTCATCCCAAGTCGTTGTCCCTTACTTATCGAAGTTAAAAAACAAACTGTGCCATCCCCGGTCGTTGACCTGCCAAAATCGAAGTCAACAGAGGAAGTATGCCGTCTCAGAATTCTATCCTCCCTTAGACGATGATCAGTAGAGGTAGCATGCTGATCCTTCTCGCTATCCTCGGCTCAACAAATGAAATTTTTCGTCCCAGTTCATTGTCTTCTCTTAATAGTTATTAGCAGAGGAATTGTGTCTTTCCTAAGATGATCTAAATATAGAAGATATGTCATCTAAGGTCGTTGACCTCACTTAATCAATGTCAACACAGGATGCGTGCCGTACCAGGTTGACTATCGATTAAGCTCCTACTTATTCTCTTGTGCAACGATCCGAACTTTATTAAGCTCTTTGGTTAATTCTGTAGTAGTCTGAATAAATTAGTTATGTCAAATAACGCCTTAAGCCTCCCTCGCCTTTAACTCTCGGTCACTTAATAAAATAAATTTCTGTGGTGATCCCTACCCCCTTGCTTTTAAATCTGTAACTCCTAAAAATTTCATAGTCCTTGGTAAAATTAACGTATTAGAAGTTTCACAACTGGTGCACTTGAAGCTTCGCATCACGTTCGCCTTATTAATATTCCTTATATTATTCCTGAGTATCAGTTCCAACCAATTCGTTGAATTACACCAACCAAATTATTTAATTTTTTTAATATAATTGGTAATATACGGCAACCCTGTAATCACTACACCTTACACAAAACTATAGACATGCAACATAATTTCCACAACAACAGAAAATCAAACTCACATACATTAGCCCAACAACTTTCTTATGATTTCTTACACATTTCTTAATGTTACTTTTTGCCTCAACTACCCAAGTATTTACAACAACCTACAGACCGGCATATATTGTGCTTCATAAAATACCAAAAGAATTTTTATTACACTTAACATTTTGCCAGAGTGTATTGGAGGTAACAAAAAAAAATAAAATAAAATAAAAATAAAATAAAATTATATGCAAAATAAAACATAAACAAAGTAGAAAATGTGAGTGATACGTGCTGTCAGGGGAACGATAAGGGTTGATTTAGATTTTCTTTATGTTTGTTAATTTTTCTCGCATGAGAGTTTAACATGTTTATGCATGCAGTTTTATTTTTTGCAAAATATATTAAAAAAAAAATACAACATACAACAAATGTATACAACAAGCAAAAATATTAAAAGTTATGTTTGTCGCACTGGGTGTATTTCAAATTTAGCACTTGTGAGATTACGATTCACTAATGTCAGAATGTAAGTAAGAGTGTGTGTGTATGTGTGTGTGTGTAGAAGCATGAATACGATTTTCTTTCGTTTTTTTATTGTATTTAAAGCGCTATATTTTTATAAAGGAAAAACGCATAAAAATAAATATGAATGAAATGCTAAAATTCTACTGCAAAAAGTCTTGGTAGTTATTTACGTTGTACAGTGGTTTAGATAGCAAAATTTTTGAAAAATGTAAGTACTAAATTTTCTTAAATACGAAAGGTGTTTAATTGATGTTTTCCAATTACAGCAAGAAATTGTTTAATAAATAACTAAAAGAGGAAGTTTACTGAGGAACCATCAAACCTTTAACCTCCCAGCTACTTAAGACGTATACATACATTTTTTTCGAAGCTCTATCCCGTTACGTAAGACGTGTATATACGTCTTCTTTACATTTCGGGGCATCAAGGGACAGGTTTTATTATATCTTACTATGCAGTTGAGTGGTTAACAAAACACCGTTAGAGGCGACAAAATTAAAAAATATTCCCTAAGAAACATAGTTGGCTCAAAATGTAAATTAGCCCATACCTCAGGAAAAATATATTTTAAATTTCATATTTCTAGCAGAAGAAGTTTGGTGAGGACAATAAGTGGGGGATAATAGTCCCTCTTTTCACCTATCCGTTGAAATTTTTATAACCGCCTTTTTAGCAGAATAATTTAATTCTTTATTCATGTTAATTGTTTTACAATATGTAGTGCCTCTGCGTCTTGAAGACATTGTTGACCCTGCAAAAATCAAAATCTTAGCCCCGGCGATTTTTGTAATCAGGGCCTAACGGGGTGTACTCATTTCTTTAGCGCATACCCCAGGGAAGGGGTTATGCAGGACGTTAAGGGGAGTATTTTTCGTTTTTTCCCTTCCCACAAAAACTTATTGAGATATCGTTTTGGTGGATGCCTACGCAGATTTCAGCGTTTTGTCAAGTATCCATTTCGCCAGAAAAATGGTACCTGGTGAAAATCCGAATAAGTACCCTATCAGTGAATAAGCACATAATCCATAAAAGAAACATTTAAATTTAGCATTCTCTGTCATAACCATCCGCTTAAAAATGTTTAAAACTCCTGTCTTAGTGAATATATACGCTGAAGGAGGAATCTAAGTGCCAATCTTAAAGTTTCCTGCTTTTGGATTTTGCAGAAAGTATATATTGTGTGATCTAGCTAAAAAGGTTTGAGTAGGCGTCAAGGGGCAGCTTTTTAACCCCTTGAGCACCAATTTTTCTCACGATCCTTGCAAAAATTAATAAAACTATTTTTTTGGTGACTCAGCCATGGAATATATGTTAAAAATTTCAGGTTTCTCGCCAAAGTGATTTTACGGATCATTGAACGGGGGAAGGGGGGAAAAGTATCTTTTCACTGACTAAATATTTTATATTTAAAATATAAGATATTTAGACAGTGGGGTTAGTTAAGCCGTTAACCTTTAACTGTGGAGATGGTGGTCAGTTTTACAATTTCTTTACATTTCTCTGTAATTAAAAACAGGTTTGTGTTTTTTTTTTGAATGAATAAAAAATATATATACATATGAGTATGTATTTTTTTTATTTAAAAATGTAGTAAGTTTTTCAAAAACAAATATTTATTAACAAATATTTTTTATTTAAATTTTTTTAGTAAATTTAAAAGGGGTAAACTCCACACTGATAATATTGATAAATTAACGTTAAGCTATACAGACATTTTTCAACTCCGCGCTTTATGGACAAATAATTAAATTTATTTCCTGAAGATGAACAGCTAAGCTGATTTGAAATATTGATATAAAAATAAACACATTTAAAAATTAAAATTTAGTTTTTATTTATTAAATTTTATGGTCTTAAGCCGAAATATAACCTATCACACAACAACAATAAAGATCAACTATAAATCTGTTTAAAATATCCAAAAATTTCACCATTCTAGTTAAAGGTTAATGGCGAGTCTTTTTCACCCTTCTACCCCCCCCCCCCCCTCTCCGGTAAGAATTTTCAAAAATCCTGACTTAGCAGACTTCTAAACTGGAGGAGGAACCTCCAAGTTAAATATAGTTAGATTTGAAACACGTTAATTTGAGATGTTTAAGGTCAACATAATTTAAAACACTGTTTAACGCTTAAACAGGATTTGAGGCGTTTTGCTGTTAATTACGAATCCCACAATAATCGATAACTGGTTTAAATGAAAAAAATAAAAATCACTGTGCTTTATATAATAGCGGTTGATTTCATTTGGTTTATGCAAACGTTTGTAAAGTATGTAGAAGACTTGAGTATAGTATGACCAGCACCGGCACCACCCATCAACTACGTCATAATCCATTTGAATTCTTTTTTTCTTCCAAATATACAGCAAAAAAAAAAAAATAAAAAAACACAGCGTTGATATAGTGCTGGTAATGCAGTGTGAAATGTTATTCGTTTTCCTTAATGGTCTACGCAAATTTATATACAGTGAAACCTGTCAATATTGAACTGCGGTGATTACACAGACATTTTTAATTTTACTGTACAAATTTAATTAGAAGTTTTAAATTCAACAAAAATTTCAAATATATTTACTACTTAAAGTGACCATTGCTGGTAACTTTTACTATATAACATAAAAACGTGTTTATACAGAAATATACAATATTAGGCTGGAACGTAAAGAGCAAACTTTAGATTTCGACATAGAAGTAGTCATGCATTAGTAATAATAAATAATTATATAGTTTGTTTCTGTTCAGAGATGATCTTTTAAAACAAAAAATAACAAAATTTATTTATATATATTATTATACCCTTCACCACAGGTGGAAGGGTATATATGTATAAGTTTGTCATTCCATTTGTAATTTCTACAATATTGATCTTAGACCCTATAAAGTATATATATTCTGGGTCCTTATGAAGAGCGAAGTTGATTTAACGATGTCCGTCTGTCCGTCTGACATGATGAGGACTTGATTGTTATTTATTTCTGTTACATGTGATCAATTTCTGTTTGCTATTGAAAATCAGACAGATCGGTTAATAAATGGCTGAGATATTAGCAAAAAACCAGGACTACCTCTAATTTTTTCCGTAAAATCCCTTTGTGCAATATGTATGTAGAATTTAACGCATAACAAACACATCCATTTGTTGAAATTCTTTTCTTTCATCTCCACCTGTTATACACAAACAACACACATACAAAGATTTGTCATTTAAATAAAAATCAAACAAATCTCTAATGAACGAAGACTTTTTATATATGTACCTCTATTAACGATGATTTTGTGTGAGCTTCAATAGCTCAGTTGTCTAGACGCTATGTCACAAATACTTTTTTTTCTCTAAGGCCGCGGGTTCGAATCCCGGTCAACTCACTTTTTTTTGTACTTTTTTTTGTTTATTTTTTGTTTTTTTTTAACATTTAATAATTAATTTACAAAAAATTTTATATTAATAATTAAATAATCCATAAATTGGCTAAAAACATCAACATTTTTATAAAAACCCTCTGATACAAAATACAAACGTTTTTCTTTCTATTTTTTGCTCCGATTTAAAAGAATTTATAAACAGATTTTTAAACCATTTTATTTCTCATATATTAAGAAAATTTTATACATAATTTCCCTTTGAGTGCAACTATTTTAGATTATAACTTATAATAATTTATAAAAAAAAATTTATAAACTATGTTCCTTCAAATTTTTAAAATTAAGTTAAAGAAATTAAAAATATTTTTTAATAAAAAAGTGAAATAAAATTCCAAATGCAAATTTGCCAGCTAAATCAAACGTTTTTGTAGAAATAAAACACATGCAGTTCTAGTGATTTCTTTTAACGATTTGTTGAAATTCTTTTCTTTCACCTCTTCACCTTTTATACACAAACAACAAACACTAATCTAGAGCTGTAATATGACCTATGGATACGTGTTATATAGCAAAGGATCGAAAATCTTTAGTATAACATATTTGCTGAAAAAACTCGGAAATATCGGTTCAGATACAAAAAAGTTTTGCCCAAAACATACATTTTTTTTAAAAACCTATTTTCTGGAACCATAAATCTTCCCGAGTCCAAGTTTTATCACCAAACTAAATGGTTAATTTCCTCTTAAAGGCGTCCGTATATAAATCTGTCCATTCCATATAAACTTCAGTTTTTTCCCAACTATGGTGAAGGGTATATAAGATTCGGCATAGCTGAATTTAGCCGCTCTTACTTGTTTTTTTTTACATTTTATATTCTTATTGATTGTAATTGTAGGAATATATATTGGGAACTTTTTAGGATATCGTTAACTCTTATAAAGTTCAGGGCGATTAAAGCAACTTGCAGTATGCCAACTATTATTAAAACAACTTTATATTTGCGACTTAAAAATGTATTAAAAACAACAAAAAGTCAAATTTCTTAAGAATTCTTAAACTCCTTAAAACTATGAGCTCCTGATGCAATTAAAAATTTCGGTTTTTTATATATATATATTTTTGTTAAGTCTGAAACGGGGTTGTGGAGTAATTGTAAGCGCGTTGGATTATTGCACAGAAGGGTATTCAACCCGCTAGCACCAGTGACGACAATTTTTGAATTTTTGAAAAACATATTTTTAAAAATATACCAGCATTTCGGTGGCTCGCGAAAATATAAAGAAGATCCTCGATCAGGCTAATATTCTACACATATTTATAATATAAGCTTACCATTTCAACAATCCCATATAGAGCCTTTGTCGAAATTGAAATTTTGCAATGTACACTCCAGCCTAATAAATATATGTTTAAA
Organism: Eustalomyia histrio; assembly: GCA_949748255.1. Lineage (NCBI taxonomy): Eukaryota > Metazoa > Arthropoda > Insecta > Diptera > Anthomyiidae > Eustalomyia > Eustalomyia histrio. Next base: position 129,213,797 of record OX456526.1, on the reverse strand, counting down.
TTTTTGCTATATTTGTTATAGTGTGTAATAAATGTTGCTGTTGTTGTTACTTTGTATTTGATATAAATTTTTCAAAATTTCTTGTTGCTTATAATTTTTAACGGTAATTGCAGTCCATGCATATATTTGTGTATAACGTAGTCGTCAGTTTTGTATGTGTGCGATTTGTTTGTGTCTGTATATACAATTTGTGTATATTTGTAGCAAATTCTGACATCTTAATGGTTGATTATAACAATTTGTTGTTATGTTTCTAAATAAAATAAATTTTAATGTTTTTTCGGGAAAGAGAACATTTTGTTTTATTCATATTGTACCATAGGTGGGTTATAAAATACAAAAGTTAATGATATTTTATATTCTTAATGAAATTTAAATAGGGAATATTAAATATAATTTAATGCTAGTCGGTTAATATGAACGTTATATTAAGTTGTTTAATGCCAGTTTGCTATAATATGACGTCAGTTTCGAAAAATGATAAGGAAGGTCTTTCCTCACTTTTGTCAAAATCTTTATCACAAGAAGGGCGACAATTTGTTTTAAGTTTAATCTTTATTATTACAAGTAACTAAATACAAACTCGCAAAAGCTTGTGAAATTTCTTTGAAAAAAAAACTCAATTAAGGCTCTGTACTAGTTGGCTAAATATATTCTAAACTAAATACAAATTGATAAAAAGTTTTAAAATTTATTTAAAAATATTTGGAAAATTTTCAAACTTTATAAAGATTTGTAAACCTGAATTTATATTTGTAAACCTGAATTTAGTTTAGATTTTATTTAGCTTGTTCGCAACCACCCTAAATTAATAATAAAACAGCAATTAACACTGATATTATTACCTATATAATGGAAATATTTTTTTTTATTTATTTATTCAAATATTCAAGAACCAAGCCCTCTGGGCCAAATATGGTTCGTATACTATTGTCATGGGTTTAATTTCATCAGTAAGTAAAAAGCTATAAACACAGACGCTTGCCTTATAAAGGGTGGTTAAATTTAAGGGCCGATGTTGAATGTGAACCTTGGACAGCATAATCGACCAAATGTGTCTGCAAATCGGGACTGTAGGAAATGAGAAAACACCTGTGCATGCTCGCCAAGTTCGTTCTGCGGAAAATATTGCTGTTGTTCGCGATAGTATGACAGAATAGCCGTCAACCTCGACTCGCCGTCGGTGTTCGCTATCGCGAGATCATAACGGAATTCTTGAAGCCAGAAATTGAAGATATGGATGTGCACGATATGTGGTTTCAACAGGACGGTGCCATTTGCCACACAACTAACGAAACAATGGCTCTTTTGCCCGACAAATTCAATGGCCGTGTTATCTCACGTGGTGACGATATCAATTGGCCGCCAATATCATGTGATTTGACACCGTCGGACTTCTTTCTTTGGGGTAATTTGGTAAGCCAGAAACAATTCAATAGCTAAAGGATGATATAATTCGGCACATTAACGGCATAGAATCTCAATTATGCCTCAGCATCATCGAAAATTTGGACCATCGGATGGAGGTGTGCCGCCGAGGTCGCGGCGGCCATTTCGCCGATATTTTGTTCCATACATAATTGAATCATACCATATTATCATAATAAAAAGAAATCACAATAAATTCATAAATAATTTGTGTTCTATTCAAAATCGGCCCTTTGTGTTTTATTCAACATCGGCCCTTAAAATTTAACCACCCTTTATATATTGTACAGAATACGATAAAATACGGGGCGATTTCAGCACCAACCACAAATATTCTTGGTGATACAGGTGGTTTGGTAGTTATTATTTTCAACATCTCATGCGCAGCATTCCAGACTTGGGAAAGATAAGTGGTTGACTATGATTTTGGGTTCATTAACCCTGCTTCCATAACGTTCTTCTTGAAATCAAGTCTATATCTGATTATTTTACGTCTTAGAAATCTTGCGAATGATGTGGACAAGGTATGTTGAACTTAAGGTATTTCACAAGATGCGGATTTTCTAGGAAGTGTCAGAAAGGTTTATGAAACCTACTGGGTTACACTGTATTTACATTGCAGTTATAAGATTACAAAAAGCTACTGAGTATTACGGCGAGATGCTTTTGATGTTATGCTGGATATGCTACCTCTAAATCTTCAAAAACAGGATAAGGCATTTACATCGATAGGTAAAGCCTGAAAAAATGTAACCTGGCAACGTTGAGAGACTTTCAAAAGTTTGCCCGATATTTATAATACCTTTGGATAACAGATATTGAATTCATTAAAAAAGTATGCAGCAATCATTACGAGTAGCAAGGACTGGGGCAACCCAGCTGAACTCTTTGTGCACTATTCTGATACTTTTGATGGATGTAATGCTAGTGGAATCAGTTCCTGTTTTTAGTATCTGTAGTGGTTATCGGGTTGCACTTATGGCCATTAATGTCCAATTACTTCACCTAGTATTGTTCAGAAGCGTAGGCGCAACGAGGTTTCTATGGCGAACAGGTGTCTTTCTTAGATGGAGTTTCCGAGAATTAAAATAACCTCCTCGTTGGCTAACATTCGATCTGAACTCACTGCTGTAGACTTACTGTCCTGATTGAGGAAAATAAGCACTGTCAATGGTCCATTGTTTTAATCATGTCTTTAGGATATGGGTATGACAGAACATTTTGTCTGTTAGTGTATAGTTTTTTTATCATAACCTGAACATGCTTCTGTGCTTGTCCAATCCACCTCAACAACTCAAGATTGCGAGGAACTCAAATCCTATAAGGCATCCCACATTGTATCAGGTTGTACTCCTTATATACGAGCCATCAGTTAATATAACCCATGAGCGAGTACAATGCCGTATCCACTTACATGCTTTTATTGTAGGTATATTGGGAAGCGGATACTAGACTCGAACCAATCGTCATCCTAAGAGTTACTCGATCAATATCACTATAAAGGAAGATGGACTTATTAGTCTATAATTCTTCGGTTTCATGTGGGATGTCTTTCCACCTTGGGGATAAAGACAACATTACTTCAGATCAATCCCTTCGCAATGTAGGACCATTTTAAACAGGTTATGTATACAGGTTGGTTGAAAAGTTCCTGCGCTCGAAATGAAAGAATACTGTTTTTGTTACGAAATATATATTTTTATTCAATATAATCTCCTAGAAGCTCAATGGTTTTCCGGAAGCTCTGCAAAATAACCGTCTACGGCTGCTATGGCCTCTTCATTCGACGAAAAATGCTTTCCACAAGGAATTGTTTGAGATTTTTGAAGAGATAGTAGTCACTGGGAGCCAAATCTGGTGAATACGATGGATGTTCAAGCAATTCGTACTTTAATTATTTGAATTTAGCCATCGTCAAAACACTTTTGTGAGCAGGTGCATTGTCTTGTTGAAAAATGATTTTTTTCTTCTTTAAACCAGGTCTTTTCTCACGAATTTTTTCATCCAGCTGATCCAAAAGGCTGCAATAATATTCAGAGTTGATTGTTTTACCTCTCTGAAGATAATCAATCAACAAAAATCCTTTTGCATCCCAAAAAACTGATGCCATAACCTTCTTTGCTAATCGTTGTGACTTCACCTACTTTGGAGCTGAACAACCAGCTTCAGTCCACTGTAAACGTTCTTGTTTCACTTTAGGATCATGGTGGTAGATCCAAGTTTCATCCATAGTTATAAAACGACGCAACGCTCCAAATTACGCTGAGAAATTTGTTTTCGATCCAGTTTTTGTTGAATTGTTAATGTGTGCGGCACTAACTTTCCAAACAGTTTTTTCATACGTTATTCTTCATGTAAAATATGGAGTACTCGTTCGCCTGAGATCCCTAGGCATTAGCAATTTCACGCTTAGTCAAACTTGGATCTTCACTAACCATATTATGTACCTGCTCAATGATATCTGCTGTGGTTGCAGTTTTTGGTCGTCCTTCGCGTGGATCGTCTTCAAGGCTGGTACGACCACGTTTAAATTCACCAGCCCAAAATTCTACGGTGCGTTTTGAAGGTGAGGACTCCTTATAAAATTCCAACAATTGTTCATAAATTTCCTTTGCTTTTAAACCCTTCAAAACAAAGAATCTAATGACTGCACGATATTAAATTTTTTCCATATTAAAAAAAATCAATGACACGTCAACTTCAAATGGCTTGTAAACAAAGAAAGAATTGACAGAATGACTTGCAACTTTGCATGTGTTCTCAAGACAGTTATACCAACTTGAGAAAAAAAAGTTTGGAGCTAGCAGTGCCATCTCTTGGTGAGCGCAGGAACTTTTCAACCAACCTGTATACTGACAATTCTTGGTAAAACAAAATTGGCTGGTACCGTCTGGAATTAGTGATTTATATGGGTCTGGATAGTCAACCTGCAAAATGTGTGCTCAGTGACTCTCGGCTGCACGTGATACAACTGCCAAATTGTCTTTGGATATAGCTTGGTGCATTGGTCGTTTTAGATAGAATTCTTTAAAGGGGACTGATCACAGAAGAGCTTTCCACGGCGAAACAAAAATCTCTAAGAGAGTTTCGCTTCGATTTCCTTATCGGATTCTTGAAAATAGCAATGTCAAAGTTCCACCATGGTGGTTTACTCCTACACCTGCGAATAACAGGCTTTGCATGTCATTGATGTCGCCTTGGTTAGCGCTTCAGCTAGCTTGTACCATGCGTCCTCTATATCCAAACTGTTTTCTGTGAGTGGTGGTTGGATGTTGAGGCATCCATGTCCTAGTTCATTTTTATTTTATTAATGTTCTCCTTTAAAGACAATAACTTTAGGGGTGTATTAAAATTTTTGAAAATTTTTATTGTGATCTACTCTACCAGACGTACAACCCGCAATATGTCATTTGAAAATTACATTAATATTTTTCTATTTTGTAATACCTTGTAATATAAAACCGTTTTTGGAATTTTTTCGAATATTTTTATTGATTACAATTGATTTAAATTAAATAATTTGTATTTAACGTTTTTTTTTTCATTAAATATCTCCTGGCTGCTGTCATTTTGTAACTTTTTATTAAATTTATACAAAATTTTCTTAATGCTTTAATATTTCCTTAAAGTCGACGAGTACTCTTTACCCAACAACATAAATAACCTTGATTTAAAATATGCCAACGGAAAAAAAAAACTAATAAAAACAAAAATTTAACAGACTTTAAATGAGACGGAAAAAATACACACACATATATATTTTTAAAACAAAATTTTAACAGGCGATACATTAAGTGAATGTTAACTTTTAACACCCGCACCATAACAGAAGACTTTAACAGAGTTTGATTACAACTTATGTAAGATATATATTTATAAACCTGCATAAATATAAATAAAAAGCTGTACTGCAAGGACGAGAGCTGCATATAAGAAAAAAAAACTTGATTTGACTTTGATTTTAAAGACACCTGTCAAAGAGTACGAGGTAAAAGAGTTGAGGGTTACTTTAAAAAGCTTTTATTTATAGAGCAAAGAAAAAAAAAGCTACTTAATAAAGGAATTTATTAAGTTAGAATTAAAAAAGAGAAGAAGTGGAAGATTTTTAAAAAAGAGAAGGAATTCAAAAAAGTTTTACTATGGAGTAAGAGTTGGGAGATTTTGTAAGCTTTTGTTGAGTAATAAATATATATGTAATTGTGTGATTTTGGAGAGCATTACAGAGTACTTTAAATAATTTAAGCTCTTGTTTATAAAGTTTTGTTTTTTTATTTATTGTTTTCCTTATAAAAAATCAAAACAATAAATCAAAACAGAGAGATTATTTTGACGTTTTATTTTTTGTATTTAAAGCGCATGTGATTATTAGAGAGTAAGAGAGTTTTTATAAAATAGAGATAAATGAATAGATTAAAGGAAAGTTAAGTAAAGAAAATAAAATTTATTAAATCAATAAGAATTTTTTAATAATATTTATTAATTTAAAGAGTTTTTCTTTTGTTTATTAAGAGTATTATTATATTATTATATTTTTTTTTTTGAGGGACCATGAGAAGAATCTCTCTGTTACTGAGCTTGCGCTAGTTTTATAAGAGTGTTTATTGCATTTGTGTGTAGTTATTGTAAACAAAAAAAAAGTAATATATCAATTTAATGTTAGAGAATAAAACTCATTTATTGCTTTATAATTTGACATGTTATAAATGATGTTCTCTTTTTCATCCTGCTGCTGCTGCTGTTTTTAACTGAAAAGAGAGTTAATGTTTCATTTCAATAGATGTGTACATTTGAGTTGTGTAGTTTGTATTGTGTTGTTATTTTTATATGTTGGGTGCAATACTTCTTCCACTTTTTTTTTTTTTGTTGTTTTTTCTATATAAAAATCCCTCATTATTATGATGAGGGCATGAATGTTTGTATGGGATTTTGATAATTCGGGGAATATATTTTTTTTTATATATATTTGCTGTTCTTCGTGTATTGTTGTTGTAGTTGTAATAGCTGCTGTAGTTAGTTTTATACATTTTCTACTGTTATAGTTTTTGGTGTGTTAAAATATTGTCGTTATTGTTGTTGTGTTTGATTTTCTATACAAAAACAGTCAACATAACGAACGACAAAAGCAAACCAACAACAACAAAAAAAAACGGTTCATGTGTGTTTTATTTTGTGTGTGTTTTTCTTTTTTTTGTGGGCTGCTGTCAGGCTCTCAACGTTGTCAGTGTCAAAAAGATGTTTTAGTCGACAACATAACGCTTCAACGAAATCATGTCGAGAAAATAATTTTTATTAAAAAAATTAATATATAAATAATAAGAAAAATTGATTAAAAAAATATATTTTTAACTAAATAATTTTTAAAAATCCAGTTCTAACAGAAAATGTGTACAAATTTATTTAAAAAAAATTAAAGAATTGTGAAATTTTTTTTTTGTTTGGTTTTTTGAAAAGTCCATCAATTTTTGTTTTTCATGTGTCAAGTGTCAATAATATGATTGAATGAAAGAAAGACTGCAATTGTTTGGGATATAATTATTACTCTCTTGGCCAGAAAAATAAAATTGCAGTTGATTTACTGCGCAGTTTTGGTTTATGAAACTTAAAGCTTCTTCTTTATGGGGTTTTTTTTTTTGGAGGATTTCAACAACATCAGGCAATTCATAAAAGGAAAATCACTTACTCGTTTAGTCGCTAATAAGACTTTGTTAAGGCGACATTTAAGTTTAAAATGACAGAAACTATATTTAACTAAAATTGAAACTTTAAAACAAAAAAATAAGCACAAAAATACGTAAATTCTTTGGGGAAAACTCTACGAAAAGTGTATAACAAATAAACAAACATAAACTAGTCAACCTTTAAAAAATTTTAACAAAAATCTTTAAATAAAAAACATTTATTAAAAAAAATAAAAAAAGCAAACATTTTAAAGAATTTCAAAATTCTAAAAAAAAAATACTGTGATTTATTTGTTATTTTAGTTTTACTTTAAAAATTCCTTTAAACATGCAATCTAAACATTATAAATTTAATTTGTTTTTTAAAAAAAAAATTCTTCTAAATATTTTTTTTTTGTATATTTTCTTTATAAACATATCATATAAATATTAATTTTGTTGTTTCTGTTATATTTTTATAAAAAGTTCTAATAAATCATTTAAAGAAATCATAAAAAATCAAACACCCACCCAAATTGCTTAAACCAACAAAAATAAATAAAGCAAAAAAAAATAAGAAAACAAAGGCAACAGTGTTTATCAAAAAAAAAAATAAACTAAAAAAAACAAGAACAACAACAACACCAAAACTAAGAATATTAAAAAAGAAATGTCAACCCTATATTTCATTTAAAAATTGACCATTGTGACACATGATTTATTTGACGCGTGTGTAAGTGTGTTATTCAAATGTTGAGTGTTTTTGATCGAAAGCTTTAATTTGTGATGGAATATTTTAAAATAACAAACAAAAAAACATTAAATGACATTGACATAAACATTGTCAAAAACATTCTTACAATAATAACAGCAACCTGAAAAACTGACAACTACTCATTAAACACTTTCAAAAAATATATACAAATTAAATTTACACACAACTTATTAAAAATCAACTAAAACTATAAATTTAAAAACAAAAATGTTAAACATAAAATTAATGAAAAACTATTTGTTTTCATAAGTATTACAAGAAATTTTTAATGTTTTATTGCCTATGTTTGTTATCTGTCTCGACGCCTGCTTCTACTCCTCCCCCGTTCTCTGTGTTAATATTGAATTAACAAGTGTCTTTTACGCGTTTAACTAAATGCTTGTTGATTTGTATTGTGCTATTTGCCGTTACTTATGTATGTGTGTGCGTGTATCTGGCTTCTTTGTCGGTGTTTATAGAGGATTTCCGCGTGTGCTTTTTTTAAATCAGTGGGGTTTTCTTTTTGTGTTTGTGTGTGTTTTGTAAATGCAGACACAACCCTTGTTTTGTGGTTTTATTTAATATTGTGCGGCTGGTTGTGTTTAGTATTTACAAATTCACATTATGATGCTACACGAGGCTGTTATGTTGGAAATCTATCGACAGGCATTAAATGCAAGGTGAATATTAATTTTTTTTTTTGTAATTTAATTAATAGACATATTTTTTATTAATTAAAATTTAAATAATTTAATATTAGGGTATTTTATCCTACAAATATTTAACAATGCAAGAATTAGGGCTGATTCAAATATTTTGAACTACTTCTTATTCTTCTTTTATGAATATGTGATTTCCACAAGACATTCGCCGCAAAACGAATGAGTAGGTGATATTTTGTATTTTGTTTGTGTATTAAATGTATTTTTATTATCTAGAAATCACACCAAAGTTTTCCTATTTTAATTATTTATTTGTATATATTTTGAAAGTTATTGTTTCTAATTAAATATTACCATCTCGAAATATTTGTAAACATTCAGACCAATAATCTTCATAATATTAATGAATTGTTTAAACTGTTTGCAATTTGATAAAACAAGTTTTCAGTTTAGCTGAAAATATATTTATTTTTCCAGGAATTAAATAAAATAAATGAAACTGAAAAAAGTTTTCAGTTTCATTTATTTTTTCACTTGTTTGAAATTTAATAAAAATTTACCAACAAAACGAGAATATGTGGTTTATTTATTTTCGTTACAGTTATTATAAAAATAATTTTTTTTGTTGTTGGTTTTAAAAAAAAATTATAAAAAAAATTGTAATTTTGTTATATACAAAATTGTTTTAGTTCGAATTACAAGAAGTTTATTAACACACATACATGTGCTAATAAAGTGTGTGAGTCTACATTTTGCATATTAAAAAACAAACCAAAAAACAAAAAACTGTAACAATTTTGAAAAAAAAAAAAATAATAATCAGTTATTTATACGGAACTGGTAGGTAAAATTTTAACATTTATTTTTAACTGATTAATCATTTGTTTTTTACCGATGTATCAGTTGTTTTAACAATATTTAAAAATAAATAACAAGACCCATTTGATTTAAATGAAAAGTTAGTACAGCGGGTTTTAAATGAAGTATCAGAAAACAGATTCGTTTTGACAACCGAATTTATAGCCAATCGAATGAATCGGTTATTATAATACGCTAGGGTTGCCACATGTTTGCTTTTTGTGGGCGTTGTGATCCAGAAAATAAGAGCTGAGGAAGAAGTAGTTAAACACTACATCTACTGAACCAGAAATTGTGAAAATTTCGGTGAATATTTAATGATTTTAACATTGGCGTGTCGTTGGGAGGAAGTAGTTTGTTACGGTGCTATGAAAAATCGATGATCTGATGGACTTTTTCATTAGTTTACGGAAGTTGTTAAATATAGGGACTACAATATAAAAATAGAGAGTGTCTTTGTTTTAAAGTTAAAAATGTAATTTTGAACACGCCAATATTACTATAATTAAAAATTTTTATAAAAAAATATTAAAATTAAAAAATTGATTTGCTTTTCCATGGAATTGTTACAAAAAATTTTATTCTAATGACTTCATAAGTAGGGGTTAATATCAACATTTTGGAAGTTGTTTAAAATGACTTCTTACAAAACAAAAAATTTGCACGATTAACTTCTTTGGATAATCTGAAAAAGAGATTCGTAAAGAATAACATAAATTTTATTTTGCGTGGGGTGAAATGGTTGGACTCTTACATAGAAGATTGGGGGTTCGATTCCTTGAGATGCTAATATCAACTTAAAAGAAATAATATGAGGGATTTTTCTCTTCCTCATACATATTGCAACATCCTCATTCCGTATTTTTATAGCACTTAACCCCACCAAAGTAAAATAAAAAAAAAAAAACAGGGCTATTAACTAAAAAGCTTCAACAATTTTCGAAAACTCCCTATCAGATGGCGAGCAACAACTGTTCTAAGATTTATCATCTCGCGCAATTACAGTGTTGCCATATTTAAAGTCTTTTATCTCACCAACTTTCATCTCTCCTCTATTCCCTTTCCAAAGAAAGCAAGACATTACACTCAGAAAAAAAAGTTAGTAGAAAAATTTGTAAACAGTTTTCAATCCCACTTTACTATTTTTGTACTGATTTTTAGTAAAACAATTATTATTTGGCAAATATTTTGCTATTTACACTTTTCAAATTACAGAGTTTTTACAGAATATTTACAAATTATTGTTGCTAATTTTCGAAATCATTTTACAAATTTTTGAAAACCGATTTGCTAAAACAATTAAAATTTGACCATAAAAGTAAAAAAAATATTGACTAAAATATTTTTCAAATCAGAAATTTCCAAATAAAAACAAAATGAATAATTCGTTTATGTTTTAACAATTTTTAAGATTTTTAAGCTTTTGATTTTGTTTTTAATTTTGTATAAAATATTTTTGAAAAAAAAATAAATAAAATAAATGAACTTAAAATTTTGTACTAATATTCACAATATTTAGTAAATTTTTTTGCTGGCTTTAGCAAACCGGTTTTAAATTCCGCTACTAAAATTTAGTAGCAGCTACAAATTTTTCTACTAATATCATTGTACTACACGTCAGCAGACATGTGTTGCTAAAATTTTCAGTTGCCATTACAGACTATTTTTGGTGAGTGTACAAGTTATAAGTAGAAAGAATTAAGTTGTTGATTCTCTTAAAAAAAATGTGGATTTTTTTTAATCTTCGGGAACAGTCGTTTTAAATCCAAATGGTTACGATTATCGAAAAAAGTCTAGACTTTCTATCGATGAAATTAAATTGTCATTATTTTATGAAAATTTAAATTTAAACCCACAACATTTCCTACACAAATGTGCTATTCGAAAAACTAATTTTTAATTTAGTGACAAACAAATTCGGGCGTGCACGGATATGTTTTTTGCATCGCCAGATGCGTCCCCAAAATCCTTTTATAGAGTACAAAATTTGACTATTTTTTTTGAAACTATAAGATGTAAACTAAAAAAATTGTAAATAATTGCCCACAAATATGAGATTGGGTCTTCAAAAAATTTAAATTGCCCGAAGCCCATTGGAATACTCGCCTTATAAATGCTAACTATAATACTTGCTCTTATAGTTTACCAGCTGTATGCATAGACATTTTGTGGATTTTTATAACACTTTTTTAAATCAAATTAACATGCAAAACAAATGATTTTTTAATAAAGGTGACCATTGTTTTGAAAATATAGTACCAAGTTATGTTGGTTAGTTAATATTTGCTATCAATGCCTTTTTTTATTTACGACCCCTTCCATTGACTTTAAATATACGTGCACACGGAATACATATATTATTGAATAAGTTTACAGGCAATTAGATATTTATTTAGAAACTACCTACCATATGGAGGTTTGAAATATGCTTCCAATAATTTGTAATTGTAAATTTATCATTATTATATTAAGAATGATAACCATATACATATTAATACATTACCAGGCAAAGAGAGTACTGAAAAAAAAAAGATGCAAATAAACTTGAAAAAGCACTAAAACTAATAACCTGGAAGTGCTTATTTTGCAACAGAAGATTTTAACAGTACCTTGTCAGAGGAGGGGGGTACTCCAACGTCAAAATTTTATAAGTACTTTTTGAACGAGGACAATGGAACTCTCTTTCATTGAAAGTAATTTAATTTTGTATATTTTCAAGAAAATTTTTATTGCCGCCACAGGGCATCGAAGCTGCGGGCTTGATGTTTGATAGTCGTCTACTGAAGCCGCACTTTAGGAATTTTTTCCATTCAAAAAACAAATGTTTTAAAAAGAAATTTATAAATTGTAATATTATTTTCTATGATTGCGCACTGAATGTTGTAAATATAAGCGAATTCTAAGATATTTACAAATTAAATGTAAAAAAAAAATACCAAATTATATTTTTCTGAGATAATTTTTTTATTAATTTGCTTTTGCAAAAAAGCTTATTTTTTGAAATCAATAAACAAGAAACTGTAAATATTAAGGATTTTTGGGAAAATTATAATGATATAAAACCACGCATTACCAAATAACGTATAAAGTTACACTCACATTATTACTTCATTAAAAACAGTGTAAAATTCATATTAAATAAATCGAAAATATAATCAAAAAGAGGACTACTAATTTCTTATTATATTCAGCCCATTTTGTTGTTTATTTTCAATCATTGTTTTAATAATCGACAAAAGTTGTTAAAAGCAATCGAAAAGCGTTTAAAATAATCATTAATTTTAAACTGACAAAAAGTTAGACTAAAACAACTTTTGTGGTTAGTATTTCAAATTGAAAGTCTTTTTTATATTTGTATGTAGTTACAAAAGACAACACACACACAGATGTATAAATCTTATTTTCTCTGTGTGTATCTATATTTGAATAATTTCTTGTAATTTTAATTGAAACAGTGAAACTATTTTGAGAAAAAAAAACAAAAAGGAATTATTTGAATTTATATTTTTAGAAACAGAAAACTTTACATTTAAGTCCTACCTTAAATTTAACTCCTGACTGATTCAAATAGTTAAAAAAATATATTTCTATAAATTTCAATTGATTTTACATTTAAAAACAAACTCTACACTTAAAAAAGTTTGTAAGTTAAAATAACTGAAAATATCATTTAAAAGAAATGATATTTCATTTAAAAACCGGTCTACTTAATTTTCATTTAAATTAAATGCCATTTGTTATTTATTTTTAAATGTTGATTAATCAACTGACACATCCGTAAGAAACAACTGATATAATCAGTTAAAATAAATGTCAAAATTTTACCCACCAATCCTTAAAAAATAAATGTTTTTTTCATTTATTTGAAATTATTTCCGTTTTTGTATTTTTTGTTTTTTTTTTTTAATACACTCGTACAATACAAAATGTATGTATGCATATGAAGCACTTTTTGTGTGAATGTATTTGTATATGTATGTGTGTTTATGAAGTTCTTGTAATTTGTATTGAAAAATTTTATATATACACAACCAATTTAAACAAAAAAAACAAATTGAAATTTTTTGAATATTTTTTTTTTGAAACAGACAGCAAACAAAATTTAAATTTGTAATAACTGTTACGGACACAAATAAACCACAAGTTTCCGTTTTGTGGGTAAATTTTTATTAAATTTCAAACAAATGAAAAAAATAAATGAAACTGAAAAAAATCGGTAAATGATAGTAAATTATTTAAAATAAATGTATAAAAAAGTTAATATAGATGTTTCTTTGAAAAATAAATGTATCTTTCTTTATTTTTAAATGTAACGGAAAACTTTTTTATTAAACTACAAACAGTTAACTACATAATATTCTGAGTATACGTATTACTTTTTAAATAAACTACAATCGATAACAGAGAATATATTATGAGTGTATGTACAGCCATAGCGGCCCTTGCATTACTTTATTCCAGTGCTGTTCATTTCGTGGGACAATTATCCCCTGCTCAACTCACATGTATTCTTACGCTCTTGCTTTTAGTCGTCACTGAAACAGCGATGCTGATTTTTTTTAATGCACTGAAAAAAAATTAATAGCAATGTACGAAAAATATTTTGTGATACTCAAAGATCTATAAAAATCTTTAATAGACTTAATAAAAAAAACATTTTTTAATATAAAAGTTGAAATGTTTTGAAAAATTCGATTTCGATCGTTCATTCATTTATTCCGATCGAATGTGTTTTTCCTTCTAAACTTTGCATTTTTTTTTTAACAGGATAACATAAGAAATCTAACATATTAAAGATGTTTTATTAATATGTAAATATAATTAAATATTTAATATTGATTAAAAAATTTTTAACTATTTGTTTCTATACAATCAAAAAAGACACCCTTATGTATATATGTATTTATTTTTTTCCTTTCAAAAATTTAATTTTTGTTTAATTTTTATTTCTTTAAAATACTTTTACACAAAACATTAACAGTTTCATATTTTCAATAAAAAAAATAAATTCAATCAGATACTAGCACTGCTATTAACCCATTGAATATTTCTTACAGTGCAATTCTCATTTTCTCACGAACACAACTACATTTTTATTTTTGAACAGCACTGCCTTATTCCTTCCTTCAGTAAAAAAATAAATCAGTAGTCACAACCCAAAAATTCGGTTTTTGTCAGAACGAATCTGTCTTTACGGTTAAGCCATTTTTTTATCTAAATAGAACATTTACTTAAATTTTATAAGAAAATAATGTTTGTAAATTTTAGCTTTATTTTTGTTTTTCTCTATTTTTAGTGAACTAGCCAGTCCACGTTGTCAATCACGAGAGTCAACCGTCTCAGCATCCGCCAACAACGATGTACGATGTCCATCAAATGAATCAAATTATTCTGCTAATGATAGTCATACACCCGAGCATACTCCCACCCGCACAACACCACCAATTGGTCTACCATTACCCGCTACATTGGCCCCAGCGGCAGCAGCAGCACTTTTACCACCACAATCAGCAGCTATGGCAGCATATTTTAATGCAGCTGCTGCAGCAGCAGCACAACAAAATCATCATTTGCTATTAACAAATCCATTAGCAGCAGCTGCATCACTTGTCCAACAAGCAACACAACAACAACAAGCTGTACATTCGCCAAATTCTCAACACAACTTGACACCAACACCACCAAACACCAGTGATATGGTTGATACAACTGCTTTGGATTTTAGCACAAAACATAGCCGACGGAATTCGGATGCTGATGATGATGCTAATGGCAGTGAAGTCGATGACGATGAAGATGATGATCATGTTGGTGATGGTGCCGATGCTGAACAAAATGATAATGAGGCTGATAATATGAATGATAATGAAACGGACGACCTGAATAGTCCATTAGATTTATCTGTTAATAATGGACGTAAACGTCAATCAGATGAAGAGGAACCAGTTATTGTAGCAAATCGAAAATTGGCAAGATCAAATGATTATAAATCATTGCCTGCCTCCAGCACATGGGTACCACCAATTAATCCATATCTGGCCGCCGTTGCAGCAGCCAGCATGTCACCAAAGACTCCACTAACATTAGATTGGAGTGCAAAAACAAAAATACAACCAAATGAAGCAACCAAAGCTTTAGAGAAAATGACTGAAATGACTAGACTTGGGGGATCAGCTAAAACTGATCGTAATAACTCACCGCAAAAGCATATTATAACGAATTCAACTAACAGTGCTACTACAACGTCAACGTCCTCGTCGACTACAACAACATCAAATGGTCGTCATAGCGCCTGGCAATCACATTGGTTAAATAAGGGTGCAGATGCTGTTAAAGATGTTTTCAAATGTGTTTGGTGTAAACAAAGTTTTGCTACTTTGGCTTTTCTAACCACGCACATGAAAGAAACCCAACATTGTGGTGTTAATGTTCCACCTAGTGTCAGTTCACATAGTCAGGCAAATAGTGGCGGCAATCAAACGACACAATCTTCCCATCATTCTCGTCATTCAACCACGCAAAGTAGTGCAGCCGCAGCAGCGGCAGCAGTGGCAGCATTAAATGCCAATAATACGACAACATCTGGTGGCAGCAAATCTGATCTAAACATGCTAATCAAAGAAACGATGCCATTGCCACGCAAACTAGTGCGTGGTCAAGATGTGTGGCTTGGCAAAGGTGCCGAACAGACGCGTCAAATTTTGAAATGTATGTGGTGTGGACAAAGTTTCCGTTCTCTGGCCGAAATGACAAGTCACATGCAAGAGACACAACATTATACGAATATAATATCACAAGAACAAATCATTTCTTGGAAGTCTACCGAAGAAAAAGGTTCACGCGATAATAGCAGCAGCGGTGGCAGCAGTAATAGAGGTACCTCCAATTCTGCCACAAATAATAACAATACGGTTGCAGTTAATAATAATGCTGCTGGTGCTTCACCAAATGCAAATTCAACTGTTAGTGCTGTATTAACATGTAAAGTGTGTGATCAGGCCTTTGCTACTTTAAAAGAACTAAGCAATCACATGGTTAAAAATAACCACTATAAAGAACATATGATGAGAACTGCTGCAACAGTGGAAAATGTGCCAACAATGATTAGAGGCCGGGGAAGACAAACACGTGAAAAGCGTAAAAAATCATTGCCAGTGCGTAAATTATTAGAAATGGAAAGAGCACAACATGATTTCAAAGCTGCTGGCTTAGATCAAGCCTTGAAACCCTTAAGAGATTTTGCGGCTTCCACAAAAATAACGTGTGAAAAATGTGGTGATAAAGTAGAAACAGCTTTGTTTGTTGACCACATCAGACAATGTATTGATGCAAGTTTATCCATATCACCAAGATCTCACAATAATAATAATAATAATAACAACAATATACTTAAAACTCCCTATACACCAATAACAACACAAGAACGTTTAAATAGTCCACAGACACCGCATAGTCGTAGTGATGGTCGTAAAACTTCCGAAGGTAATATCTCACCATTATCTACTTTAACAACGAGAGCTGATATTTTATGTCCTTTACCGCCGGATGCCGAAAAAACCACAAGTGGTACTTCAGTATTAAATGCTTTGGAACAACTTATAGAAAAAAGTTTTGATTCTCGAGCCAGACATTCTTCGGCATATGGAGATAATTCTTCGGGTGGTACTCCCTTGGGTTCAAGTATCCTCAAACGTTTGGGCATTGAAGATAATGTAGATTATACTAAACCCCTAATGGATCCTCAAACTATGCAATTTTTACGTTCCTATTCCAATTACCCCTCAAATCGTGATCGTAGTGCCAGTGAATCTAGTTCCATATCTGAACGCTGCAGCAGTCGCTTAGAATCATTTACACCAGAACGTTCACATGATCTTTCTAGGCAGCCGACCCCACGTTTAACACCCGACAGACATTTACACAATGCCAAAGAGTCTAGGGAATCTATGTTTGGTGTTAAAATTAAATCCGAGCCAATAGATAATCATGATGTACTTAATGATGCCGATAATATACCGATTAATGAAATACCAAAGAAGATATCAGTTAAAAAAGAATTCAATATACCAGATGATCATGAGGATTTGGATGTTCAAAAACTAAGAGAAAGTGATATGAGACTAAGCTCTTTAACGCCCAGTTCTAGAGCTATTAGTCCTACTATCAGTGAAAGATCAATAACACCAAAATCAACAAGCTCAATAAGTGATAAGAAATCATCTCTTTTACTACCAGAAAGTAGCAGTTTAAATGCATTATCTTCCATGTTTAATAATCTTAATAATATGAATGCTACGGCAATTAATTCCTCCAACTCGAATATAGAATCCAACAATAATAATAATAATAATACTTGCAATGTGGTTAAGAAAACGAATGCTAATCCTTTGGCTGCTTTACAAAAGTTGTGCGAAACTACTGATACGCCTGCAGCTAATACACGTTCAACATCTAGTAGTTTGTTAACCCACTCAGCTTCATCTAGCTCCTCTTCAACTAATAATACTGGTGGAGCTGGCGGTGGTGGTGGTAATAGTGCTGGCAGTGTCGGTAATGCTAGCATGCTGGCGTTTAGCTGGGCTTGCAATGATGCTATTGTTACGGCTGATTCCATTATTAAATGTTCCTTCTGTGATACACCATTCAGCTCTAAAGGTGCCTATCGTCATCATTTATCTAAAGTTCATTTTGTCAAAGATGAACCCTCCGATATGGGTCATTTAAAATCACCCGGCGGCTTAGCGGCCTCTTCACCAAAATCTATGACTTCACCCAAAAGTGTATCATCCGCTAAGAGTCCAGCAACACAACGTTTAGAATCAACACCACCGTCCAGTGTTGCAACAACACCTACCATAAATCCATATGATGAAAGTCCACAATCAAAATTTTTAAAATATACCGAATTGGCTAAACAACTTTCCAGTAAAAATGTCTAAAGAGGAGTTTCAACTGCTGCAAATGGTATGAAAATATTGTATGTATATAAAATAAGTTATAAAGAAATTATAAATATTTAGGAATTAAGAAAATATCAAATATTTTTGTCAGAAGCTGCTTAAATTGAAATAGAGAGTTATCATTTAAAATTGAAAAAAAAAAAATCCCCCAGAAATTTAACTGAAAGGATTTATCTCTTGATTTAATAACTTCGAAGTTTTATAAAACAAAAGTCCTTCTTAATAAAAAAAAAATAATTTAGAAAATTTTTTAGTAATTAATTCTAATATTAATTACGATTATCAATAGACGGTTATAAACACTTTATTTAAAATTTTCCTCGCGGCAACGACATTTTAAAAAGTTTCTTTAAAAATCGAGATGGGAGATATTACAAATTAATTATTAACAAATACTTCAGCATTTACAGCATACTTATATCTGCCATTTTGGCGGAGTTAAAATTTAAAATGTTTCAAGGTTCAACACATTCCCCTACTTAGCGGGTTTAAATTGTAGAAATTTAAAAATATTGCATTGAATAAGCTTTTGTAAAAACCAGTTCCACTTGAGCACATTTTTTCGAGACAAAAATCACCCATAATGGAAGGATCTGAAGAAAAACAAGTAACTTGACAAGCGGTTCTTTGGAAGTGAAAGTTTTGCTGGATTTATTATGAATTACACTCACCAACAAAAGTCTGTAATGGCAACTGAAAATTTTGCTGTTATTACGGGAAATTCTGCTAATTTGAGCCCAGCGGTATTTTTTGCTAATCTTAGCAACACATGTCTGCTGACGTGTAGTACAATGAAATTAGTAGGAAAATTAGTAGCCGCTACTAAATTTTAGTAGACTTTTTGTAAAGTGGAATTTAAAATCCGTTTTCTAAAATCAGCAAAAAAAAATTACTAAATACTATTAATATTAGTACAAAGTTTTAGATTTATTTTTTTATCGAGCATCAAAAATTTTAATTACATTTTTTAAAAGATGTTTTATACAAAATGAAAAAAAAAATCAAAGGCTTAAAAATCTTAAAAATTCTTAAAACATAAACGAATTTATCATTTTGTTTTTTTGTTTCTGTTTTGAAAAATATTTTAGTCAATTTTTTTTTACTTTTAAGGTGAAATTTAAATTGTTGTTAGGGCTGATTTTTAGAAATAAAAAAAATTTTTTAGTGCTATTTTAAGTGGATGTACTATTTTTAGACATGAGTCGGTATCTTCACTTCCGATTCCTTTTTTAATCATATGTAACATTTTAGGGCAATTTAAGTTTGTATGTATAAGTTTAAATTATTAGAAATAACATTTCCATCAATATCGACTTTTTTAAAATTAGTAATTTTATTTGCTAATTTTAGCAAATCGGTTTTCAAAAATTTTTAAAATGATTTCTGAAATTAGCAACGAAAATTTGTAGATATTCTGTAAAAACTTTGTAATTTGTAAAATGTAAATAGCAAAAAGATTTGCTAAATAATAATTTTTTTACTAAAAATCAGTACAAAAATAGTAAATTGGGATTGAAAACCGTTTACAAATTTTTCTACTAACTTTTTTTCTGAGTGTACCTAAAATTTCTCTAAAGTATCAAATAAATTTACGACACTTGGATTTTAAAGAGATGCAGAACTTTAAAATTAAATAAAACAAAGGCGATTATTTGCTAATTTTTTAATATGAAATAGAAACAGTTTTGACATCAAACTAAGTTTGTTTTCCTTTTTAATTGAAATAAAAGTCTCATTATTTTTAAAATGCCAAAACAAAATCTAAGATGTTGACATTTGAATTTACCCACGAAAAAGTTCATTTTAATTAGAAGTATTTTCACTTTAATTTGATTCATATTTTATTTTAAAATTGTTTTTATAAAATAATCTATTTTAATAGTGATTTTTTTCTGTGCACAAAAAAATACACTTACAATATTATTTCGTTAAAAATAATCTAAAATACATATTAATTTAATCGGAAATACAATCAAAAAGAGGATTACTGATTTTTCATTATATTCAGTCCATTTTGTTGTTTATTTTCAATCATAGTAAAAGCAATCGAAAGTCGTTTAAAATAACCATCAATTTTTAACTGACAAAATGAAAAAAAAAATAAATTTTTGTGGTTTGTTTTTCAAATGGAATTTTTTTTATTTGTATTAAATTTTACAAAACACAACACACATAGATGTATATATTTTTATTTTCTATGTGTGTATCTATATTTGAATATTTTCTTGTAATTTTTATTGAAATAATTTTGTATATGAACAAACTATTTTGGTGAAAGAAAAACCAAAAATAAATTATATGAATTTTTATTTTTAGAAACAGAAAACATAAAATTTTACATTTAACAGAAAATATCAACTCCTACCGAATGTCTATTTATTTTTTGATTGACTGATTCAAATAATTATAAAAATATTTCTATGAATTTCAATTGATTATTTATTTAAAAACAAACTCTATCTATTACTTTTTAAATAAACTACAGTCGGTAACGGAAAATATATTGTGAGTGTACTTGAGCAGATTTAAATCACAGGTCCAAACGGCATAATTATGCACTCACTAAACGAATCCTCTTATTAAATCGGTTTTTGTAAGCGCAAGCACTCTGAAACAAAGTTAAATCATTAAACCAACCATCCAGTCACCGAACCAACTTTAGACACAAAGAGTTTAGAAACTTGATTTTAGTTGTTTGAGACAAGGGCTGTGAAACAGTAGGATGAACGTATTTAAAATCATTGAGACAATCATTCACCCAATGACTTTAGCCTGATGATTTGCTCAAGTAAATATTGGCTCTTCAATTTCTGATTTTTCTTGGAGGTTTGGGAACTTTATACGTCAATATTTATGATTCCTAACCAGGACTGATGCCCACAGGTTAGTCTATGCAATTCTACTTTGGGAATTAGTCATTCAGCAATTTTATAGTAAAGAATAGGACAGTGAGGCTACCTGGCCCGACTATGATCTAGGGCGTACTAAATCTGTCTTTAGTAGATGTAGAAGAAATGTTTCGGCACTGATTGCATCCAGAGCATTCAACATAGAACGTTGGGTTATAATATACTGAATGACCTGTCGGTGTTATCTCAATCTTTCAGGTCGGGTTTAGTTTTGCGGCTATAAGCTCCCTACGCGTGCTGTGGTCTTTCAAAGCAACTCAATTTAATACTTACAAACCAACAATACCCTAAAAGCACAAAGCTACGAAAACGCAATTCAATTTTCGTAATGTTATGGAATTTTCGTCCTTCAGAAAGCCATAAGAAAAATATCTGAATACCAAAGTTGTACCCAAAGTTTTGGCCCAGAACAAACTATCTTGATAAAATGAAGATAAATGAATAAATTAATTGCTTTAAATCGCTCATTACATTCTATTTGAGCTGGGACCTTTCCATGACTATAGGGTCATAACATAGACATATTTTAAGTAGGTTTCTTACCTGTAGTGGAATTGCAAGAGTCCTTCATTTTACCTGAAATTTATATAAAATTCATATCGTATCCTGTAAATGTTTTGTTTGATTTAAGCAAATTATGAGAAACAAAATCAACTGGTTAAAAAATTCCAATAATCACCAAAATCTATTGATTAATGTTAATCTTGATAAATTACTTTGCTCTTTCTAAATCTTGCTAAAATTTTAAAGATCAACATTCTTTAGAAGTTACCGTATATTGATTGGATTTTTCTACTACATAGCAAACAGTCTTAGTTATAAATCATCTCATCTAATCTGAAGAAATATAAATTTTTGAGAAAAAAAAACGCATAACACTCCCACATGAGTGAGGTTCATTGAAAAAAACGCGTAAAATTAATGTATACAAAACTACAAACAAAAAAAATATGATTATAAACGTACTACATACACAATTAATTGCCACACTTAAACTACTTGCTCACCTTTAGAAGACAGAAAAATAAGTATCTGTATGAAAATATATTTAAAACATAAACAAGTATAGAAATATTGAAAAAACAGGTACCCCAAGCAAGCTCCTCCTCACTAACTTACACAAACACACATTCGTACGGTTTTTCTTTAATGGCAAATCTTATATATGTGGCCACTATACAATTGACAAGCCTGCCTGCTTGCCTGCCTGGTCTGTCTGTTCAACCATACAGCCAGAACAACATTTAGAGTTAAACCATCCGATTTATAAACGTATCAGAGACGAACACAAATTAATTGAAATTCATTTTCAATGTTCAACACAATGTTGTATAGATTTAGCATGCATGCTACGGCTGCAAGACTAGCAGCTAGTTAAGACAATCTGCAATGCAGATTCTGCATACGCCAGACGTAACAGGCGTAAAGTTGGCAAAACAAAAACAAACAAAGAAAAAAAGAACATGTGCTGAACCACAGCATAGAGCGCCATTGTTAGGAAGTTTAAAATTTAAGTAGAAAATTTTATTTGCAAAAAAGCTTTAAGCGGTCAAATATTTAAAAAATTAAAAAAATAAATTTTGACCCATGAAAACATTTTCACATAAATAGTCTAAGGCAGGGTTTCTCAAGCGGCGGTTTATAAATAAATATAATTATAAATTTATACAAAAGCTTAAAGTAAAAAATTAACAGTTTTTAACACCTTAGAATACTGAGGTGGCCTAAAAAGTCGATTTTATTTTGTTTTTCTATCACATATCCAAATTAGGGTGGAATACTTTCCCAGATAGTATTATTTTGAATGGAAAATTTTAAGATGCCCTCAAATTTTTGTTCACAACTTCTGAACCGAGAGTTCATTTAAATAAATTTTAACACCAAACTGCTTAGGAGAATAACCGACGATTTGAGTAAATATGTAACTTTCACAATTAAAATAGATAGATATTTCAAGGCGCCTTACAATAGAAATTCCAGCTAGCTTTTTTGGGAGTTTTGTTTTACACAATAGTGTACTCCCATTTCAAGTTTATATCAATGAGGTTCGTGACGATTAGCCTGAATTTTTTACACAGTGTTATAAGTGGATAATTGTTAGTATCTGATATGGCGAATTTGTTAATAATAATAATAATTTCAATAAAATAATTTCTAAACGGTATATATTTCCGTTAGAAAACGTTTATACTAAGAAAAATTAAAATTTTTGAGATGCAATCTTCATCTAAAGCGACTTCGGACAAAATAGCTTTGCATCTGAATTCAAAATGACAAAATTTTCGTACAACTGTTTTTAAACGTTGTTTTTGTGTCTTTTCCGATGAATTTACGCATGCTGAAACTAAAGCCTTCTTGATTATACCGCCTACATTCAGTCACCAAAACCCCGATACTTGAACAGAAGAGATCACAACCAAGGTGACCCGATGTGAGATTCTGTGACTGTAACAAAAGTTGCCTTTACACAAATTCGTTAGGTGCAACCGAATTATTCAAATTTAGTTGTTAACTTGAATTTCTTTTCGGTATGTATGCATTATGGTTTGTGTAGGAAGATGTAGCAGTTGGATTATTAAGATTCTAAGGTGACATATAATGCCATGGGTTTAATATTACTATTCGTTAATCGGAGATGGCACTAAAAAAATATAATATATTAGGCATTCCCTTATAGAAGATCAGACACAAGTGATAAAACCTATACCTGGACAGAGTCGAAATACGTTTTTACATTCATACACCCAGAAAACAAAATCGTGCTGACAACCGAATTTGTTGCCAATTGAATGATTTAGTTGCAGCAACCGAATTTTTTAGTTGTGAGTACCGAATTATTATTGAGACAACCGAAATACTGTTGTCACAGTAACCGAAAAATTCGGTTACCACAACCGAACCATTCGATTTACTAAAAATTCAGTTGTCAGCACGAATCTGTTTCATCTGTGTACAGCAGCTTTGTAGATTATAGATAATATATATTATAACTTTGTAGATAACACCTGAAATCATTTTGGGAATCCCTCTACAACACGGTCTACATGTAGGAGCAACTCCTACCCCCAACGTAGCGCACCAGCCACCACTTTATATAGATTTATCTTGTGATTTATTTGGTAGAGCAACATGATGTCATTTGGTTGAAACGTAAACCACATATCCACTTTCGTACCAGATAAAGTGTATTTGGGGGGAGTTCTTCTTTATTACCTTTATATGAAAAAGAGTGCGGCCGAGGGTCATCGAATTTTAGTGGAAGTCTACGACGAGCATGTTCTATCTGTAGATTCGTGTCGGAGGTGGTTTGGTTGCTTTAAAATTGGTGATTTTAAGCTGGATGACATGGAACGGCCAAATGCTTCAGGAGTTGTCAGAATCATTGTGAGTGGATGAGAGTCAGCAAATGTCTAAAAGCCATGGAATTAATTTTACAGCAAGCAAATCGGGTGCTACGACGAAAGACGATTTTTCGCCTGTGAACAGCTTGTCGAACGCCAAAATGGGAGATTTTTTGCATATTATTGTGACTGGCGTTAAAAAGTGGATTCGTTACAATAACTCCAATTGCAAAAAGTCATGGGTTTTGTCCGGATAGCAATCAGAATCCTTCGCAAAGCATGAACCTAATGCTCTGTATTTGTTGGGATCGAAGCGGCTCGATCTATTACGAGCCACTCAAATCATACTCAACTCATGCGTTTGAGCCAAGCACTGAATTGAAAACGGCCGAAATACAAAGAAAGACACGAAAACGTCGATGACAAGGGTCGGCCGAATGTTGCAAGATTTACTTGGAAATGCTAAAATGGGAAGTTTCGACTACAACTTGATTCGGTCGATGAAACATGACTTCATATAAACAATGCAAACAAATGGGTCATTGAATTACCTCAAAAGACGAGTAGTTCTTCCGAGCTGGTATCCGAATACCGCAAGGCTAGCGATGTACAATTGGTATATTATATAGGTAACCAATAAATGCGTTAATTTCAAAAAAATAATAACGCTCATTATTAATTCTAGGTCCCAATAATGTTAAACTGAATAATCCTATGTTTTCCTTAAATGTATCGCAGATAGTTTACTTAAAATCGTTTCTAGAAACTTTAAATATTTTGTGAATAATTTAAGATTGTTAAAGTAATTTTGCTCCGGTTAATAATTTCAACCCTCGCTTGTAAAGAACCAATTTTTCTGGTCCTGCACTGTTGGTCTGAATAGAGTTATATTGTTGTTTAAGTTTTTATTAAAATATAAAATTAATATATTATTACTTAAAATCGAGTTCAAGATCCTTTTATAAAAAATAATAATAATGAAAAGAAATAATAAATAATCATTATTATTATTTTTTATAAAAGGATCTTGAACTCGATTTTAAGTAATAATATATTATAATATTGAAGATCGAATAAAGGAGGATAAATATAGAGAAAATATAAAATTATTGCTTTCATAGTGAGTGTCCTATTCAGAAAAGACATAAATTGACCTTCGAAAGTAATACGGTCGGACTAATATGAATTTTTTTTAACTTTGTCCATGAGATTATTGATGATTATGGGTCAATTTCCCATGATTTTGGGTCAATTTCGATATTTTGTATATCTGGTTGTTGCACTTCCAGGATTTCTGGACAAACACACATCGCCCAAAGGGATGTTCAAGTATTATGACTGCTTGGGATAAATGTTCATATTTGAGTAGTTAATCATAACATTTTTTTTTTAAAGAAAATTTTCTCTGAACCTCTGTGTTTTTTAAGAAAATTTTTCCGCACTCCAGAAATTTATCATAGTCTTAATATCAAATATATATAAAAAAAAACTAAGGGATATACCTTCATATTTTGGGCAGCGTGATATAGACTGGAATAAACACTCATTTTTATTGTCGAAAAAAACATAATTTTCTTGAATAAAGATGGAATTGCTTCACTTACTGTTTTTATCATATAAATATATTCGACCATAAAAGAAATATTAATTTCATTTATAGTGAGATCTTCAAAGTATATTTTAGAGCTTCTGAACAACAGGCAAATGAGGATGTCAGCCGTTTCCAATCAATACTATTCAACACTATTGTTAAATTAGAACATCTCTTGAGGGGCCCGCTTAAAATCTGCTTCTTTATGGACAATATACAATAAAATTCGTACATGTTTAGAAAATTCCTGTAAAAAAAAGTAAACCGCATTGGGGCCTAAACTAAACCATTATGAATCTCTGACTTTACAAACACATATGCTAATAATTTTTTTTTTTTTTTTAAGACAATTTATTTAAGAAGCATTTAAACAAGAAGCCTTTAGTATAAACACCCACTCATAGACAATTAATCAATTATAATGACTTTCAAACACACACTCACAGCAAACAAAAACAACAAAAAATATGATTCTTAATATTAAAGTGGTTAAAATAATAAACAACTAAACAAATGTGTAAAAGAGAATTTTATCACAATTAAAGATCAATTCAAAGAGTTTTTTTTAATAACTACTCTTAAAAAGAAAATAAAGCTTTTTTCTCTTTTCAGTCAGCTCTTAAAAGGGGAAACATTTCCCCTTTTTTTCTTGTCAAAAAGCTTTTTAAGCTCCCCTTGCAAAATATATTTCATACCATTCCTTTCTCTTTTGAAATCCTTTCATACAATGAAGCACTTTAGTTCAATACCAAAACGTTCTTCATAAAGCTCTTTATGTTTCTTTCCTGTCATTATTTTTCATATTTGAAAAGGAAATTTAAAGTTTATTTTAAAAAACTTTTGTACTCTTTTTCTCAAAACTTATAGTCATCTCTTTCTTTCTTAGGGTCTTTCTGCACTAGATATAGAGTGCATGTTTAAAAATTTGTGCATCAACAATAGTTGTATGGCTTTTTTTATATGAAATGCGCGCATTCATTTAATTATCACTCTGAGAAATGAGAAGTTCTCCCATACTCTTCATAACACTTGTTTGTTTTTTTTTTTTTTGTGTTTTGTTGTGCACCATATGATGGTTTGTTTGCTTGTATAGTTGCTTTTGATGAACTGCTGTCCATCATTTTGCAAAATCATTAAACCTGTGATAGAAAGAGAACGCTATACTTGTATGTATTATTGTTATTGTAGAGTGATGAAATGCCAAATCATGTTGTTCAATGCTACCAATACACACAGACCTGGTTTGTTGTTGTTGGTGTAGTAGTTTCAACCCGTTATAACAAACAACAACAAGAACAACAATGACTTCCACAAAACAACAAAGACTCATAAAGAAAAATGTGCAAAAAAAAAATAAAAAACAAATCAAACATGATAGCAGCAATAACAACAACAAAAAGGGGTGTGGGTTATACTAAAAAAGGAAATTCTTTAGTAAAACCAGTATATTTTTCTGTTAATGTAACTTTAAAAATGTGTTCGTTTGTATGTGTGTGTATGTGTGTGAATTTTTTGTTGTCTGGTAAGGAAGAAAGTTGTTACTTTGGGTTGTATGTTTTTGCAATAATTTTTTTTTTTTTGCTATTTTGTTTCTATTTCTTTGTTATTTGTGATAATTTATGAGCGGCATGTGTAACATCGTTGAGTGATATATTAATTATACAAGGTGAAAATATATGTATGTGTACCAGGGATGGGAGAAGTGAATGTAGATTTTGTGTGAGGCAGTTTAAAACAAATCCGAAATAAAAAATTTAACCACACAATATTTTTGAATAATCGATATTATTTAATAAATTTCAAATATTGACTCGATACTGAACAGCAAAATAAGTGCTGCCATGTAAGCAAATAAAACATCACTACTGTGGCAAAGGCATCAATAATTATTTTCTTTTTGATGCAATAGAATTGAAAGATTCAAATGTAGTTATATTACACAAAAAAAACAGATTCATTGTGCCTTCTTGGTTGCAGCAACCAAATTATTCGGTTAACCCAACCAAATATATTCCAGATCCGATCAACCGAATTTCTGTTGTATTAACCGAATTACAGACGCAGCAAACAATTAAATCGGTGGCTCCAATCAAAACATTTGGTTGACAAGAAATTCGGTTGTCACAATGAATCTGTTTCCTCTGTGCACCCAGAGAAAAGATTGGTTGCAATTCGATCAAAACCGTTAGCATTTATTTGTGAGGATTTAATTTTATTTGGAAAAACCTAAAATCCATTAATAAAGCAAAAATGTTGTATTGGAAATTAAAAAAAAAAGAAAAAAG
This sequence comes from Eustalomyia histrio, assembly GCA_949748255.1. NCBI lineage: Eukaryota > Metazoa > Arthropoda > Insecta > Diptera > Anthomyiidae > Eustalomyia > Eustalomyia histrio. The sequence goes on along the minus strand of OX456526.1, from coordinate 129,185,352 downwards.
TAACCAAAAGTCCATGCTATTATATTATAATTGGTATTTCCAATCATCTTTAAAAATAAAATTCGTTTAGTACTTGTGTGCAACCATTTATTTATTTATTTTATTTTATTTTATTAATCATATAATTACAAATTATATGTTAATACCCTAACCGAGCACTAGCAACAAAGGCCTTCGGCTCGTTGTAGCGAAAACAGACCAGAGCCTCTGGTGGGAATTGAACCCTCGATCCCCGCACTGATAATAAGCTAGCACGCTACCAACTAGCCTACCGGGGCGCTCGCCATTTATTTAGTGAATATATTAGATTTTATTAAAATTTTGTTGATATTTAAAAGTGGTAACTACAAGTACAGTTATTCTGATCAAATATATCATTTAATTAGGGTTTCAGTAGAAGCAACCGAATTGTGGATTGTATTGATAATAGACGTCACTAATGATTGGTATTGATAAACAAATTTTATACTAACATTTCTTTTCCTAAAAAATTGTTGAAATTCAAAATTAGCCATAAAAATTCATAATTGTTTCTGGTGTAGTAGGTAGAGAGGTAGCTCAGGACTCAGAATTTCAAATCCCTGAAAAGGCAAACATTAAAAAAATATTTTTTTTAATTAAAATAAAACATTAAAATGTTTAAATGGCAAATATATCAAAGAAAATTTAAATTAGTTGTTGTGGGTGCAGTAAGCAACAGTGTGAACTATGAATCTGATTGCCTAGGATCGATACCGCAAAAAATTAAAAATATACTTTTTTTTTAAATAAAATTTTGTGGAACGTAATAATATTTCTGTGGAATATAATTATTAAATTGTTAAACTGAATATTGGCTTTCACAGTTAAAAACATAATTTAATATAAAAAAAAAATAGTCGTAACCGCGAGAATTCGATTGGCAACAAATTCGGTGGACACAACTGATACTGTTTTCTGGGTGTGTATACACTTTAATCTAAAGAAGAAATTAAAATGTATTATTTAGATATTCCTTTGCAAAAGTTTAAAACTTTATAAATTGGAATCCACACTATATAAGACATTACAAGCAAACTCTTCTAAAGTGAGATTTTAGGAAGGCAAAAAAACTTACCCATTTTTTATTTTCTGCCCACTCTTACATGTACAACAGTCCACTGGTGACCTGTTCGAACCCTTATCACAAGTCTATATTCGCTTTTGCTTAAAGACAGCATAAGTTCCGTCGCCTTAGTATCACATCTTAAGACACTTTGCTTTTTCTTGTTTGGAAGAACAAACCGTTTTATTCTAACTCGCAGAAATTTCGAGATATGGACAATTTTATTCGAAATTCTCGACTATTCTTGACTATTTGGTCGAAATTCTCGTCTATTTGGCTCTATCTTTCTTGGTTTTCAAGATATGGCTAATTTTTAAAAATTAGAAAGGGGATGAAATAGTGTCATCTTAAAATCTTCGTACACGCTGACAACAATATCTGTAAATTATTTAAATGTATTTTTTATAATTTTATAAATTAACGCACAAGATTAGTTCAAGTACTAAAAATTGTTTGTATTTTGTAAAGAAAATCTTTGCCAGGCCGGGTAGCTTTATAAACAAGACTTCACTTTACAGTAAACGATAAAATGTTCTTTTGTGGCTTCTTCATGCAGACATGACACACAAAATGGGTTATTGAAATTGTCATCTATATAACGAGCACAAGCGTTTTGTCCTGTAATCTGTTCAGTAAGTCCACGGCAGTCAGATCTACTCAAACTGAGTAAATATTTATTACTGGCAGAGTAATTTTAGAAAAATTTCACTGTTTTATAAAAACACACTTGGAAAAAATTGGGTTATACCGCTAGCATTTACAAGAAGTATTTGTTCAGTACTACTCAGACAAAAATTATCACCGGTAAAAAAACTCATGTAATAGCAAAGCTTTGAATTTATAAAAAATAGACGCTTTGTTAAAAAAAATATATTCGAAAGGTTTCGAGTTCGGTTACAAGTAGAATTTTTTTTTCAATATCCTTAATATTTATTTAAGTTAATTTCTTTTCTTATGTAACAGCTTTTCTCTCACATTTTTTAGTCACTTTGGTGATCTAGGGTATAAAATAGGGGGAAGAAATTCGAACATTTTTTGGATTCCTTATTTATTTGGATCATGTCAGAAACGTTAAAAGTTTTATATAAAAATGGCATTAAAATAATATTTTTGTCAAAAAATGAATTTTGATAATAATATACATGCTAAAATAGGGTTGACAAGTTGTAAGAAAAAAAAGGGCTTCGCGAAAAATTCTTTAAAATCGAAAATAGGAGGAATATTAAAAAAAAAAGAAGAAACACCTGTCCGCTGAAATTTAATAAGAAATAAAATATGTGAAAAGAAGTATACCTCTTCATTTAAGGATTCCAAAATTTTTTAATGTTTACATTAGCAAATTCAAGAAAGTATGGAAGAAATGGTACCAGTAAAAAACCCTTAAAAGTCCCTTTCCAAAAAGTTCAAAAAACAAAAATAAATATAAAATTTTTAACTTTTTTTTTTGACCTCTAAAAATTACAAGTTTTTTAATTTTACTTTGGAAAGCATATTTTTAGACCATCTAATTTTTATTTTTGCCTTAACAAAGGAAATTTTGTTTCCCCATGACTCCTCGACGCTTTTTGAGCAGCAGGTTCCTTTTGTCTAATGATATTATCGTTATGGAATTGTGAAAACATTTTTGCCAATAATTGTTACACTTGTTAGAGTATCTTGTCAGCGTTTTTACATTTGTAGTTTTCTGACCGGGGAATCTTCCCACCCATGTGAAAATTATAATTTATATGAACATATATGTTAATACATGGGCTAATATATGATCATATACATTCATGCCTTGTTCAATATATGACCATATATGAACTCATATATATCCACATATTTATGGATCCGAAATTTGGTGGTATGTGGCTGTATATTTGACTATATGGTCATATATAATCATATATGTATGCTCATATATGATCATACTTTACCATATACGGCCGCTACATGATCATATATTATCTTGTACGCACATAATTTGGAATCCGAAGATATATGGATATATATTAATTCATGTATGGACATTATTATCATGTACGATCATGTATGTTCATATATATTTCGATTGGACAGAATACCTTACCAAATATTAAGATATTTTTACAAAGAAATTTAAAATATTTCAAAAAGTTTTCAAACTTAAATAATAAAAAAATTTTCCAAAAGTGGTTGATTGCAAAATTATGTTTACAATTTAAGAAAAGCATTTTTTTTTTACATCAAATATTTTCCAATTTTAAATGATCCCGACTTCAAGAAATAGCACCGTGGTTTTCAAAAAAATTTCCATCTCTGTTACAAGGTCAATTTCAATAAACAAACTTTAAAAATTATATATTTTAAAGCAGCTTCGACAATATTTTTTAAATCATTATTAATATATTATTTAATAAATTTTATTCCACACAAAATCATGCGATACTTAATATTATTTATTTTATCATTAACACAAAATAAAAGTTGTGCCAAAATTTTTGAATTATGTATAAAAAAAAACTATGTATACCAAAATATAAATTAAATTACAAAACTATGAAACTGAAGTATACGTAAAAATAAAATTAAACTTAACCTCATTTTAAGAGAAATAATATTAAAACAAATAGAAGTATTTTCATTTAATGAAAGAAAATGAAATCTCAAAAAAAATAACATAAAGTCTTCTATAGATTTAAAATTATTTAATTTTAAAGAAAAAAAAAACACCCCAAAAAATGCTATTGCAAACCAAGTATACTAGAAAAAATCCCAAGTAACTAAAATACCTTAAAAATTAAAATTATGTAAATATTATATGATATGTCTTACGGTAAAAATTAAGAAAAAAAAAAAAAAAAAGATTTTTAAACATTTAGAAAAAAAAATATTTATTTTATACCCTATTGGAATGAAAAATAAAATAATAAAACCAAATTGTAAAATTTAAAATTTAAAAAAAATATAAAGGTTACAAAATTCTAAAATTATTAGATATTTTAAAGCGATTTGAATTTCAAAAGCTACACATCTGGATGTAAATTTCCAATGGGGTATACAATTTAAATAACTTAACTTTGAAATCAAAATTATCATGTCGATTACAATATAAAAACTAAAATATTACAAATAATGAAACCCATGTATACGCAGAACTTAACAAAAAATAACTAATTTTAGTTTACTAAATATAAAAAAATATTTAAAGCTAATAATGATAACTAACTATACCAACATTTTTTAGTAGTATCTACTCTTTAAGTATTTCTTTTTTTCTAAATAAAAAAAAAAGTATATTGTAGCAATGAAATGTTTAACATACAATAACTATTAAAAGAACCTAATAAAAATTAATAATAAACTGTATCATGTTTTGTTCTTCTTTTATTTGTGATATTATTATTTAAAATTTTATTTTTAATTATCTACACTTGAGTATTTAAACTATTTCTAAGTATTTATTATGTTTAAACGATAGATTTTTTTTTTTAAATAAATATTTTACTTAAGTCATGTAGTTGCAATAAAACAAATATTTTGTTTAAAAAATTACTATTTAAATTGAAGAATATAAAAGAAAATAAATAATTCCAAATAATAAAATTAAATGAATAACAAAACAAGGCTCAAAATACATATTTAAAAAAAAACACAAAATAAAGTTGTATGTTTTAAAATTATAATGAAAATATTAAAAATTATTGTTTTATTAATTCATAAATATATTTAGGGGTATAAAAATTAAGGGTATCACTACATATCATAAATATATTTTAGTGTCCTGTTTACATATCATAGCAACATCAACAGCAGTTGCGCTGATAGTTTGCTAAAAAAAAGGTCCTGTGCAGATTGAAAATGTTTGAAATTAAGTAAAGGAGACCTGAGGGTCAATTCTCGTTCTGTGATAAAGTGAAGTGAAAAAAAACTTTTCATTTTCGTTTTCATAAGCACTTTTCACTCGAATTTTTCACAAATACATAAATTGCGATTCTCGTATGTATTATGAAAAAAATGTTTCATTCGCACTGTACCAATGAAACTTTTGTAATTGTGTTATCCAAAATTTAAAGCAAATGTCAAAACAGAGAAAAACGTAAACAAAAGTGAATTAAGTTCGTAAAATTTATTTTAAATAATTATATAAAAATATCTGGATTAATTGTATTATTGGATATTACTCAAAGAATTCCGGATGAACAAAGGTAAGACAATGATGTTACAAGCATTTCATTGCAGTAAATAATTTAATAATTTTTAGGAATTTTTTGAGAGTGCTGAGACGCATACTTCGTGCTGACCACAATCCATTCGCGATGACAACCGACAAGCACTTCATGTATTTATATCGGCTTACTTCTAGTCTAATAGTACTTTAAAAAAAAAAATTTCATAAAGAATATAAATAAACTATAAATAAATATGCCATACTTTTGCCATTTTTCACTGTCCTTTTGGGTCGCACTAAAACTGTTAAGGCTCGCCGCTAATTCGTTACACTTTTCGTCTCTAAATTTGGCACCATCTGCAGTTACAAATCTGTAAATATGGGATTAATAAAAGTGTGATTATGGTTATTAAGCTACTTACTTATCGTTTGCAATGTCCACATGCTTTTCTCAATAATTAATTAAATACTCCTTTTGGCTTTCGCTGCCACGCTTTCCTCTTACAATCTTCTCCATGTTTATTTCACTTATATATAGTCTGTGTAAACAATTTTTTCATATGAAAATATTTTGACAGTTCTTTGCACTGTTACACAAAACAAGAATCGCCAGTGCTGTGCAATCGTGAAAAATCTTGTTTCGTTCCACTTTTTTTTTCATATGAAAACGTTTTGATATTTCTTTACATTTTTTCACAGAACGCGAATCAAAAGTACTATGAAAACGTGAAAAAACTTTTCATTTCACCGTTTCACAGAACGAGAATTGACCCTCTGATCATTAACTGTTAATATTTTGATGTTGTTTTTATAAATCAAAAATACATCTCTTCAGAAACATCGTAAAATTATTGTCAAACTTTTTTACTATCTTGTTCTTTTCACTGAGCTATTATATGAACTACCGATATGAATATATCACTTCTTGTTTTTTTCTTTTTTAAGAGGTTTTTAATTTTCATAAAATTATCTTCTAGATGAAGTAAACAAAAATTGTAAACAAAATTTTTATCTTATTACAGGGCGCGCCATCTTTTATATCGGTATATTAATAACATAAAAAAAAAATCAACCGACTTCTATGTGTATAATATTTTAATTTAAGTTGGTCCTTCAATTCATTTAGACTACTTCTGAATACAATATCAATCAAATGGCTACAGCAAAATCTGCCTATATAGCTGCAAAATTTTGAATTTTAAACTCAAAAATTGTAACAATTTTTTTAGTCTATTTAGAAAAATAAAATGGTTTGAGAAAAATTCAAGCCCTACACCACAATACGAATTTCGTGTGTGCTGGATGTTCCGGAGAGAGACCTGATATTTATTATATGATCAGAAATTAACACGGTACAATACATATAGTGCAAAATTTTAATGGAATTGCTGAAAAATTTTATTTAAATAAATACTTATAGTAGTAGGAATGAAAATGCAAATATACCTTTGAATTTTTCATACAAATAGTACAATTTCTTGGGGTTTCAAATTTTAAAAACTTTACACTTCGAAAGCTGAATTTTAAAATATGTAGATGTTATTTCACTAATAATGAACATTTTGGGATTACCGCCAGGAACTAGGAAAAAATTAGGAGTTCAAAATGGAAAAAATCTTCACATTGAAGATCTGCCCAAACATCTTTTACTGCAAACAAGAATTTTTAAACATATTTTCTTTTAAATATAGACTTACACTCAGATAATGAACATTTTAAAATTTCTGCAGGGGTTCAGAAGGTAAAAAGTCTTTCCCTATATGGTATGCACAAATAATATTAGCAAAAAAAATTAGATGTGTTGCTTGGGGTATGGACTCATTTACAATAGAAATGCTGTTTGGATTTTCCAATCTGAACATGGGGCTGAAAGAAAAAATTGGGAACTTTACCATGTAAGTTCTTCTTTAAAGTGGACTTCAGGTAAGTCGTCAGTTTTGGAAATTTTTATGGGAAAGCCGAAAATCTGCAATTTGCAATTTTTAATATAAGTTTCCTGGATAATTCACTGATAAGTTACTTTTTGCGATAAAAATTGGTTAAGGTGTGCAAAATTCCGCCTACATAGTTATCTGTGCATCCCTCGTAAATTCCTTGTTAATCTAGATGATCACTCCCGGGTAATTTATGACCAAAGTGGGAGTAGCTTCGGCTATAAGGTCTTACCAAGCGATCATAAATTTGATACCACGGAAGCCATTAGCCCTCTGTATATGATACTTTAAGAGCAGCCCTCTGTGATAAATCAATCTGGACATGGACACGTCAAAGGTATACCTGACACCAGTGGGTGAAATCAGACGGTGAAGCCATATAAGTTAATTCATAAGGTAGTGACAGTTAGGAAGAAGAATGAGGTGGTTAGGGATGAGCTGGGTTATTGGCGCACTGCAAGACTTTGCTATGTAGAGGCTAAAAATTTGGTTAATTAAAAGATGAAGAATATGCTGAAGAAATGCTGAAAGTGTTGAATAAAAGATGAGTTGTGTTATCGGTGCTCTGCAAGTGGTTGATATGTGGTAGCTGTGAAGGTGGTTGGTTTGAGAAAGAAGAAAAACATGAGCGGGGTGATCGGAGCTCTGCAAGCCTTTGATATGTGGTTGGTGGCCGCAAAGTTAGTGAGCGTTAGTAGAAATAATCGTGCCAGTTGATCGCAAGCCATTTCTGTATGAAAATCGAGAATTTTGGTGAAGTTGCCTGACCAAAGCGTTGGTTGATTCAACAATTTTTGTCTGCTTAATTGTTATTTGAATCTTGTGGTGTTGCATGTGCGCTGGATGTTTTTTTTTAATTAACTAAGCTGGATATAAATGCAGGATATGCGGTGCATAAGTGTACAGGATGTATCAATTGTGTTCATGTTCTAGGCATAATTCCTTTGGGGTCCATCATAGAAAATTGCCCTGCGGGGAGCAGGGTGCTTTGACCCATTGAAGAGCAAAAGCTTTGGGTGGGTCTAACTCCTCACCAGTGGTGAGAACATATGACCAAATTTATGTTTCTAAAACACCCCACAATTAGGCATTGATTCACACATTATATTAGTGCAGTGTGTAGAACAACGTCGGCATGCGTCAATGCATCAGGTACTAACGTTAAACACTATTTAAGCTCTTTTGAATTTTTCGCTAGTTTCTTGATATCTGACCTAATAGTTACGTCAAGGAAACTGTCTTCATAGATCCCTTTCTTGTCAAGTGAAATCGCAAAAGTAACTGTCATTTGACGAAAATACGGTTTCGCCCAAAGCAATTATTCTTATCATTATTTTACTGTTTTTTTTTTTTTGTTATCTACAATTCGTCAGAAGCGTCATAGAAATGGGGAAATGTTATCTTTTTAACGCACACTCCCTTTAAGGGGAATTTACTAAAGAGATACTATTTGAAGTTTCCAAAATAAATTGGAAAAAGTGCCACTTCATTAATTCATCCCAAACTGAATCCCTGCAGTTGCAACTTTAAATTTGCACGTATGCTGCAACAGCAGCTGGGATATCTTCTTTACCTTAATGTCCTGTCAAACTTTTTCTGCTAAAAATATGATATTGAAGATATGTGCTACCAGGTCCAATTGGCATTCAAAAAGGGAATATTGCCCAACTGAAATTGCTGAAGTTAGGAATTTGGAGCTTTGAATCTGAATATTTAAAAATGTAGAAACTTGAATATGTTTTGAAAAAAACCCTACATCATACATTTTTTGATATAATGATCTCTTATTCCCCATATTAACATTTAGATGTTGTAATCCAAAAAAATATATTAAATCCAGTTTTATTTAGAATTTAATTTAAAAATCAGATTATTTTGCTTGTATAAATCAACCGGACACCTTTGTGTATGTTTTGGAATAGAAAACCTATCACATTTTCATACTTGACATGTTTTACTAAAAAGTTTAATACTGAACACTAAACAGATCCCTAAGAAACCTATTATTAGAAGATATCATAGAAAATATTGTATACAATACACACACACACAAACTACTTCATCTTTTCTGTTTTTGTCTTGTCTTTTCATGGTTTAAGGTTGTGTTGTGAGAAATAACTGGCATTTTTTTTTTGTTAGTTTTTCTTTGTTATTATCCTTGAAAACAAAAGTTTCCATGTGTGTGTATGTGGGCGGTTAAAGTATGCAATGGTAAGACAAACTACATGAAAGATGGATGTGATATGTAAACGTAGCCATGTATGAGATGATGCATGGCGCGCGCATAAACTTGGGCGGTAAAAACAATACATGTTACAAGCACACATCATCCTACATTTTACTACTAAGCTCTTGCAACTGTTGGTGATGCAGCATAACAAAAATATATGAATTAGGTTCTTGTGAAGAAATACTAAAGCAGCACACTACAATCTCTCATTTACCAGAATATACTGACAATTGTAAAAAGGTTGTTGTTTTTAGTTTTTTTTTTTTTTTTTGGTTTTTGTTTTATGTATATTTATTTTAGTTTGTCTAAAGTTTATATGTTTTTTCTCACCAACCGACACCACTCACATACGAGTACTACATACGTATAAGTAATATCAACATCATCATCATCATCCATTACTCATACGCCCAGTCGGTCGTCATTGCCATATGAAATATGCTGTTTTCTGTTGCCTGTTTTTACACTCACTCATACATTTACACCAACACACTATAATAGCAATAACAACAACAACAACAACACCTACAACTACAATGAAAATAACATTTATTCGTTGCTGTGTAAAAAAGACGAACTTCCACTAGTACATCCTGCTCGAATCTTGTCTACAATAAATCAAATTTTATTACACTTTTCTTTATTCATGCCATTGGATACGATGTGTATTTATGACTATGTGTTTGTATATGATGTTGTTGTTGTTGTTGTTGTTGGTTTTTTCTGTTATTTACCCCATAATGTATGTATCTTTATGTACATGAGTATAGGGATCTGTAATTAGTACGCTAGCACACTACTATGGTGGAAAAGTACAAAATAAAAAAAAAAAACTAAAAATAAAAAACTATTTTAAATAAATTTCTTATGATTTAGTAAATTTTGTGTAGGTGGACATATGGATGAATCTAACATAAAAAGCATATACGAAAGTTTGTTTTAGTCAAGGTTTCATTTAAATTATATGAGTTTTATTGTTGGAAATATTAAAATAAAGCATTTAAAGTATAAAGTTATACAACAGTTTTAGTTAGAACATATTATTTATAATCAAACATTGTAGTCAAATAAAGTAGATACAGTATGATATTTGATCCACTATTAAAGATTTTTGTAAAAAAAATTTTACTTTAAAGGTGTAGATTAATATTGATACTGCTATTTCCAACTACAACAAATAATTTTTACCTGGCTTTTTTAAAGAAGTTATCAGGGTGACAAATAAATACCATTATTTAAAAACATTCTTTAATTTTTAGCAATGACGCATAATATCATTGCGATCTTTTTATTTATAAAGTTTACACATGTCTATTAGGGTGGACCGAAATGTAAAATTTTTCAATTTTGATGTACCATTGCAGAAAAGTTCTAGAAAAATAGTCCAAATCGAATAAAAATCAATAATGTTTAGCGATTTTGACAATTATGAAACTACTTAAAATTTTTTCCACTCAAAAATATTTTTCACCGCAAAATCTTTTATTACCATAAATATATTTTTTTTCACCACAAAAATTGGTTTCACAAGGAAACAATTTTCAATTTTTGCTATTTTCTATTTTCTACATTTTTTCATTTCAGTCTGTTTGTAAAAACAGTGTGTAGGGTCTAAAAAAAATTCCATCAAGCCGAATTAAATGATAATACTTGGGTTTTAATTATTATTTTCTTATATTCGTGACGTGCTAGAGTTGTTTAAAAAAGTTTAAGAGGCGTTACAAAATACAACCTACTGAAATAACCCCCAAACAGAAATATGAAGCAAAACCGCCAATCAAATAAACCCCAAAGAATATTATAGAATACAAAAAGGAACAAAATTAATCAACTCCCAAAATATATGGAAAAAACGCTTTAAACAAGAAATGAAATAAAGGCCAAATATTGGGCTTTATTTCGTGATGAAAAAACTCCAAGTTTATAAGATATCTCCTAATATTAGGCTTTATTTTATACTGAAAAACTCCAAAATATTTATTAAATAACTCCCAAAGAAATTTACCATAAAAACCTCCAAAAAAAATATTATTTTATAACAACTCATCGACACAACCGAAAAAAACAGAAAACTTTGTAACATATTACTTGAGCTAAAGTAAAACATAAATTTTTTTATATAAATAAAATTATTATGGTCTTTAAATTTAGTAACATTACAGTACCAGTGAGGAAATTCAAGCTATACCTTCTTCCGGGGGCTTTAGTTCATCTAAAACTTCGTGTTCTGAGGAGATCGTTTATCAGGTCGACATTCATGTAGCAGCCCAGCTAAAAATGATTAATTTGTTTTGTTTTTGTAAATATAGAGAGTATAAAAATTCGTTATAAAATAGTAATAAAATTCTTTCTGGTTAAAATGTCAGAAATGTTCTTTTTTTGGCAAGATATTTCGAACGTATCGATTTTATCATGCCAAATATTATGGTAGCAGTGAACAATATTAATAAATCCTATAGGATTTTAATGTTATCATAATTAACAAAATTCTGATATTATAGAAAAATTAAATATAGAATTGTCACAAAAAATTATAATATTTGGGTTTCTTATTATTTGGGGCTACCAAAACTATTAATGAAGTAATCCCTCAAATAAACGAATTTTTTAGGGTATTTTTTTATTGGAACTAATTATGTAGCGCTTTTAGCAGAATATCAAGCTTTATTTAAACCTAGTTGTATGTTAAAACATGATGTATGGTTAAGCAGTCTTATCGAATAAAAATATTGTAAAGGGTGGCTACTATTTAAAATGTAAAAGTTAACTATAGGGATCTGTACACTCACCAAAAAAGGTATGTAATGGCAACTGAAAATTTTGCTGTTATTACGGGAAATTTTTTTAATTTAAGTCCAGCGGTAGTTTTCGCTAGTCTTAGCAACACAAGTCTGCCGACGTGTAACTAGTAAAATGAAATTGGTAGAAAAAATTAGTAGCCGCTATTAAATTTTAGTAAACTTTTTGTAAAATGGAATTTAAAATCGGTTTGCTAAAATCAGCAAAAAAATTTAACAAAATAATATTAGTACAATCAAATTAGTATAAAAAACTCCATGAATTGTAATATATAGCAAAATTTTAATTTATAAAAAAAAAAATTAATATGCACAAAATTACTTAAATTATTTTTAAATACACTTGTTATAATTTAAAGCTGCTAATTTCTTTTGAAATTGCCTTTCGGCTGCGAATATACAAATTTATATTTTTTTGTCGAGCAATATTTTAAACAAAATTAAAGGCTTAAAAAAATATTTAAAACTTAAACGAATTTATCACTTTGTTTTAATTTGCTTATTTTTGTTTTGAAAAATATTTTAAGTAAATTTTTTGGATTTTAAATTTTAATTGTTTTAAGGGCTGATTTTTAGAACTTTTAAAGTTTTTAGTGCTACTTTAAAGTAAATGTCCTATTTTTGTAAATGAGTCGGCTGTGAAAAGTATCTTTACTTCCGATCCCTTTTTTCAACCTATATAACATTTTAAGGAAATTTAAGTTTGTATGTGTAAGTTTTAATTATTAGAAATAACATTTCCTTCAATATCCATTTTATTAAAATTAGTAAATTTTTATTTTCTAAATTTAGTAAATCGGTTTTCAAAAACTTGTAAAATGATTTTTGAAATTAGCAACAAAAAATCATTAATATTCTGTAAAAATTCTAAATAATAGTTTTTTTTTTTTTTTGTAAAAAAATCAATACAAAAATATTAAAGTAGTATTAAAAAACATTTACAAATTTTTCTACTAACTTTTTATTTCTAAGTGTACGGGTGCTTAACCCTCTATCACTCATGAGCTGCGATTTTTTTGACTTTTTGAATTGGAGATGATAACAAAAAAATAAAATTTACGTATTTTTTTATTTTTTCTAATTTTTAATATTTGAAAAGAAAATTACATAAATAGGGAATGTTGCTTATAGGCAACACTGAGGTAAATGATCAAAACTTATATTACTGAAGCACATGTTACGGAAGATGGAAATCAATTTTTGTTTTTTGTATTTAAGCTACATCGCATTTCTTACATACATTATGGGTAAATCCCACACACTTCGGAAACTTGCATCTGATTTTTTTTTTCAGACCATTGTGGCCAGTGCTTAATTTGGTATTGCTGAGTAGGACCTTTATGGTTTTTGACTTCAATCTCGCTCTGCAACGAACGACGACTTGATAAATTTGGTTTTATACCCACTTTGCAAATTGTCACAGCAACCTCCAAACGAAATTCTGCTGATGATAAGTGGTTTGATTGAAAACTTTTAAATTCAGCAACCCTTTTGTAAAGTATCCATGCATTGGCCATTGTGAGATCCAAATAATGATAAAACAATCGCATGGGCCACCTTTTGCTTCGCACACGTATTTTATATATACCCATGATGCTGTCAAGGAGATCAACGCCACCCATATTTTGTGTAGTCGATCACAATCAGGATTGCTCCTAGGAAGGTCTTTGCTATTGTCGTTGAAATGCAAAGTTTGACGAATTTTTTCAAACTAGCTTAACGAAATGGTTTCCTTTATAAGAGGTGTTCCAAGTATTGGACTTCCAGTGGTTGGTAACTCTAGGTAATTGGATGAGAGACATTACATATGCCACACCTATAAATTGCCTACCATCTTCTTCACTTATCCGAAAAGTGCTATAAGGATCCCTCTGCACTTGAAATAGTCTCCTCACAAATTATATTGGTTAATTCATTTGGAAATAGATAGAAGAAAAACTGTTCGGGAGTGTCTAGCTCAAGAAGATTTAGACCCAGCGCCTTGTTTCCCTTAAATATGAGCTGCTCTGCATTCAACTCAAGTTTCTTCTTCTTCTAGCGTAAATTTTTTCACTTTAGTATATTTTCTTGGGTGCTTTGCATGGGAAGTTCGAGAAGTGCTCTCGCGTAACGGTGCAGTTTTAGTGCTAGAGGAAGGACTTTCATCAATGTTTTCTAGACCTTCTATTACGTAATCCACATCAATATCTATCTCTCGAGCCTTATATTCGAAAGTTTCTAATTCAGCTATAAAACCAGAATGCTGTCGTCATCTAGATCTGAGCCATCTTCACTATTTACGAGATCATTTCGAGTAGCAATAATTTTTTTCGTCACTAAGGGGCCGCTTACGAGACATCCTGTCACATAAAAACAAACAGCAATCTGCATAACAGGTGTCAAACTAAATTTCACCCTTTTTGCCTGATGTAGTCTACGGGCAACAATCTTTATTTGTCAACAAAAACAAAACAAAACATAAAAAGTGTTCAAAAATAACGTTCCACAATAAAGTTTAAACAATTATTGAAATTAATAAAAAAATTTTAAATTTAAAATTTAGCATCCAATAAGGCGAAATAAAAAATAATTTTTTATAGGATCAAAAAGTAACTGTATGTTGGCATTTTCCACATAAAATTATATTTCTTTTGGGTATAAAGAGAAATAATTTATATTTTTATGGATCTGAATTCCACATAAAATTATATTTCTTTTGGGTTTAAATGATTTCTCTTTATAAACAAAAAAAAAATAATTTTATGTGGAACTCAGATCCATAAAAATATAAATGATTTCGATGAACATACCTAATACTTGGCCATATTAAGCCATTAATTCTTTGTTGTGAGTGATAAACAATAATTGTGAGTATTCGCATTAATTTTTGTTATAGAAAAATTTCAGTGTCTTTGATCCTTTTTCTTATATAAAATTCCTAAAATCTTTGACATTTTCAATTGTTCTAGGACAGTGGTTCCCACTAACTTTCACTTCACGGACCCCTTGAGGCATTTTTACTGGCTTACGGACCCACAAATTTTAAAATTTTTTATATTTTAATAAAAACAGAAAAAATAGTAGTAGTTAAAAATACAACAGATGGAATTGCAGATTTTTCAGAATTTAAGAGATATGCCAGATAAAATTTTTGGAAGAATCTTTAAATTAAATTACCCTAGAAATACTTAAAAGCTCTAGAATTTTGAGGTGTTTTCTATAAAAAAGCTTCTTAATATCTGTGATTTTTTTATAGGATATTTTGATTCTAAAGCACATGCTGATAATTTTTTTTAGCATCTTAAAAAGTGTTATATAGAATTAATAAAAAAAAAAATAAGAAAAAATGATGTGTATTCATTAAACAAAACACAAATGCTGGTGTCTGAAAAGTCTTATAAGTCGAACGAAAGCAAGTCACTCGAATTCGAATCAGATTGAGTTTCTTTATTTCCAAAGCCTTTGATCGTCTTAACTTACGTGTGTCAATTTTTGTTTCTTACGCATTTACAAATCACAGCGATGCCAGATCATATATTTTGAGCATTTATTACAATTTTCTTTAAAAGTACCAAAAATACTACTAAACTGCTTAAAGATAAAAACAACTCTGTTTAACAGTGATCAGCTGTATATGACAAATAAAATAAAATAAAAAAACAATAAACAAATCAATTTTTATTTGAGAATGTGTTTATTTGTGAAAATTTTTGCTATTGATTGGTTGTGGGTGGAATTGTAGTTCCGAGAGCTTTTCAGTTGCCTGTTCGGTGCGGTCACTGCTACAGTCCTGTTAGCTCTTGTAAAATAAAAGATGTAAAATAAAAAATGTAAATATGAGCTGCTTGGGGCAAACGTAAGCCACAAACAACACACAGTTACCTTTTACCACTCAGCAACAGAGTAATAGGGGGTGAAACGGAGTTTAGTGTTCTGGTCAAATTTTCCTGCTCTGCGGAAAATTTGTTTGCTCCGAAAACCAGAGTCCCCCTGGCAAAATCAGGCCTTTTTCCCATATAAAATACAAGCGTCTTCGGCTGATCCATTGTTGATTTTTTTAAATTAAATTTAAAATTTTTAAAAACTATAAATATTAGTATTATTTTACCTTAAGTTACCTTTTCTCGTCCATTGCTTTTTTACTTTATTTTGTTTTTAAAAAAATTCAAATATATATTTACTCGACAAAAAATTAGCAAGTGATGGATTTTGACATTTGCGTTCGTACTGTTCGAAATAGAGAAACCAAATTTCGTATGAAAACAGTTACGGTTCGTTCGCATAGAAATAGAGTTAGTGAGACCCAAATCAGTTTTCTTTTGCCTAGAAAGCGAACGAACGTGTTCTTTCGAAATAGAGAAACAGGCTATTAAGAATTAGAATACCACAACTTTGTATCAGTATCCTTTTTTAATTTTTAAAATACAATTATGGTAACTGACATGGAAGATTATTTATTATTACCTTTTTATTTTTAAAGAATTTTTTCCGAACTCTTCCCAGACCACATTGGATACAGCTACGGACCCCTAGATTTTTCTTCTAATTAATATGATTTTTCAATATATATTTGTTTTCGTAAAAATGTTCGCGGGATAAGTGAAAACAAAATCTTTTTTACATTACGATGGTCATAGATTGACAATAGTGAAAACGATGAAATTCAGGTGTTCCAAGGTGAACGTTGAATCTAGGAATCAACAATCAATACTTAGAATGGTTAAGAATTAGCTTCATTGTAATAGAAAAGTCATTTGCAATTGAAAATTTTACAGTCAATAAAAGGTTGTCAACTTATAACTATCGACATACATATATAAATATGTTTACCCAGCAAAAAAAATGCTAGTCATTCTGTGACTATAACTTCTTTCATTGCTTCCTAAACTTCAGTTAACATTCTTTTATGATTTTTTGGTGTTATTCTTAGGCACTTCCAAAAGCATTCATGTGTGATCTGGATATAAACCCGATGCATATCTTAAAATATCACTCTTCATTACTTCTAATGCATAAGTTATAGTATATCGTATAATTTTTATGAGTCTTAAACAAAATTGAGAAAATAATTCTGATGAACTTTTTTAATTTTTTTATTAAATCATTTTTTTTATTTTAGTTTAAAATTTCATGAAGGTTAGAATTTATGCAGTTTTGCAATTTTTATAAAAGTTTTGAAAAATCAAGAACACCAGATTTTTTTTTTATCTTTAATTGAAACTAGCTGGCCTGTCATTTGCATTTTTCAGCCTTAAATATTTATGACGACGCAATCTGTGCATTTTTGCATCATGTATTTCCAATTTTAATTCAGAATTTACCAAAATAATTTTAAAATTGTGTAAAATTTATTTCAAATTGCCTAAAAATGTTTTAAAATTGTGCAAAAATTATTTAAAATCTTTCAAAAATATTTCAAAATTGTCTAAAAATGTTTCCAGATTGTACAACCAGTTTTTAAATTATCCAAATATATTTTAAAATTTGTCTAAAAATTCATTGAAATGTTTGAAAAATGTTTAAAAAATGCTTTTTCACTAATGCAGAATTATTTATTTGTTTAAATAAAGAGTATTTGTATATCAATGCATAAATTTCGCTTCTTAAAACTTATTTTTCTGCATTCTTATGAATGCTAGTAGCTACATTTGAATACTTCCATCCTATGACACGCTAATGTTAAATTCATCGATGAAACCATCAAAAAAGAAGTGATGCCTTTGCCATTGTAGTGATGCTTTTATTGCTTCTTTGGCAGCTTTATTTTTGCTGGGTATTTACATGTAACAATACAAAATCATACCTGTATTATTTTTGTCCCATTCATATATATAGATAAAGTACTCCTCACACTCTTTGAATATAAAACATTCAATGTCGTTTGTTACCTTATCTGTTTGTCATTTTCTTCTAAGCAAATGAATTACGAGTATTTTGTTTTTGTTTAGTGGTAAAATATATTTTTGGTAATGTTCAAATTTAACCCATTTCATTTAAAAACAAAATGGGATATGGCTGAAATTAATACAGTGATGGATAAAGATGTAGTAAAATTACATACTTAAATAAATCAGTTTGAAATCGAAGATCAATGATATTACTCTACTTTCATAATAAATTTTTTATCACAGCAGCATAGCAAAATATTGATTTAGTAAATACTTATTGATAATTTATGGAGTTATATTTATTTCGGTAAAGAAAAATTTTATCTTGGTACAGCTTTTTCCATAAAAATTCTTCAGTCTCTGAAGACTTTATTGTAGGAAAAATTCCATAGAATCTTAAGGATTTATTTAAGGAAAAAATTCTTATAATCTAATAGAATTAATGGAAAGTGGTGAAAGATGAAGGACTTGTTATACGTCACCTGGTGGAGAATTATTATTATTTATTTATGTTATTTTTCTTTGGTGGAGTTTAGTGCTGTGGGAACATCGAAGAACGATTCAAATTTTTTTGGATACTACATCTAAATTCATTTGTATTAACCGAAATTTGGTAAAAAAAAAATATTCACTTATACCCATTGATTTTAGTAGAAGTAACCGACTTTTTTTTTTTAAACTGACAATATTTTTTCTTCTGTGTACCATACCATTGTGTACAAAACTTTTATCGATATTTTCACCAATTACCACCACATAATACTAATTTTGTTATCACTGCTGTTATTTTATTGTGACATTTTTGTTAATAAATTTGATTACGCCGTCATCGCCTTAAGCAATTTACGACAAACATATACTATCACATATACCCTCACATACTCATATTTCCAGACTTTTTACCAAAAAAAAACAGTTCTTTGGCTTATCAAAAAAACGAAAAAAAAACAAAAAACAACAGCAAGGAAAACAAAAACATAATGTGCGATACATGACACATTTGAAAATTTATGTGTTTTGTATCTCATTAAGAGAAGAAGCTGAAGTAGCAATAACAAGAAGTAGCACTCAGATACACGAATACACACACACACACAAAAACAAAATAAAAGCTAAGTGACATCAGGAGCAAAGAAATAAAAAAGTTGGGTTTTTTTATGTATTTAAACAAACTACTGGAGTTTAATTAACAACAAAAAATATGATACCAATACAACTGCAAAGAACAACTAATTGTGGAAACACCTTTCTGACACACTCACACACACACAGTTTAAAAAGCAGTCAAAAATTTCTAATAGAAGTTTATTTTAAATATTATCTGTAAATCAGCTCACATACATACAAACAATTATCTTCATTAAAGAGAAATTTTCAATAAATGACTAAACATCTGACTGCACCTTTAATATTCCTTATTCTAGAATATATTTAATGAATTGCTTTAGGCCTTTTTTAGATGTTTTTTTTTCAAAATAATAGCAACATAAAAATTTCTTTAGTTAATCAAAAAAGCAGTATGTTAGTTAGAGGACGTTGTGGCGCCCATATTTACGTTCCACTCCTTTTTTTAAAGATCATCAAAACTTTCTTTTTTAAACCCGCATGTTCGTTTCAAAACTAAGTAAATATCATTGGCTGCTGTATTACTTGGTGGTCCCTTACTTTTTACCATCATCTGTACACTCTGTTTTATCCTAGAGTATTATGTTGATCCTGTACTCAGCACAGTATCAATTAGTGATGTTCGCTCTCGGCGAGAATCTTTGATTTTATATATATATTCCCTAGCGCTTTTAAAGCTGCTTGACTATCAATTAACCCATTTTGTACAGGCGTTGCGTTTTCGCAACACCAACTTTGGATGTAAGTATATAAAAACACTTTCAACCAACAAATTCCAATTAATATTTTTTCTTAAGTAAGTTTAGGGCTTTTCCATAACGACCCTTATTAAAAAAAAATTCACCTGTTATGTTTAATCAAGTTCCTAAAGTTTTAAAAACGGTCCAAAAAAATGCTTTTGCAAAAATGTCCAAATATATATTACAAAAAAGAAAAAATTTTTTAGTTTGAAAGTTTTTCTTTGAATCTAACACCAATGCATACAACAGTTTTCTATACACACATACTTGGTTATGAATTTAAAAGATTTTTTTTTTTGCAATTTTTCGTTAAAATAATTTTCATTTCATTTTAAGTATCAAACAAAGAGGTTGAATTTACAAGTATTTTATAAAGTAAAAGTTTTGATTGTAATTTTTATTTTGTAAATCCGTGATAAAAATGTCTGTTAAAAAATGTTTAACTCAGAGAGAAATCGAAATTTTTATATGTGAATGTAATGAAAGTGACAGTGAACAAGAAACTGAAATTATTTTGAATAAAAATACTAAAATGGTCTACATTCCGCCACCTAATGTGGGTGAAGTATGGATGAAGAGGATCTTGATGATGGAGAGCTTACAAAAGATAATCCACCTAATTTGGAAGTTTGTGGTAATATTGAAGGTGAATTTGATTCCCAGGTTACTGACTTTGCTGCACTAAGTACCGCTGTTGAAAGTGAAGCTGTGTTACCCACACAATAGCAAAATTATACATTCGAACAGAATTTTGGTGTTCCAAAGTGGAAGAAGTCAAAACGCATCGATTTGAACTTTGACCGCCTGGACGAGGCCTCAGTCGCACCACTTCAAAACAAAATTGTGGAATCAATGGATAAGTTTAAATGTCATAAATCACTACATGTTTTATTTTTAAAATTAGAAAATGTAGGTGGAAATATTTCTGCAATATTTTGACAAGGAAGTTATAGATATGCTTTTGAATTATTCAAATATGTATGCTCATGGAAAAAAAAACATATCACTACAAATTACTAGAGAGCATTTGCACCGCTTTATAGGCATACTTATATTGTCAGGTTATCATACTGTTCCTCATATCCAGCATTACTGGTCTTCCCAACCTACTTTGGGTGTGCCGATCGTAAAGCAATCTCTGTCCCGTCAAATGTTTCAAAAAATAAAAAGTGCTTTTCATATGATGGATAACAACGAAATGGACGCTTCTGATAGATTTGCCAAAGTACGTCCACTGATTGACGCTTTAAATCGGAAATATCAGCAGTTTGGAATATTTACAACCTATTTATCAATAGACGAGCAAATGATTCCGTATTTTGGAAGACACAACTGCAAGATGTTCATTCGTGGTAAACCCATACGTTTTGGTTTTAAATACTGGTGTCTTTGTTCCGACACTGGATATTTGTTTGAAGCTAATCCATATGCTGGCTCAGCTTCACCATATGATAAAAACGTTGGCTTAGGAGCTTCTGTTGTTTTAAAGTTGTAGGAATCATTTAAAGTCCGGAGAATCATGCCGTATATTTCGACAACTTTTTTCTTCGTACTACTTGTTCTGTTTGTTAAATGAACGGAAGTTTCGCGAAACTGGAACAATAAGATCAAATCGCCTAAGAGGTGCCAATGATATCCTTGCCAGTGGCCGGAGCTCTCTCAAAAAACATGAATACGACTAATGCATTGAAGAAAACAACAAGTTATTCGTTGCTCGCTGGCAGGACAATTCAGAAGTCACCGTTATTTCGAATTTTGTTGCAGCTTTTCCTGAAGTTCTTATTAACCGTTATTCAAAAGATAAAAAAAAAGGTGGTGAGTTTTAGTTGATTTTTTATAGGTTTGGAGTTCACATTAGTTATTTTTTTAGGTTTCTGTTCAACAGCCGCAGCTTATCAATGACTATAACAAACATATGGGTGGTGTAGATCTGCACGATAACGCTGTATCTAAATACCGTGTTGCAGTTCGTGAAAAAAAGTGGTGGTGGCCGTTATGGACGAATACAGTCAATAGCACTACAGTAAACGCTTGGAAAATCCATTGTCTTATTGCGAAAGCTGAAGGAACCCGACCACTATCGCAAATAGAATTCAAAGTTGAAATAGCTACAAAATGACTGCTATTTCAAGAAAAACCGAATGAAGAACAGACTACAAGGGATTTAAATTGGATAAGATGGAAAATCCACAGCATTTGCCACGTGCTGATGTCCGTGAGCACGTTATTTGGAAAACTCCGGACAATAAACGGAAAATATGCAATGAATGCCATTCACAAACGGTTTACCAATGTAAAAAATGTAATGTTACATTGCACATAAAGTGCTTCGATATATATCATTTAAATAACCAAAAATAAGCCAAAATTAAAATTAAAGTTTTTTAATAAAAAACAAAAATAAAAATTAGTTTCACTATATATTATAAAAAATGTGATTTGCACTTTATTAGCCAACGTTGCGTTTTCGCAACAGCCCGCCACGGCCAACATTGGCTCCCGATTTTTTTATTTTTTCTTTTTTAGTGATCAGGAGGTCGCTAAGAGCCAACACACCAAAATTTACATAGATATCTACACGATTTCGGGTGTGATACAAGATGGGTTAATGTCGTGAAGTTACTTGATTAAATCGGCATTATGGACATGAGTTTAGCTACCTCTGTCACTGGGCACAGATCCACTGTAAAGTATGGCAATCATTAGGCATGTTTTCTTTGTACACTTAAGCTAGCAAGTTATTTCATTTATATGAAGAATTAAGCGAGTACTAAGCGACTAGTTCTTAACTCGCTTAATTCTCCATATAAATGAAATAACTTGCTAGCTTAAGTGTACAAAGAAAACATGCCTATTGTGTACCTTTACACTGTGTTTTAAATTGAGTTGCTCAGAATATTCTTCACTTCTAGTAGTCTGTATCATTATCGATTCATCTACATATATGCTCAATAAACATTTTTGCTGGAATTAAAGCTAAAATCAAGTATTATTTAAGTCATGTTTTCCAATTTCAAGCCTTGATTTTTACATTAATTACACTTTAATTCAATAGGATATTCCATCAAAACCGACACTGGAATTCAAGCCAAACATAACAATGAGAATATATTTTAATTTAAGTCTTGCATAACGGTTTAATTCAAGTTCAAACAACATAATATTAATACTTGTTTTCAAACCCAAACTTTAAGTTTAAATAATAAAATTAAAACACGCTAATGATTGCTTTAAGTGCATATTATTAATTTTTTTTAATATAGATATATTTTTGTGATTTTATTTGATCTTGATTTTTTTAAACTTCGATGTTTTTTTTTCACTAATCCTTTTTTATTTCAAATCTTTCTGAAATAAGAAAAAAGATAATGTTTAGCTCCAAATAAATGTGGTTTACCTTTTCGTTCGTCCATGCAAGAAATTTAGATTTTATAAAAATCTTCAATGGAAAATTCTAAATTTGAACAAATATTTTAATTTTATTTTAAAATATTGAAAATAAACAAAAAACATGAAAAGAATTATTTGTATTTGTATGAACTTGTTATTGACTATAAAACCCGCTTTTAATAAAGCACAATACAAGCAATATTTAAAGCACTTGAATTTTTAACTTTTCAACGTTTATTGGATATTTATTTAAATCATTTTAATACAGTGGGGGATGCTCCCTCAAAGGAAATTTTGTTTAAATTTTTGAATTTAATACTATAGCCTATATTCGTAACTAAGTTTTTGTAATCAAAGTAGTGGTGGCGGTTGTTCTCCTGTAAAATATATTTGAATCTTTAAGATCGGACAGAACGCATTGGGGTACCTTTCTTATAAATATTTCTGGATCTCGTGGGTTAGGTTATAGGCGATAACTTCCTTTTTGTAGAAATAGACGTTTATAGAGATTGTTAAATAGTCCATTTTAATTCCCATTTGTTCATTCTTCTTCTTAACGTCAATTGTGCGCAAGTGTTTCAAAGTACTATATCTTCCATTTTGATGCTGTAATAAACGTGGACCACAATGTGAAGAAAATTCATTATTAGACCACTTCATACAGCCGTAATGTTGATAAGGCATCAGAGGTGGCATCAGACATCCACTATGGCATAGGAGAAAATTTTGGCAATTAAAATTTTGGCTGAGTGCTACTGGTGAGTGGATTTGTGGCTATTTGAACACCAACCACCCGAAGATGTTAAATGAGTTACTGGTAAACAAAATCACATAATTGAATTATATTAGGATTTCTAAGAGGTTGGAAATAAGCAAGTTTCAGTACATGAATCCCGAGCAAAGAATCCTGCTTAGAATGTACCTTTTTAAGAAAAAGTTTAGGTATTCATTTCTAAACAGATGGTTCAAAAATGTAATGAAGGACTTAGCGTGACTTTTATAGCTGTGATCTCTCTGTTTGAAAATGTTTTCGCTTCTTAGGTCATAATACAGAATTTCAAGAGGAGATCAGAGTAATCAGGGAATCCTTTAAATTTATTAATCTCGGGGGGATCGTCGGAAATAATGGTTGATATACAGGCAGCTATTTAGGAAATCGTATCGAACTCTGTAAGATCTGCCACTGTCCTTATGTCGAAGAAGGAAATCAATAACTTTCCTTGGTTAACATTTTATTGATTATTTTCTTGCACCCGTGGATAGTGGCTGATCATACAGAATTGCCTGGATAGCATGAGCTTATATAGGTTACAGGTCATTGTATCCAGCCTGAAAACAATACAGCTGTGGAATTGGCCAGAGAAGGTTTTTTTATGAGCGCAGTCATTGCGACAACATTTCAGGCTTTTAGAGTTTAACTACGTGAATCGACTGTTGTTGCAAGGGTGTCCCAAGAAGAACGCAATTTTTAAATTTTAAATAAAACACAGATATTTAAAAAAAAATCGTGAAACTTTATTATATCGTAAAGTAGACAGAATGAGGTTATGTATGTAACAATATATCGTGCAGATGGCCGCAGCGGCTTTGCTGGCATGCACGCGATCTTTTAATGAAATTTTCAATTACCGTTTTGCATGAATGCTGCGGTATTTCATTAATGCAGCGTCCAATTTCCTCTTTTAAGGCTTGAGTCGTCGTCGGCTTATTCGCGTAAACCATCGACTTCAAAAAACCCCAAAGAAAAAAATCTAATGGTGTTAAATCGCACGATCTAGGCGGCCAATTCTGATCTCCAAAACGCGAAATAACACGACCGGGAAATGACTGATGCAGCAATTGAATTGTTTCTCTGGCTATATGACATGTGGCGCCGTCTTGTTGGAACCACATGCCCTCCACATTCATTTCTTCAATTCTAGGCAAGAAAAAACTGGTTATCATTTCACGATACCGAACACCATTGACTGTATGCGCTTGATCTGCCTCATTTTCATAAAAAAAGGTCCAATGATTCCTCCAGCCCAAAAACCACACCACACAGTGACACGTTGAGGATGCATTTGCTTCTCGTGAATCACTCGAGGATTTTCCTCACCCCAAATGCGACAATTCTGCCTATTGACGAAGCCATCAAGATGAAAATGGGCCTCGTCACTGAAGATGATTTTATCGGCAAAATCAGCATTTTCATGTTGTCTCTCCAATACCCAATTAACGAACTCCCTTCGCTGTCCATGGTCAGCTGGCTTCAGTTCCTGAGTCAATTGAACTTTGTATGCATGAAGATGCAAATCTTTCGTCAAAATTCGCTGCAAAGTGGATTTGGAGACACCAATTTGCTGAGCTCGGTGTCGAATTGAGGTGGATGGAGTTTGAGTGACATCATCACGTACAGCTGCGACATTTTCGGTCGATCGACCTGGTCGATGGCGCGTTGTTGTCTTTACATCACTAACAGACCCAGTTTCGGCAAATTTATCCATTAATCTCTTTACAGTTGACTCTTTTGTAGCATTATTGGGACCCCAAATTGATCGCAATTTGCGAACTGTAGCCGCAAAACTTTCACCATTTTGGTAAAACAATTTCACAATGAGAATGCGTTGTTCATTCGTGCAGCTCTCCATTTTTACTAACCTCGTACCTTCTACTAGCAAACAATAACAATTGTTCAAATGTCAAACAATGACACTTCGAATGTTGCCAGATTTAAAAATTGCGTTCTTCTTGGGACACCCTTTACAACAATATTAAACACCGCGATGGATTTTATGGAGAGGTCCAGATAAGGAGTACTCAAGAGGACTTTAAGCACATAGTTAAAGGAAACTTGATAAGAAAGTAAGTAGTTTCACCGGACTTTCACCCTTATTCTGAATGGACCGTGCTGAATCGGTGATTTGCAAGGCCTGTGGACAGAATTACAAGGCCTTCGAATACTATCTTTGTGGCTGTCTAGTGGAATGGGCTGGAGAGGAGTGGTGAATTTTTTCAACAGCACAAACTTCTTGGAATAGATTCGTATAAGAACCAAAGCGTCATGAGAGTGTCGTACATTTGGACACGAAACAGTAATTCAAAACTCCAAAAAAAAAATGGCAATATTACGGGTCTTCTAAACTACAGATCTAATAAAAAAAAAGATTACAAGAACTGAGGAAATATTTTTGGAGTGTGTTCTGAAAATGTAATGTAATTGCACTTTTATCTCCAAGGTTGTGAAATTTTTTTTTTTTTTAATATTTTTTAATATATTTGAAAAGTATAAACATGAGAAATGCTTAAAGGCCCAATTATATTGAGCGAAGTTGAATTAAGGAAAAGAACGATACCATAAAGAATTCATGAGAAACACTTTTTAAACTAGTATTTGCAAGTGTCCACATATGAAGCATTCATTTTTATTAAATTTTATTGGTTTTAAAATGTTCGGAATTAAGATAGAAAGATGAAATAAAAAACACTGCTTAGTTTGAAAACTAATTTTTTTGTTGAAATATTTTACAATAATTTCTATGTACCATACTTTTTTTTATATGTGTATGTGTAAATAAATGTTAGCTGCAGCTGTAGATGCAAGTGTATGTGTTCATTATGTTTGTTCATGTTGTTGTTGTTGTTCTTGGTGTTTGCGTGCTTATGTTTTACGTGTCGTACATTTTGAATCTTAATCCTTTGTTGCTCATAAATCAGCGTAACTCATAGTATTTATAGCCTAACGTATATCTGCACACACACACACATACATATATATTAACACATACACAAGTACCGTTCTGCTAAAAACATGACCATAATTCAGCTTTAATTAACTCGTTTATTAGGCAAATATTAGTTTACAAGATGATAGGCATGTTACGGCAAATCAACCAAAACATGTAAGTGTGTGTGTGTGTAATTCATATATGGAGATCTTATATACATATGTAGTAGTAAGTGTATATGTTGTATATATAACCGTGTAATAATTATGTATATTTATTGTAAAATATATTTTATGATCATTGCGGTGTTTATGTATCATTATTATCGAGTACATTACATGGGACATGTTTATTTGGTCATAATACGTAACAACATCACTATATTTAATGGCATTTACTAATATCTAATTTATAAATTATTGTTTATATTTTATAATAGTTGTGTAATTAAAGTAGTTTGAGAAGAAGTTTGTGTACATATTTATTTATAAAAATATCAGCGGATAGATTTATGCACTTAAGAAAAAAAATCATTTTAAATTAAATTTAAGCTATTCTTAAATGATATTAGCCCCCATAAGCCCAACAGTTTGGGAAATCTATTAGCAGATTCTCAATGTCAGTGCACCTAGAAAACAGTATCAGTTGTGGCTATTGAATTTGTTGCCAATCGAATTCTGGCAGTTACCACAACTGTCGTCTTATTAAATTACATATTTGGTTATAAAAGCTAATATTTAGTTGTCTTATTTAATATTTATATTCCACATAATTATTATTATGTTCCACAAAATATTATTTTAAAATTTCCCGGTATTGAACCTGGACATTTAGATTCATAGCTCAGAATCTTGCTTACTGCACCACATCTAATTTTAAGATTCTTTGATTTATTTGTAATTTAAATATTTGAATATTTTATTTTAATCAAAATAAAAATAGTTTTTAAATTGTATGCCTTTTCCGGGATTTGAACACGAAAATTCGGAGTACTAGGCTACCTCTCTACCTACTACACCATAAATACATATAAATTTTAAGGGCTAATTTTGCATTTAAATAATTATAAAAATCGATTACCACCACCAATCATTAATGACGTCTATAATCAATGCAATCCACAATCCGCTTGGCTCTGCTGAAAACCTAATTTAATGATATATTTGATCAGTTTTTAGTTACCACTTTTAAATACTGATAACACTGTAAGTACACCCAGAAAAGAGTATCAGTTGTGTCCACCAAATTTGTTGTCAATCGAATTCTGGCAGTTACGACAACTGTCTTTATATTAAATTATATTTTTAGTCTTTATATTAAATTATATTCCACAGAAATATTATTACGTTTCACAAAATTTTATTTAAAAAAAAAAAATATTTTTATATTTTTCCGGTATCGAACCTGTGCAATCAGATTCATAGTTCACACTCTTGCTAACTGCACCACAACTAATTTAAAGTTTCTTTGATATATTTTCCATTTAAATATTTGAATGTTTTATTTAATCTAAAAAAAAAATATTTTTTAAATGTTTGCCTTTTTCGGGATTTGAGCTTGGAAATTCTGAGTACTGAGCTACCTCTCTACCTACTGCACCACAAACACTTATGATTTTTTATATCAATTTGTTAGGAAAAAAAATATTAGTATAAAATTTTTTTATCAATACCAATCATTAGTGACGTCTATTATCAATACAATCCACAATTCGGTTGTCCCTACTAAAACCCTAATTAAATGATATATTTGATCAGAATAACCGTAGTTGTAGTTAACACTTTTGAATACCGACAATTTTTTAATAAATTTAATAGATTGTACATAATTTCTAATATATTTTTTTTTTTTACGTTAGACTAACACTCAGGGGATGTCCCCTACTAATGCAGTGCATTGTGTTAGAATTAGGAAAATATGTTATGAGAGGGAGAAAAGAGGGAGTAGTGTTGAAGAGTACAGACAATATGCAATATATCTGCAATAGTACAACAACCGGGTACACACTTTGTTGCTGAATTGGTTACTCAGTGATCAGTGCTATGCCTTCATCACTAATTGGCCCAACAACAAAAAGAATACAAGGCGGTTGTACCATGCAAAATAGAGAAAAAAAAATTTTTTTGGTTTCTTTTTCTTTTTTTTTAATTCCCAATACAACATTTTTGCTTTATTAATGGATTTAAGGTTTTTCCAAATAAAATTAAATCCTAAAAAATAAATGTTAATGGTTTTGATCGAATTGCAACCAATCTTTTCTCTGGGTGTAAAATTTCAACTTTTGAAATGACACACTGAGACATGTAAACTTAATTTTAGGTCGTAGAATTCAGTGGCGAACCCCGTTTTGAGTAGTCAGGTCATTTTAACATAATTTTTATTTTTTCACTTTGTATTGACTCAAACAATTTTGTGATTAAAAGACTTCGAAAACTAATTTGCAATGACTTTATTTATTGATTTTTTTACTTATTTACTATTTATTAATATTTTTTTTTGCTCGCAATCAAGAAAAAAGAAATAAAAATTTTATTCACAAAATAAAACAGCATAAAAGTTATTAAAATCAGTTGCAATAATATTACGTATACGTAGTGGTGTACTTTTACTCGAATTAAACACATCCCAGTGTAGAATTAATATTGGGGTTTCATTATTTTTTTAACTACAAATAATTATAATTCCTTACCTTCTTGATTAATTTAAAAATAATTGTAATAAATAGTAAATAATTAAAAAAAGAAGAAATAAATTAATTCATTGGAAAACAATTTTCATAGTCTTTTTCGTTAAATATAATCAAAAAATTATTTGAGTCAATACAAATTTAAAATCTAAATATCTTGTTAAAATTATCTAACTCTTAAAAACGGGGTTTGTCACTATGTTCTACGACTATAATTGGATCATATCATTGTTTTTTAATTTTATTTTCTTCTATTTAACTCTTAGCATAATATTTCATTTTTAATAAAATAAAATTCCTTCGAATAAATATGAATGGTTTTGATCGAATAGCAACCAATCCATTCTTTTGGTGTCGAAAGTAAAATCAAGGAACAAAATATAAATACTTTTACAAACCGTAAGAACAAGCAACTCATTTATGCATATGGTAAGAACCCAGTTAAAAATCAAATAATACTGACTTTAAAGAATACTTACATCCGACAAGAGGCTATTGTTAATTAAACAACTATTTCTGGCTTTTCGATATTAGGAGTTCATATCTGTTGCTTGGAACTGGAGGTTTTTAGATAAGTTCATAGTGATATTGGGCAAAATTTTATTTATGAAGCTGTTCTGGTTTGAATTTATACCCAAATCAGACAAATAATCTTTCAGAACATTAATTATAGGTGGCTTAGCAAATATTGTTGGTATCCCAGAAAAAAAAACTACCCATGTAAAAAACGAAATATATATGAACATACATGATCATACATGGCCCTGTATATGATCATACATGGGCATACATGGTCATATAAGTCCATACATGATCATATATATGATCATATATCTTCGGATCCGAAATTTGAGGGTATATGGTGATATATGTGCATATATTATCATACATGCTCATATATTATTCATGTATGCTCGTATATGATCATATACGTCCATATACCCTCAAATTTCAGATCCGAAGATATATCATCATATATGAGATCATGTATGGTCATATATTGAACGATGTATGGACGTATATGACCATGTATGCCCATGTATGATCATATACAGGCCCATGTATGATCATGTATGCTCATATATATTTCGATTTTTACATGGGTATAAAATAAATTAGACTGAAAATTATGAAGAAAATATATACATTATATAGAATATCTCGATCTTCACAACGAATGTGAGGAGGTAAAAAAACATGCTTTTTGTAAGTATTTTCGTCAAAATACCCGAATCCAAAATCTATCCAAAATTGTTATACTAATTTCATAGTAGCTCTGCACTATAACAAACGATAACGCCCACTAATGGTTAAGTAGTAGTGATGGCCTCCACACAGTCACTTAACATATGTGAGATAACTTAAAATAGGTATTCCAGAGATTTCCTACAGATGCCAAGGACCTTGCTACTCCCTATCATCCCGTGTCCCACAAAAACTATATCTCGCTAAGAACAGCAGTCTAGCAGTAACCCATCAGTAGTACTGACTCTGTACCTCGACTAGAGGGTTATAATCGCCAAGGACGGAAAAACTATAGTCACCTTGGGATCCCAACATTACTTTGGACACCCTTCACGTTTCGCTATTTCTATAAGCGGCGTCGCCCCTGTTTATTAAAGTGGAGTCTACTACCCACTACAGGAATCAAAGTGGCGAGAAAATGCCCATTGTCCTTTCCTCAGGCAACTGCACCCCCTGCTTCAGCAGATTACCCACAACCTCATGATATTCCATGCAACCTCATGAAATCCAATATCTCTTCCATTGATAGCGAGCCAACCTATTGATCAAGGGGTCAAAGTGCCGGAGATTGTTTGATTGCTGCCTAACCATAAATGTTTAAATTACTTTAAACGCCATCCGCCTCAGAAATGGTTTTGAGAAATCCTATAGACAGCGTTAAGTTTATAGCTCCAAAAAATAAAAATCTCAGTAGTCAGATCTGCCAACCATTAATAAACCCTGTCAAAAAATATACCGTGACCTATATTGTAATACCACGATATATCTCATGACTCATGATTAACCAAAAATCTCTAGTGCCAGAAGTCTGATGCCTAAAGTAAAGCCTACATATTTAGCCATTATTGGCAGTTGAAGACCCTTATATGCATATGAAACTAAGGAAGAGGTTAATTACATTAAGCGATCTGTAAAGTAATTAGGGCTGTAGATCAATTTCTAGTACTGTTAGTCAAAATAGAATGGATTTTGTTACTATAAGATATCGCGCAAAAAAAAAATATATTGCACAGTGAAGATATAAAAATTAAACTCATAATTTTAAGGACACCTTCGATGGATCGAAATTGTTTGGGACATTATAAAGACTTGTAATATATTTTTCTTTTTTCATAACTAAATGGCGGTACAATGTTTATAAACAAGATTTAATAAATTTTTCGATAAAATTTCCTACATTTATTTTACATGCAGCATAATTTAAAAATGCAAAAGTTGCCTCATACTTAAATATTTACTTTACCTTATCAAATATTTTATTTAACCAAACCATTTTCTATAATATCACTTCCGGTTCAATAACAAATGTCACCATACATTGATACTATGCACAATGTCTTTGTGTGTGTGTGTGTGTGTGTGTATGTATGCATGTGTCGGTCGTATGTATACACCCTTCAATAGTAACGTTATTAAAACTTCAAATAAATTCCATTTCTTATGATATATTTAATATATTTTGTATGGTGTGAACTTTTGCATTATAACATCGAAAACTAAAAGAGAGCAAAAAAGAAAAACTATAAACGATACGAAACATAAATCAAAATTTCCATTACAACCGAGTAAGAAAGATGAACCATAACACAACATTTCGAAGTAGGAGTTGGATGGATAATGCAAAGAAAAGGGTTACCAACCCACTTTAACGACTCAAACTATCATCACAAATAAAAGTTATAACGGTACCAAAATAATAATAAAAAAAAATAATAATAATACGATGCTACTATGCTCATCGTATCAAAGACATCCCATGCCGTGATTTATTGAAGAGAGAAAAGTAGTTGTAGTAGTAAGCGAATAAGAAGAAGATGTACTGGTAATGGCAACAGCAACAACAACAACAAAAAAAAAATTGCAACATTTCTTTGATAAAATTTTTTGAACTAAATCAAAACTTCATTTCACATCGGTGCCATTTCTTGCGCAAACTATACTTTACTACTACTATTATATACATACAGCAACATATATAACAACAACAACAACAAAAATATATAGTTTAAAATAACCTAGAGAGACAGTTGCAACAAATGTGGAATAAAAATTTGCACAAAAAATAATATACAACGAAACAATACTAACACATACACAAACATGCAATGCCGGATATTGGTTTTGACGAGATCTTATACATAGATGACTAGAATTTGAAGGGGCCTCAAATCTACGATTTACTATCTTGCTCAATTTTAGTGTTGGAATAATTCAAGTCCTCCATCTTCCACCACCTTTCATCTCCTTTCCAAAGAAAGCAACACATCAATTAATTTTTTAAGTATTGCTTCCAGGAAGATCCCAATTGGTTAAGAAATAAGTTTGAAATGAGTGAAATGAGTTACAGCCTTTATGTGTATCCAGTATTATGCTGCTTGTAGACTTCCACTTAGAATTTACAAAAATATTGTAAAAAATACAGGTAAAATAATTTGAGAAGTTTTTTGCCCGTTAACGTAAAAATAACCATTTATCGTATCTGGGATACAGGTTTGCATAAAAAAATTTAATTTATAAACTGTATAGTTTTTCTTGATAATGACTTCAATTATTATCATAAATTAATTCCAAAAGCAAAATTGTCCATCAGATGAGCAATTTATAACTGCCGTAACAACAAAACGAGGTGTTTTTATAAAATTTAAATGAAAAACAAGTAAGAGCGGCTAAATTCGGCTATGCCGAATCTTATATACCCTTCACCGTGGTTGGGAAACAACTGAAGTTTATATATGGACATATATGGAATGGACAGATTTATATACGGACGCCTTTAAGAGGAAATTAACCATTTAGTTTGGTGATAAAACTTAAACTCGGGAAGATTTATGGTTCCAGAAAATAGGTTTTTAAAAAAAAATTTATGTTTTGGGCATAACTTTTTTGTATCTGAACCGATATTTCCGAGTTTTTCAGCAAATTTCGATCTTTTTTGAAGTTTTCTTTTATGATCGTTTTTCATTGCATCTAAAGCCCTTCTTATGGTTTAGTGAAAAATTAAACATTTTGTTCTTCCCAAATAAATTTTGAATTTGTAATTTAGATTTCTACAGGACATCAGTAATCGAGCCTTAGCCTCAGTTTCACAATCTCCCGTTAGCTTTTACCTGAAAATTTAATTGACACATTTGTTGTTGTTTCCTATAAAAAGTTTGAGTTTTACTGTTCGTTAAATTTTAGCGGGAAATTCAGCAATCGGGCCTTATTAATCCCTATTCGAAATGCTTGCAACTTTTACTACAGTAAATTTTTTACTTTTTTTAGCGTCATAGATTTGAAAAGTGTTTAATTTCATTAAAAATCACATTTTTATAAGTTGTGCAAAAGAACTTCCTTAGCAGAGAAAAATCAGAACTAAACGATACTTTAGAATCAATGAAAATTAATTCCTTAAGAATCACTTCCATTTATTTTTGCTGGGTATCCATAGGTCATATTACAGCTCTAGAATAGTGTTTGTTGTTTGTGTATAAAAGGTGAAGAGGTGAAAGAAAAGAATTTCAACAAATCGTTAAAAGAAATCACTAGAACTGCATGTGTTTTATTTCTACAAAAACGTTTGATTTAGCTGGCAAATTTGCACTTGGGATTTTATTTCGCTTTTTTATTAAAAATATTTTTAATTTCTTTAGCTTAATTTTAAAAATTTGAAGGAAAATAGTTTATAATTTTTTTTTTATAAATTATTATAAGTTATGACCTAAAATAGTTGCACTCAAAGGGAAATTATGTATAAAATTTTCTTAATATATGAGAAATAAAATGGTTTAAAAATATTTTTATAAATTCTTTTAAATCGGAGCAAAAAATAGAAATTGTATTTTGTTTGTATCAGAGGGTTTTTATAAAAATTTTGATATTTTTAGCCTATTTATGGATTATTTAATTATTCATATAAAATTTTATTTAAATTAATTATTAAATGTTTAAAAAAAAACAAAAAAAAATCTTAAGAAAATAAAAAAAAATTTACAAAAAAAGTGAATTGACCGGGAATCGAACCCGCGACCCTTCCACCTGTGGTGAAGGGTATAAAAACGTTTGTATTTTGTTTGTATCAGAGGGTTTTTATAAAAATTTTGGTGTTTTTAGCCTATTTATGGATTATTTAATTATTAATATAAAATTTTATTTAAATTAATTATTAAATGTTTAAAAAAAAAAAACAAAAAAAAAATCTTAAGAAAATAAAAAAAAATGTACAAAAAAAGTGAATTGACCGGGAATCGAACCCGCGACCCTTCCACCTGTGGTGAAGGGTATAAAAACGTTTGTATTTTGTTTGTATCAGAGGGTTTTTATAAAAATTTTGATGTTTTTAGCCTATTTATGGATTATTTAATTATTAATATAAAATTTTATTTAAATTAATTATTAAATGTTTAAAAAAAAAACAAAAAAAAAATCTTAAGAAAATAAAAAAAAATGTACAAAAAAAGTGAATTGACCGGGAATCGAACCCGCGACCCTTCCACCTGTGGTGAAGGGTATAAAAACGTTTGTATTTTGTTTGTATCAGAGGGTTTTTATAAAAATTTTGATGTCTTAGCCTATTTATGGATTATTTAATTATTAATATAAAATTTTATTTAAATTAATTATTAAATGTTTAAAAAAAAAATCTTAAGAAAATAAAAAAAAATGTACAAAAAAAGTGAATTGACCGGGATTCGAACCCGCGAGCCTTCCACCTGTGGTGAAGGGTAAAAAACGTTTGTATTTTGTTTGTATCAGAGGGTTTTCATAAAAATTTTGATGTTTTTAGCCTATTTATGGATTTTTTAATTATTAATATAAAATTTTATATAAATTAATTATTAAATGTGTAAAAAAAGCCAAAAATAAACAAAAAAAAAGTCTTAAGAAAATAATAAAAAAAAATGTACAAAAAAAAGTGAATTGACCGGGATTCGAACCCGCGGCCTTAGAGAAAAAAAAAGTGTTTGTGACATAGCGTCTAGACAACTGAAATATTGCAGCTCACACAAAACCATCGTCAATAGAGGTACATATATAAAAGTCTTCGTTCATTAGAGATTTGTTTAGTTTTTATTTAAATTACAAATCTTTGTATGTGTGTTCGTTGTGTATAAAAGGTGGAGATGAAAGAAAAGAATTTTATCACATGGATGTGTTTGTTATGCGTAAAATTCTACATACATATTAAACAAAGGGATTTTACGGGAAAAATTAGAGGTAGTCCTGGTTTTTTGCTAATATCTCAGCCATTTATTAACCGATCTGTCTGATTTTTAATAGCAAACAGAAATGGATCACATGTAACAGAAATAAAAAACAATCAAGTTCTCATCATGTCTGGGTTCTTCGGAAAACCCATTTCAACACACGGACGGACAGACGGCCAGACGGACATCGTTAAATCCACTTCGCTCTTCATAAGGACCCAGAATATATATACTTTATAGGGTCTAAGATCAATATTGTAGAAATTACAAACGGAATGACAAACTTATATATACCCTTCCACCTGTGGTGAAGGGTATAAAAAACCATTCGGATGGAATGAAATCTGAACAGATTTTGAAGAACTAAATATTTACGATCCAGTCTAATAACAATATCTCCTATCTTTAACAATTTCCATGTATTACCTTGTTTTTGAAATAAATCGGCCCTTTCTTCTCTCTGGCCCTATTTGGAACAAAGCCCGCATTTCCCATAAACTTAAATAAAGAAG
Source organism: Eustalomyia histrio (assembly GCA_949748255.1). Taxonomy (NCBI): domain Eukaryota; kingdom Metazoa; phylum Arthropoda; class Insecta; order Diptera; family Anthomyiidae; genus Eustalomyia; species Eustalomyia histrio. Next base: position 129,148,716 of record OX456526.1, on the reverse strand, counting down.
AAAAGAAAATAAAAAAAATAAAAATATACTTGTCTTGTGACTCGTGTATCGAAGTTCGAGTCGACTCGACAAAATTCACTGCTGTCAGTTCAATAAATCATTTTCGTTTTGACATAACAGCGCTTCAATGCTGCTGCCACCTCCTTATTGTGTGTCTTCTTCTTTACAAACACTAACACATGCATGCATATAGAAAGTGATTGTGAACACTATACAAGAGTGTGTATGAATGTTGCCAGTTGAAGCCACCATATTCTATACTTGTATTCCAATGAAAATCCATAAATATTGCAACAAAACAACACAAAAATGCCATCACAAGCAGCAAAGAGTTAACATAAAATGGAGCAATGGAGACGACAACATGAAACACAAAGAAGAAAAAGAAGAACAAATAGAAAGAAACTGCCATAAATTTTAACACAAAAAAAAACAGAAAAGAATACAAAAAAAATACAAACGTAACAAAATGTTCATTCGAATAGTCCATAGATCAAAAATGCATGGCAATACTAAACATTGGAAACAACCATCATCATACATTTCATACAATTTTACCTTCATAAAATTTTATTGAACTCATACTATTCTCCTTTACATGCTGTTATCACAACCTTTAGCTATAAAACCTCCATTTAGTTAACTTCCTCTTCTTGTTCTACAGCATCTTTCCCTTAAAGATGTTTCTGCAGTTTTTAACTGAAATACTTCTTAGATATTACCACCCAAATAAATTTTTTTTTTTGTTGTGCAAAGCATCAGCATAAGAAAATTCTGTTATATTTCACCTGCATGTGAAGCTAGGTAATACTGACATTCGCCGCCATCATAAAATATAATGTTACAGTCAAGAAAATTTATATATGGGTGTGTGTGTGTGTGTGAGAATGTATGAAAAAAAAAGGGTTTCGTTTTATAGTTTTTGTTATATGTGTTCGTTACAGTATTGTATTGCATGTACTTGATCCTTTATTATTGTGCACATATAATTTTATTTCAAGGTAAACGATTAATGAGGCCAATAAAATTGAATAAACCTTGAGGGATATTTTAAACAATCAGAATTTTATTATTTATTAATTATAGAGAAAAAAACTTTCGCCTAATTCATAAAATGTAGTTGTAAGATCGTATTTAAAGTTAGTAAATAAATAGGAATTACAATCTCCTTATGTAGATTTTACAAAGTACAGCTCTGAAGACAAGATCATATATTTTTTTTAACTTAAAATTATTTAATGTTAAATTATAATAAAGAAATTAAATATTTTTCATTGTATGTTATCTTTCCCACCTCAATGATTTTATAATTACCATTTTTTATAACCATATTGAGTGCTCTTAAAAAGTGTGTGCGAACAGGCTAAATTTAGACTTAGCTAATATATTTTTGAAATAAAGGCTGGCAACGCAATTAAGAGCAGATTTTTGTGAACTAAATTATTTGAAAACCTAAACTAAATAACTTGTCAGTTTTTCAAAACTCAAAATGCTTTCTTTTAAAATAAAAATATTTAATTTCTTTAAATATTTTGTGTTTCAAATTATTTTATAATTGTGTTTCCATAAATTCGCATAAGTAGCTGTGGCCCAGGGTGGAAATTTTTTAAAATTCTGGATAATGATCTAAATGTAATGTCAAGTTGGGATTCCGCACACTTTAGCCTAGATTTTTGAATGTAGTAAGTATGACAGAAGAATTAATTTAGTTTAGCTTCAATAAAGGCTGTGTGCGGGGTAGCCTTAAGACTTTTTTTTATCAACTACAGGTTGGTTGAAAAGTTCCCGCGCTCAAAATGAAAGAATACTGTTTTTGTTACGAAATATATATTTTTTTATTCAATATAATCTCCTAGAAGCTTAATACACTTGTTCCAATGATCTTCCAATAATTTTATCCCATCATTATAATGGTTTTCCGGAAGCTCTGCAAAATAACCGTCAACGGCTGCTATGGCCTCTTCCTTCGACGAAAAATGCTTTCCACGAAGGAATTGTTTGAGATTTCTGAAGAGATAGTAGTCACTGGGAGCCAAATCTGGTAAATACGCTGGATGTTCAAGCAATTCGTACTTTAATTCTTTGAATTTAGCCATCGTCAAACCACTTTTGTGAGCAGGTGCATTGTCTTGATGAAAAATGATTTTTTTCTTCTTTAAACCAGGTCTTTTCTCACGAATTTTTTCATCCAGCTGATCCAAAAGGCTGCAATAATATTCAGAGTTGATTGTTTTACCTTTCTGAAGATAATCAATCACCAAAATTCCTTTTGCATCCCAAAAAACTGATGCCATAACCTTCTTTGCTGATCGTTGTGACTTCACCTGCTTTGGAGCTGAAGAACCATCTTCAGTCCACTGTAAAGGTTCTTGTTTCAACTTTGGATCATGGTGGTGGATCCAAGTCTCATCCATAGTTATAAAACGACGCAAGAAGTCGGTTTTATTCGGCTTAAAACACTCCAAATTACGCTGAGAAATTTGTTTTCGATCCAGTTTTTGTTAAATTGTTAATGTGTGCGGCACTAACTTTCCAAACAGTTTTTTCATACGTAATTCTTCATGTAAAATATGGAGTACTCGTTCGTCTGAGATGCCTATGGCATTAGCAATTTCACGCTTAGTCAAACTTGGATATTCACTAACCATATTATGTACCTGCTCAATGATTTCTGCTGTGGTTGCAGTTTTTGGTCGTCCTTCGCGTGGATCGTCTTTAAGGCTGGTACGACCACGTTTAAATTCACCCGCCCAAAATTCAACGGTGCGTTTTGAAGGTGAGGACTCCTTATACACTTCTAACAATTGTTCATAAATTTCCTTTGCTTTTAAACCCTTCAAAACAAAGAATCTAATGACTGCATATTAAAAAAAAATCAATGACACGTCAACTTCAAATGGCTTGTAAACAAAGAAAGAATTGACAGAATGACTTAAAACTTTGCATGTGTTCTTAGGACAGTTATACCAACTTGAGAAAAAAAAAGTTTGGAGCTAGCAGTGCCATCTGTTGGTGATCGCAGAAACTTTTCGACCAACCTGTATAATTTTTGGTCTCCAGAAAAATACTCTTGGATACCATTATATTTATTTAGTTGCTGAATTTATATATTTGGTAGCTGAACTCTATACAAAACTTTTTTAAGTTTTAGAATGTAAAGCACGAGATAGCTCTTTAAAATATATATCTTTCCTTTATGTTACTTTTTAATAAATATCAAAATTCTCCAAAAAAAATTGTCTACTCCCTATAGAATATGTTATATCTTTTTTATACTTCAAACACGAAATAATACCGGTTACTTTGTGTACTCTATCAGCTATCCGAATTCCAGCTAAATCGGAGTTTTAACTAGGAAGAGTAATCTTGTTAGAGAATTAAAAATCTTTTTGACATATGAATATCTAGATAATAAAGTCGTTTACAAATTGCGGTTCAGAACATATTCCTACACTCAGAATATTATGGTTAGTTTTCCGTTCCATTTAAAAATAAAGAAACATACATTTATTTTTCAAAGATATATTTATATTAACTTTTTTATACATTTATTCGAAATAATTTACTATCATTTACCATTTTTTTCAGTTTCATTAATTTTTTTTCAATTGTTTGAAATTTAATAAAAATTTACCCACAAAACGGAAACTTGTGGCTTATTTGTGCCCGTAACAGTTATTAAAAATTTAAATTTTGTTTGCTGTCTGTTCAAAAAAAAAATATTCTAAAAATTTCAATTTGTTTTTTTATATACAAAATTTTTTAATACAAATTACAAGAACTTCATAAACACACATACATACACAAACACATTCACACAAAAAGTGTTTATACCCTGTAGGAAATGTCGATAGTTAAACTGTACTGATTCACTATTGACTTTGTTACCAGTACTACTGACTAATTACACTAGGTCACAAATAACAAACTTTTGTCTGTTATTTGTTTCTAGCATACTTTTTCTCATGGATTTGGACCTACTGAACACGAAAATGAATTTTAAAAATTTTTCTGTCGATTGGTTTGCGAGATACAAATTTTTTAATTTTTTTTTTTAATTTTTGGAGGTACACTTACTATTTTGAGCATATCTTTAGTCTTCTTTGACCTATTTTATCCTACTACTACTCAAATTAAAGACAATTGAGCCGTCTACAACTTATTCTCAGAAAATTTTCAAATCGGGTTAGTAGTTTTGATGTTGGCGGCTTAAAAAGGTTAAAAAACTGCGTTTTTTTAGTAAAAATGTGGCTGAAAAATTCATATAAAAATTCATATAAAATGTAAAACGCGATGTTAACAGCGATTTTAATTTTTTTACGTATAGCTGACACTTTTCCAAACAAAATAAGCCCTTACTTAACAAAATCTGATGACAAATGGCCGACTTATTATTTTTTTGGTAAACGACCGAAATTCCGCTTTTTCACGATTTTTTGATTTTCATTATTTGCACAGCTTACCTACCCAACGCAAACGAATAAATACATTTGAACTTAATTTAAAATAAACAAAGTAGTCTTCGTATATTTTTTTTTAATTTATTTACAGCACTACATGCTCATACATATTTAAACATAAGGAGACACGGTTATCAATTGCATTTCAAAACTGTCTGTGAAAGTGTAAAGAAGTTAATATTTAGAAAACGCAAGGAAGACAATGAGCAAAAGACTACGTGTGTTCGAGTGTTTGAACGATCCAGACAATTTCTGCAATGTTTGTGGCCAGTTTATAAAAAAAAATCACGCACACAAGTTTACTCCAGCAGTACAATTGCACTATTTGAATTATTTTGGTATTTCACCAAATATCACAGAACCATGGACACCTAAGTCGCTGTGTGATCTTTGTTATATAATCTTAACCAACTGGGCAGCTGGCGGAAGGTAAGAATTTTTATTTAAACACATTATACATAGCGAATATAGTAATTTATTTTAATTTTAGCCGCCATATGAAATTCGATACACCAATGATGTGGAAAAAGCCGCTATGCCATTCCACAGACTGTTATTTTTGCCTCACCACAAACAGTGGGGTAGGAAGATTTTTTAAATGGAACTACGCTCAAGTGGGATCGTTTGCGCTTCCAGTACCACATTCGCATGATGTGCCATATCCAGTGTGCCCTGGTGCATCTCTTCAAAAAGCAGAATCGTCAGAAGAAGAGTCTGAGTCAAATGCAAGCGAATTTGAGCCGGGTGCAAAGCGAAAATTACTGTCACAGGCCGAACTAAACGATTGGGTGCGCGATTTTGGTCTCACTAAGGAGAAATCCGAACTTTTTGCGTCTCGGATGATACAGTGTGGATTTGCGGCTTCAGAAGTGAAAGTATCAGCGTACAGAAACCGTCACAAGGAGTATGCAAAATTTTATACAAAGAAAGACCAAATATGTTTTTGCAGCGACATTTCAGGCTTGTTCCAAGAGCTTCACCAAATTCACAACCCCAACGAATGGAGGTTGTTTATTGACAGCAACAAAGAGAGCTTGAAGGCAGTTCTCTTACATAATGGGAATGAAAAGCCATCTGTTCCTATTGCTCATGCGGTTCATTCAAAGGAGAACTATGAAACTATGGACATTTTGCTGAAATGCATAGAGTATAGGAAATACAATTGGAAAATATGCGCCGACCTTAAAGTTGTGGCCATTCTGTGTGGACTCCAAGGAGGCTATACGCGACATTGCTGTTTTCTGTGCCTTTGGAATAGCCGCGCTGATGATCAGCATTATATAAAAAAAAAATGGCCGGTACGAACGAAACCTGTAGTTGGAGAAGCGAATGTTCAGCGCAAACCACTAATAGAGAACCGTGAAAATATAATACTTCCGCCGCTGCACATAAAATTGGGTTTGATTAAAAATTTTGCCAAAAAATTAGACAAAGAAGGTGAAGCTTTTGCCTATTTACGGTCAATTTTCCCTTACCTTTCGCTGGCAAAAATTAAAGAAGGAGTCTTCGCAGGACCCGAGATAAAAAAAATGTTGAAAGATGAAAAATTCCCAAAGCTGTTATCACCCATCGAAGCCGCAGCATGGAATTCCTTCAGGCTTGTTGTGGAAAACTTTTTAGGAAACAACAAAAGCCCGAATTATAAGGACATAGTTGAGGATCTGGTAAAGAACTATGAAGCCATGGGAGTGCACATGTCACTTAAAATACACTTTCTGGATTCTCATTTGGATTTTTTCCCTGAGAATTTAGGAGACGTGAGCGACGAACACGGCGAGCGCTTTCATCAGGAATTGAAGGCTATGGAACGACGCTATCAGGGCAACTATGACACGGCTATGATGGGTGACTATATTTGGACCCTAATACGTGAGACCGATTGCAGCGAATACAAAAAACAAAGAAGAAGTCAGCAGTTTTTCCACATGGCATAAAATGTACACTTATATCTTTGTTTTTACTCATTTTTTTGTGCGTTGATTTGCTTAATTTAATTAGTTAGTTTAATTTCGTTAGTTTAGCTAATTGTGCGATACATTGAGCATGTAGTGCTGTAAATAAATTAAAAAATAATATACGAAGACTAATTTGTTTATTTTAAATTAATTTCAAATGTATTTATTCGTTTGCGTTGGGTAGGTAAGCTGTGCAAATAATGAAAATCAAAAAATCGTGAAATAGCGGAATTTCGGTCGTTTACCAAAAAAATAATAAGTCGGCCATTTGTCATCAGATTTTGTTAAGTAAGGGCTTATTTTCTTTGGAAAAGTGTCAGCTATACGTAAAAAAATTAAAATCGCTGTTAACATCGCGTTTTACATTTTATATGAATTTTTATATGAATTTTTCAGCCACATTTTTACTAAAAAAACGCAGTTTTTTAACCTTTTTAAGTCGCCAACATCAAAACTACTAACCCGATTTGAAAATTTTCTGAGAATAAGTTGTAGACGGCTCAATTGTCTTTAATTTGAGTAGTAGTAGGATAAAATAGGTCAAAGAAGACTAAAGATATGCTCAAAATAGTAAGTGTACCTCCAAAAATTAAAAAAAAAAAATTAAAAAATTTGTATCTCGCAAACCAATCGACAGAAAAATTTTTAAAATTCATTTTCGTGTTCAGTAGGTCCAAATCCATGAGAAAAAGTATGCTAGAACCAAATAACAAAATGGCTGTTGCCTAGTGTTATGCCCCAGCCAACGCTTTCTGCTATAGACATTTAACATCCCAGCAAAATAAGAGCAGAGGAAGAAGTAGTTAAACTCTACATCTACTGAACACGAAGTTGCGAAAATTTCGTTGAATAGTTTGTTTCGGTGCTATGAAAAATCGATGAGCAGATGGACTTTTTCATTAGTTTACGGAAGTTGTTAAATATAGGGACTACAAAATAAATATAGGGAGTGGCTTTTTTTAAGTTACAAATGTGATTTTGAACACGCCAGGAATTATTATTCCGACCAGGACAAAGTAGACATCACTGTTATGCAAAATATTTTTTTAATAAGGCATTAAATGACTGCCGGAATTAACCATTTATGGACCAACTAAATAATTGTTTTTTTACTATTTGTTTAAAATGACTTCTTACAAATCGAAAAATTTGCACTATTAACTTCTCTGGATGTTATGAAAAAGAGATTCGTAAAGAATAACATCCATTTTATTTTGCTGGGATGTGCGCGTTATTGCGAATCTACAAAACTATTGACTAGGTGTTGACATTGGAATCAGAGATTCACTAGTGCATTTTTGTAATTCTAGTCTACACTTTTGGAACTTTTTACTTGATTTCCATACAAGGAAGGAAATAAGATTAAACAGGTGCATTCATTTTTTTAAAATTAGATATTTTATTGATAAAATTTTTTTTATAAATTTTATTAAAGTAAAAAAAATTTTCTTACAAATTTAGACAAATAGACGAAATTTAGACAAATTTTCAAAAGATGTAGACAAATCTTCAAAAGAATGTATAAAATTATCCACAGGTTCCGTAAAATCTTCATCAGGCTCCACAAAATCTCTAGAGTTGCAATTTTCACTAAAAATTGTTGCCTCTTTCTTGTTATTTTTATTTTTAAACAAAATTCATAGTTTTTTCCACATGTGTTTTGTAATTTCTTTTGCTCATTATATATTTTGTTTAAATTTGTATATTTACCTTTTAAATTAATTTTTCTTTATATTTTTATTAAAAACTTTAATTTTGCATGCAGCTAGGCACATGTATTTTCAACAATATAAAACAATAAAAAAATCAAGAACAAGCACAGCTTTGCAGCTGCAAAAAAGGAATGTAAAAAGTATAGACGCTTTGTGGACATGTCACCAAAAAGTCACCCAAAATAGTCAACAAAATTGGTGACTTGTAGATACTTGACACCAGGCTTCCTACAGGGTAGCTTCATATGCACACATATATTTTGTATTGTACGAGTATATTATAAAAAAAAATACAAAAACGGAAAGAATTTCAAATATATGAAAAAATAAAACAATTATTTTTTAAGGATTTGTAGGTAAAATTTTGACATTTATTTTAACTGATTATATCATTTCTTTCTTACGGATGTGTCAGTTGATTAATCAATATTTAAAAATAAATAACAAATGGCATTTAATTTAAACGAAAATTAAGTAGACCGGTTTTTAAATGAAGTATCATTTCTTTTAAATGATATTTTCAGTTATTTTAACTTACAAACTTTTTTAAGTGTATATCTGTAACAAATAATCTACTAATCATGCCTGCTCTAATGACGCTCTTGAAAAACTGCTGTGTATTTATTTTCTCCAAATTCTTATGATAGGTGAGCCACATAGGAACCCTTTTGATCTTTCAGGTTTTAAAAATATGAAAAGTAATGATCTTCCGAGATGTGAGAGCTGGGTGGAACCCTTTTAAAATCTTCCATTTGTGAATGTCACATTTTTTCTCGATAGAAAATTTTCGGTTCAGCTATTCAAAAGGAGTCACTGCATTGACCACGACTGTATGCCTCCTTTAAAGCTGATTTATTTTACGGAGCCTCGAGGTAGTTTTATGGTCTACGGGAGTGAGTATTTTTCAAAGTTTCATTCCAAAGGGAAGGTGTACGTAAGAAGGACCAAAAACCAGTAGCAATGTAGCATGTAATAGCCTTCTTACTATAACGACACTTGGAGTATTGCTTTAGAATTCCTTAAGCTTACATTAATAGCTCTTAATTTAATTTTAATTGCTATATAAAACTTACTGCGTTGATACCTCTCCACAATGATGAAGGTTTAGAGTTCGAAATATTAAAAAAAAGTTATGAAGGTGACAATGTAGCTAGACCTCCCTAGCGTTATAAGATAAGAGACGATAAGTCTCGAAAAGAAAAATGGATCAGTCAGATTTGATTACATCCAAGGTGCCCCACATTCACTTAGGAAATGCCAGGAGTCTCAGAATTCCGATTCAAGAGATTTCCTCCAAAGTCTCTCTCTCTCCCCACAAAACCTCCTATTATCACTGGTCAGCTCTTCTGCTCTCTAAAATGAACCGCATTTCAGCAGTGAGCCCTTAAGACTCCTATCAGAACTTTCTAGTTAGTTCCTAATTCCTAGAAGAATTTTTTTGTAAGTTCCTTAGGATTTTTGCTTAAGTTGCGCTAAGATATAGCTCACTTTTAAAGTGATGGTGTCCGAAGTACTTTAAGTTCTCTTGGCAAATGCTAGGAGCTTTAATATTAGAAATCTTAGGGGTTACTTTATCTAGTTTAACTGATTTCTTATCAGCCTTTGTTAATATTACTGTTTGTTTTAATTTTATTTTCTCTTTTTACCTTAATTCATCAAATTTGGTCTTTATATGAGTTTTTAAATTTTTCATAGGTTGATATTAATTGATTCCTCCAGAGAAGAATTGTGGAAAGCGTCTTTAACTGCTTGGCCATCCCCACAACATTAGCGATTTTTCTCAAAATTCTTGATATAAGATTTCAGTTGGGCATTGTTGTGTATAATTAGCTCATTAACCTGTTGGACAGAAGGTTACGTGTTCGATTACAACGTCATCCTTCAATGTTCTCATAATAGGGCTAGGAATAATTTAGCAAACTCTACAAAAATGGTGGAAAACAACTCTTCCAAGATTTATTAACTTGCACAATTACAGTATTGTCATATATGAAGCCCCCTATTCCCTAATTTTTTTCCCAAGAAAGCAACATATTAATTATTGGAAACAATTTCCTGAAAGTTGCGTCCTGTGTTCCTGTGAATTTTCTTAAATGCTTTTTGGGGTGTACTTTTCCATAATAAATAGTGTCCTACTTTTTCCTATAGTGGTCATTAAAAGGTTCTCTTGCAGCACTTTGAACTGGTTGCATATACTAAATAGTTTGTTGCTTATTTGTTGGCTGTAAAGTGATTGCAACTTCTCTACTTGGCAAATTTTTAATAAGTATTGTTTGATAAATACCTGCGGGTTTCGGAACAGTTGGTCTTATTTAATCTTATGTTTCTGATCCATAACGCCTTTAGAGCTGCTTGGCTATGTTCCAGTGAATTGGAATCAGGGATAAAATTGTTGCTGTCTCGCATACTACATATAGTTCTGCTTGAAAAAATCTTGCAGTAGTAGCTTGAAATATACTCCAGTTGTTAAGGTATTCCTTTTACAGTGTTTTTGTATCCAATGTAAAAAAATATTCATCGTTATATATCCTCGCCAACAAAATAACTTTGGATCTAGAGAGTCTCTTATGAATTCCTACTAACCAGCCAAATAAATCTCAGTTTGGTAACATTGTAGTCACTGTTTTAGTTAGTACTCACGGTAGCAAGCAATCGAACTCCACAAACTATTTAAGTTCAAAGAAGGTGACCATAAAGGCCATCTGAAGATCCTTAATGAACATGACACTATGTAGTAATCAAATAAATCCAGTGATTGAACTAGGAAGAGAATACAAAGTTCAAATCCCAACATTAAAAAAATGGAAGGAAGATGCACAGAAGTGGTATACTGACGGATCCAAAATTTCTAGCGGAGTTGGAGCCGGTGTATACTGACCTGGGTGCAGAATTCACATGCCTCTGGGCAAAGATTTACCTATATTTAATGCAGAATTATACGCTATAGCAACGACCGAACTTCTGGAAAGGAATCTTGTGAGAACAAGGATAAACTTAATGTCGGACAGCTAGGCTGTAATAAAGGCCCTGAAAACCCCATTTATCACCATAGATCTGTGCTAGAGAGCCATAAAGCCCTCAACCAACTGGCGACCAATAAAACAGTAACAATTATTTGGGTACCCGGTCACAGTGGGCATGAAGGCAATGAAAAAGCTGATGAACAAGCAAGACTAGATGCGAAACTGCCATTTATAGACCCGTGTCCTCAATTTGGTTTCACGAAAAAGGACATCACAAATATGATAACGGATCTGATCAAGACGAAATCCGTTGAATATGGGAACAAACAGAAACCATTGAAACATTCAAAGAAATTCTTATCATGCAATGAAAAGATGAGCAGAGAAGAACTTCAGATGAACAGACCAAATCTAAGACTCCTATGTGAAGCACTCAGAGTACACTATCCATGTAATTACATCCTAAAGCAAATGGGGCATGAACGAGATAAGACATGCAGATATTGTATTGAAGATGAGGAGACCATGTCCTGCCTTTGCATACCTACGATTAATCACATTTGGCAGACCTAATATCATGGAGGAACAATACAAGAAGCTGGAAGTAAAGAACATTGTACTGCTACTCAAGGCTGCATTGGAAAACAACTGAGGAAAATACTAGAGGGTACACAATAGATCTACTTGGTCGCGGTGCTGGAGATACAGACTGCTCAACCCAACTACATAGTAAATCGTAGTACTGACAGTGAACTTTTCGTGGACATAAAGTACATGTTGTTCTGTACTTTCTGGGCGAACTAGAGACTCAAAACTAGAGTAAAAACTACTTACACAGCATCAGCCCTACTCTTTATCAATTTCAGCGTGAGTAAGTTTCAGTGACACCATACCAAGTTTTAGCTACAGACAATGAATTCCGGCTACACACTTCGCTGATAGCTTCCAAAATTTTACATTTTACAGACGAGTTGTAATCACGGATATTCGCTACCCTATCCCAAAAACGTCGTTAAGCTAACTAAAATCTCATAAATCTAATCTTGTAAGCACAGGAAGACTGATATCTACAGCCACCCATAACAGTGCATAAGGTTAATACCTCAGATGTATGAGTCATCCCTTTTTTGTCCATAAAATTCACAGAGAACATGACTATCGAAGAATATTCCAGTAACCACATTAATTATCATCTTGCTAAAACATACTCCAGTTTTCTTGGGTTATACATTTATCATAATGTCGGAGTCACCTACATCCTTCTATCATAAGGTGTAAATTAAGGCATAGACTCCCCTAACTGAATCAGTCGAAACTACCAATGATACCCAATTCTATATCAGACAACATTTCTCTTACTATTTAATAAATTTATATTTAATATACATACAAAAATTTCATAATTCCCATAACAAGTTGCAATGATTTTAATTCAAACATCCTTATGATACCTTCAACTTTTCCTTAAATGAATATAAAAATCAAAGCAAAAAAAAAAAACTCAGACTATCCTAAATAAGAATTACATTTCATTCATTTATATTGTTGGTCTTTTCTTTTGTATATTTATATTATTTAAGAATTATTTTGACACAACTTGGACTTTAGTACAAAAATGACACTATTTGTTTTCTGCAGCATACAGTGCTTGAGCTTACAAAATGCAAAAGGCATACAAGCAAACATATGTACATAAATATTCAAGTATTCGTGTTGTGTTAGAAGCAGGATCTTTTCATACTGGACACATTTATTTTTATTTTTTTTTTACTCACAAACACACACACAGAAATATTTTCTTGTATCATAGAGACAGGGAGTGAGATTGGTGCATATAAACGATACACGAAAGCGCAAACAGAATTTATGTTGTGACATTTTAAATTGCGCAATTTTTATGAAATCCTTGCTGTATTTTTTTATACTCTTTCTCTCTGTTTTTTTTTTTTTCATTCTTCATTTCGACTTTTGTTTTGAATTTTTCTACAATTCTTGTTTGTTGTATAATGTCAAGTATTGCTGTTGTTGGGTCCAATTCGTATCAAGTCGCACATCCTTAGAAAAATTTATAACAATATTCTGAGAGCACATCTCAAAACAGAAACAAAACTTAAAAATGAAAAAATGTATGTAGAGTTATATAAAATGTGACTAAACATGTCCAAGCATATACTCCATATACATATACGTGGGGTTATTCTGTAAGTAATTTATTAGCTGGGGGTAGGTACACAAATTCAAGAATTTTTATAAGCTGCAATATTAGCGAAATCCTAACAAGAGAATTCGATTAGCAAAATTCATAAAATTCCTCTTCTTGGTTTTAAGTTATCTTGTAAAATCCTATATGACACCAGTTTGTTTTTAAGCCATTTAGTTTTGTAATGGACATAATTCTTTCGAAGGGGACCAAAATATATAATTTAATCGTTAAAGACACTACAAGAAAATATGGAACTCAGCTTTGGTATAATTTATAAAGAGACATTAAGGCTACGGACTAATTCTAACTACACCTCCGGCTGAACTAGAAAAGTATGGCTAGTTGGTAAGTCTTTGCTGCAATCATAGAACTTGAAATAGCGTTATGAATGGGTGGTGGGTGGAGAGAGGATTGCATAAACTTCCTGGTTAATAAATCTTTTTAAGGTGGAAATTTTTGCAGATAATATGAATAGGAGGAGTCGAAATTGCCTTATAATGTCATGCAAAATTTTTAAATAATTATCTGGATAATAGAACCGAAAAGCGGAAAAAAAGAAAGCAAATATTGCATACAAAGCAAGTAAAATAATGTTCGGTGCCAAGTGGAGTATGGAGACTAAAGTTACTTTTTGGATTTATAGTTACTTTTTAGAGTTACAGTTACTTTTTGGATTTAGAACTATTTTACTGTATGAGATTATGGTGTGATATAAAACCTTCGATAGTGATGTGACTCTCGATGTGTCTTAGAAAGTTCAACATCAGCCAACTCAGTAAATGATCAACTACACCCGACGCCAATTGAGATGTTTGCTTGTCCTAGGATTATATAGTTAAATGGCATATGATCAAAGAGTCAATTTGGTATAGCCTCATTATCCCAAAGCCGAAAATATCTCGAAAATAACTCCCACAATATAAGTTGGAACTATGAAGGAAATATTTTCGGTCAAAATTCCAACAAGAAAATGGATATAAAGCTCAGAATACGCCTCGTAATTGCCATTATATTTTTGAATTCTGTATTATGTTCACCGAGCACTTTGCTAAAAAAAAAATCAATTTGAGGATGAACGGCCTTCGCTGGGCCTGAGGTGGTTTCTGCTATGGGGTATAAAGAATACCTGCTTCGCTGATCAGAAGTATTTGGCTGGCGTCCGGGACTGATATCTCAGGTCAAAATTAAATATTTGACAATATTTTTTTAAGATTAGGTATATGGTGCGTATACTTTATTTCAATGCGCATTGAAATAAAGTATACGTTAAAAAAATTTCACTTTAATAAGTTTATATAGAACTTTGACTTTTTATGTAAAAAATTACTATTAACATGAACAAAATGTAATGTATGCTAATTGTTTACTATTTAATTAAAAAAATAAAATTTTGCAAAAATGAAAAATTTTGATACATTAAAAAAAAAATGAGCGCCCATGTAGGCTATTTGATAGCGTGCTAGCTTATCTGTGCGTGGGTCGTGGGTTCAATTCCCACCATAAGCTCTGTTCAGTTTTTGCTACAACGAGAAGATAGCCTTCGTTGATAGTGCTGGGTTAGGGTATTAGGATATTATTCGTAAATTTATGAGGATATCGGAACCAATGGGCAAGTGGCCAACGGTCTTTCAAGCTGAACTACAGGCTATACTCATATGCTTGACTAAATATTGATAAGATCTTAATTTTTGATTAAATGAAAGAGAATGGATCTTATATTGATAAGTCTTTTATTTAATGTCGGCAATTATGTATGCAATACAATATCAGATAAATATCCGCCTCTGTTAGCCTCACAAATTCGAGACCTTTTGAACACATTTTTTACTACATTCTCACACATTTCACGCGGTATTTCATTAATTTCATCACGAATAATTTGTTTGAGTGGCTCAAGCGTTTGTGGTTTGTTTGCATAAACCTTGCTTTTCAGATATCCCCACAAAAAGAAGTCCGGAGCAGAAATATCAAGCGACCGTGGAGGCCAACCAACATCACAATTTCTTGAAATTAATTGTTGTGGAAAGAGGTCTCGCAGTAATTCCATTGTAATCCTGGCTGTATGCGATGTGAAGCTATTAAAGAAGCTATTGTGTCAACTGAATCTTAAATGGAAATAAATGTAAATCCTCGTTCAAAATTCTGGCCAAAGTTGTTCTTTGAAGACCAAGCTCCTGAGCACGACGTCGAACACTTTCTTGAGCAGCAGTAATGTTTTCAGCCGATCTTGCAGTACGTTGTGGTCCATGCTTGGACCCATCACCTACAGACCCTCTTTTTTAGAAATCATTCACTATAAGATAAATAGCACGTTTTGTTGGCACGTTGTTTCTCCCAAAAATTTTACGTAACTTTCTCATAGTCACAGTAACCGAAGATTGATTTTGATAAAATGTTTTAACAATTAAAACATATTGGTTTATCGAATACTTTTCCATAATAAATTTGCCACGTGTCTACTTTACGACTGCCAAATATGAACTGTCAAGACTAATATTTACCAAAATTTTGATCGTCTCAGAAAGCCGAGCAGCACTCTTATAACTTTTTCTGTGTATTCTCCATGATAACTAAATTAAAATTGGAAAAATTTTTCGTTTGGGAAAAAATTTTCTATGATCTCGAACCAGACTAAAAATTCATTTTCATACGTATAAATATTAAAAAGATCAACTATAAAATATATACTCCACTATTCAAATATAACTTGGCACTGTTAAAAAAGAATTGTTTAAACATTTAAAAACAATTTTAAAAACACATATTTTTAATATTAGCTAATAGCTAATTTGCACATACGGTTAAAAAGGAGAATATAAATAACACAAAAGTATTTAGTAAATTTCATCTAAACTCAATAATAAAAACTAACTGTATGTTATCATAAAAAGCTTTATCCGTTGATTTGTAAACTTAATAGAGATATCTATAATTGGCATTTTGGCACGAAGAATGTTGATGAAAGTCGTAGCGAACCAGAAAATGCATTTCGTTCAGCTTGTGTCTAATAACTTTTTCTGTGTATTCTCCATGATTACTAAATAAAAATAAGAAAAGTTTTACATTTGGGAAAAAAAAGAAAAAAAAATCTATGATCTCGAACCACACTAAAAATACATTTTCAGTATAAAATAATCAACTATAAAATATAAACTTCACTATGTTCAAAAATGTTTAAAAAAAAGTTTTAAAACCTTGTAGATAAAATGAATGAAGTAAAATAAATGAAAACGTTAATGAAATTTTCAGGACATCCTTTAAAGAATTAATTATACAAATCTGTCACTGCTAAACGGCTTGAGATAATTAAAAATAGGTGGTTTTCTCATGGCAATGAGACAAAAAATAATATAAAATACCATTAATAATATTTAAATAAAAAACCGGTCTACTCACATTTCATTCAAATCAAATGGCTTTTGTTATTTATTTTTAAATGTTGTTAAAAAAACGTATACATCAGTAAAAAACAAATGATTAATAAGTTAGAAATAAATGTTAAAATTTCATTTATTTTAAATTGTTTTCTTTTTTTGTATTAATGTTTGTTTTAAATCAAAATAATGTATACTCACACAGTCTATAGAAACATTTTGTATGAATGACCAAATGTGTGTGTGTTTGTAAAGGTCTTGTAAATCGAATTGAAATAATTAAAATAAAAACAAAAGTGGATTTTTCTTTAACAGACTTCAACGGAAACAAATAAACCATAAATTTCCATTTTGTGAGTAATTTTTTTTATTAAATTTAAAACAAATGAAAACAAAAAAATAAACGAAACTGGAAAAAATCATTAAATTACAGTAAAATAAATCACTTTGAACAAATGTATAATTGATTTAAAAAATTTATGTATATTCCTTTATTTTTAACTGAACTGGGAATTTATTTATTAAATTAAAAACAGTAAACTACATCATATTGTGAGTTTAATAATGAAAAATTTAGTGGCAAAAAACCAATAAAAGTCACGATAAAAAATGAAGATTTTGAAATTCAAAGTAAAATATTTTTAAACTATAAAAGCTACTATGGTAGTTAAGGCGTGTATTTTCTTTCTCTTACCTAGATTACAGAAAGTCTAAAACCAACAAAATCGACTTACATTTGCAAAATTTGTACGATTATAATGCTTCAACTTTGCCAACTTTGACACCCTGTAGCAACAGGGAGGCTTCAAGACTAATTTTCTAAAAGTCTAGATATTTCTTTTCAGTTCTTGTAAACATTTCCTTTTTTTTTTGATTGGATCAGTAGTTAAGAAGATCCATTATTATTTTTATTTTTGGGGGACCACTGTACATCATGTCGATCTTGTTGCTTTCTATCTTCCAAATTCTAGATATGCTTCAAAATTCAAGTCAGCCCGAACTTAAATATTCTTTCCCCAACTCATATAAAAATTTTGTGCAAATAAGAGAATTTGTTATTTTAAAGAATTATCAATTTGTCTGCATACATTTTGGTAGCTTGAGCTGGTTGTTTTTTTTTTATTTTGTGTTGCTTTTTTTTTTTTGAATATTGTATAAAACGCAAAGAATTTTTAGCACTGTCGCTGTCAAGTCATTTATTTATTTTAATGTTTACTTAAAACCTAAAGTCCAACAAGAAATTTATACAAAAAACAAACTCTCATCCAAAAAAAAAAAAAAAAAATAGAGTACCTACTACTATGTGCACTGAGGAAAAATCTACATCGCATGGAAAAAATTCATAAATATAATGAAAAATAAATAGAATTAATAGGACTTTAGATCATATAATGATATACTTTTCATTGAATTTCATTTAATGTAACACTTAATAAATATAATAAAGCAACTTCATATGAAATCTTTTTTAAATATGATAAAGAATTTTTTAAAAAATAGCAAAATAAGATTAATGGAATATTTTTTTTTCATATTGATGAAGATGTTTTCTCAACATTTATGTAAAAGTTTCAATAAATTTATGAAAAAGTTTCTTCAAATTTATGAATAAGTTTTATTAATATTTATCAAACAGTTTCATTATATTTATGAAGAAGTTTCCTCAATATGATGAAATATTTTTAAAATAAATTTGATGTTATATTAAAGTTTTATTTTATAATTGCTCTTTTTAATATGAAAATGTATTTTTAGTCTGGTTTAAGATTATTGAAAATTATTTTCAAATTAAAAAATTGTTTCTATTTTTTATTTAGTAATCATGAAGAATACGCAGAAAAAGTTAATTAAACACTTTTCTACATGATCACTATATAAAAAATCTGAAAAATTTTTTCATTTAAAAAATATTTTCTATAATCTCAAACCAGAATAAAAAAAAAACATTTTCTTATAAAAATTTGATTTTTTTAAAATTATTTAAAAAATCAGAAAAAAATGTTCATAAAACAATTGTCATAAATATTTATGAAACACTTTATAATATTTTTGAAAACTTAATAAATATGACTTAGAATTATAAAATATTTAGAAAACACTTTCATTAATATAATGAAACTTTAATTTTTCCCTGAGTGTATTACTTGTACCACCACTATGATTTACCGCTTTATGGTTATGTATGTGTAGTTTAGTGTACTTTATTTGTTTTCACTACACAATATAGTATGTGTGTGTGTATTTGTTTCATACATCTTCTGTAAAGTTTCGGTTTATGGTGTTTTTAGTTAATATTTTATACAAAATTCAAGGATTTTATTTATATATTGTATAAAATAAAATATTTTTTATGAATTATAAATCATGATCGCACATACTTATGTGTATGTGTGTGTGCTGTATTAGTTCATTTGCAAACAATTTGTTGTTTACATGGAATACCTTTCTCTTAGTTATGATACAGGAATAACTTCAACTTAGTTAAGACTCTCAGATTTTGATCTTACAAATTTAAATGAAATCTGAATTAAAAAAAATTATATGTTTTCATCTGTTTGGCAGAAAAATCAATCCCTACCAGAGATAATAAATTTAAATTTATTTTTGCTAATCAACTTCAATAGTAGAAAATATAAATTGTTTGTAAATATCTTATTTAAAAATTGTTAAAATCTAGAAAATCATATTTCAAATACGTATCGCAAATAGTTTCTCTGAAATTTTATATAAAATCCCTGAAAACTTTTATATAAAATTTCGAAAAAATAATCGAACAGTATATACATAAATTTTCAGTAAAAACTCGATAAAGTTTTTTAAAAATCTTAAATACGGCTTTGATTTTCTCAAACTCTACTAGTTATTTTGATCGAGGTCTGGTCACACTTTGACTTTAATAAAGCAGGATTTTCTTTGCAGTAGTATTTGGATATTAAATTAATAAGATAAATTTATGACAACATTTTCCTTATAATTTTTCTTAAATAAATTTCGAACGTGTTACAGAAATAAAATTATTGAGATTGTATCAAAAAGAATATTTTATTACATCGCACAAATTTATATACAGATTTTGATTGAAAACTAAAAACTTGAAACATATCCAAATAGTACCAAATAATTCACAGGAATTCCATAGTATTGTTACAGAAATTCCATTTACTCGTAGAAATACAAATACCCATATGTTAACCCTAAATTGTAAAACAATTAAATGGCAACCCTTCACCATAACTAATGTTTCTTATGTCAAACTGTAAAAGAACATTCTCAAAGCTGCCAGTATGCAGCTTCCAGACGGTGCTGCCATATTCTAGTTATTTTAACCCGCATATATAAAAACGCCAGCAAGGTGGCAAAGTAGTTCAGCTCATAAGTTAAACGCAAAGTGTGAAGAACTAAAGTGTGGCTAACGTTTAGTCTATCTGCATCGTGTAAATAAAGTGTGCTATTAAAGTGTATTTTTGTAATTTTTTAGTGACGGTTATAAATAAATATATCTATAAATAATTTCAAACAGTGTTTATTATTTGCAATATAGAAAGAACTCGATTTATTTAAAAGGTAAATAAATCAACGATTTTACAAAGGGTAAAATCGTAACAGTATTTATAAAATAGTTCCAAAGAATTACTAAGATAGCAAGTTTTCATATCTGATACCTACAAGTATTTGCTTTTAAGAAGAATTAGTTATTTTCGGTTTATACGCCAGCAGCTTACTAGATCTCTGTTCCATTATCCTTAACAACAATTATTTATAAAAAATCTTTAATTATAAAAATAGTTTTAATGTAATTTACCCAACATGATGGTACAGTCAAAATTTCGGTGCAATTTAATTCCAAAAAAAAAACTCTTAAAATTTATTTTGAGATGGCTTGATTATTAACAAGAACAGTACAAATAAAACACTCCGATTTTTATAAAATTTGAAATTTTGAAAAAGCAAATCTATGATTGACCTGCCTCTACATAGGTTTGAGATAAAAGAGTTTTAAAAATTTATATATATATATATATATATTTTGTTTGTTAGCTTTTAAAATTATTTGAATCAATCACTTTCATTAACAAAAAAAAATATCAAAATTTTCTCCAGAAAATAAAACGTCTGTATACGTACTGGTGTACCTTCACTCAATATACGTACTGGTGTACCTTCACTCAAATTATATACATCCCAGTGTAGAATTAATATTGGGGTATTATTGTTTTTTGAACTGCAAGTAATTATAACTCCTTAGCTTCTAGATTAATTTAAAAATAATAGTAATAAATAGTAAAAAGTGAATAAAATTAATTAAGTCATTGGAATACAGTTCATGGTTGTCGACTATTTTTTCCAATTTTTAGAAATTCTGCATCAATGTCATTGAACATGTGCTCTTCTTTTCTTTAATGGGACTGTAGTTTCGGTACAAGTATTGCTAGTTTACGGCATATTATTGATCAATGTAAATTCTTCAGTACTTCTGTTGATAGGCGTATTTTTTACCAATATAAATTTCTCTTCACTCATAAGATCATCAATAAAAGCATGTATTTCATTGTCTGGCGAATCTAGCTCCCCCAGCCCCAAAATTGCCATCTTTATTCTTTGCCGCTCAGAAACTAACTAAAAATTACAACAAGTCTTGTTCCAGGCCATTGTCAGCCTGCTTATGAATCACCCAACCTACAAAGAACTCATGGGTGGGTTGGGTGGTTCATAAGTAAGCTGACGGTGATCTGGTCGCTCAGGTCGAAAGTGTGCACTCCCTCTAGCGGTGATACTCACAATTTGTTCCATTTAAAAAATAAATGTTTACTAATTGTTATTAACGTTTAATGATGATCTCGAGCCTGATAAATTTTTAAGAAATATAATTTAAATAAATAATTTTAATTACTTGAAATTTTGTAATATTAATTTCTGTAAATAATTTTTAAGACCCTGGAATTCGTTTTTGGTGCCAGAATGTTTTGGAAACTGTGTAGCTTTTGAATATTTTTATTTTTTTATTTTTCTTAGAAATATTTTATCAAGAAACTGGGGTTTTCTACGTTTTTACGATAGAAATATATCGCAAGATTTATTCTGAGGTTAAAAAAGTGTTCTTAAAAAATTTTATTTTAAAGTGAAATAATAATCTCCTTTTCCATCCCTGGTGTAGGCTATAAAAATAGTTGAGAATTTAAGGCCAGATGAAATGGAAAAGTTTTTTTTTGGAACAAATGCAATCAAAGTTAAATTAATGAATTAAATCTTAAACTATAACTTTTACTTTTTGTGGTTGTATAAAGTGAACATTTCCTGTAGATTTTTGCCTCGGCAAGTGGAAAAAAATTGTAGTTGAAGTAAAAATTTCTTCGCTAAAAGATGAAAAAGCATTACGAAATTAAAATTTTGATTTAATAAACTTCTTAGCAAAGCCAAGAAAGAGCTGCCTTTTTAATATTTCTAAATAAATGGTTGAAAAACATAGATATTGCCATATTCCGCCGGAGTGATGTACAAAACCATCTTTGACATGCATCATTATAGTCTTAATGTTTTATGTCATTAAATATGCAATACATAATTTTATTTAATCCTTTGGTTGCACTATTGTAGACCATTTGATAAGCTTTGACACAAATCACAAGATATTTAACTATAAAAAAAAACAAATACAAACAAAAGGGTTGTCTTGTCTTAAACGCCTTCAACGAACACATATAGTGCACACCCAGAATAATAACGTAACGTATAACGATTTTCGCTGTAAGAGAAAATATGTCCAAAATAACGACTAACAATTGTGACTGCAAGTGAAAATAGTGAAAAAGAGTACAATAGAGCTCTTTTGCTCCTCTGTATCACATTCGTATATTTTTTGGTTTTACATTTAAATCTAATAAAAATAACATAAAAAATATATTATTTCAATAAAAATTTAAGAATCGCTTATAAAAAGTTGGAGAGCCATATAATGTCTACATTTTACTTGTCAATTTGTAGCCAAAAATACGGCACGTTGTTAATCTGTGTCTTACCTTACAAACACAATTTTTTATGCACTATAATTTTTTTTTTAGATTTTCTGTTGTTTATTTTAAAATTTATATGATTTTTTTGTTGTCGGTTTTACTATGATGGCATTTTGTCCTTTTGCGCAAATGTCCTTTAAAAAAACAGCAAACACAATGTTACGTTTGTGTCGTTTTTTTTGTTTACCAAATTTATGTATAAAAAGTTGTATAAAATAACAAAAGAATTGCAGGTTTATGAGATGCTCTATGGTATGATGATGAAAAAAGAGTACTGAGCAGCAGGAGGGGAGAAAGAGTAAAGAAGATTTTGTAGTTTAACTACTACTGTCCTGTTTGGACATAATCGCGCCTGCATTATTGGTTGATGTTTGTTGGCAAAAGTTGATGTTAAACTATACTCCTGGTAAATATATACCTTGATACTATGATGGGTTTTGTTGTTGTTATTTGTTGTCCTGTGTCCTTTTTAGTTACAACTCTTGTTAAACTGGTAAGTGATGGTCCTAAATGTTGTTGTAGCCACCACAATGTTGGAATTGTTGTTGTTGTTGATGATGCTACGTATATAACAACATTGTGGATGGAAATTTATTTTGTTTGTTATTTTTGAAGATTATGTGTATTTTGTATCCTGACAGGGATCAGCATAAAATGTTGCAAGCTGAGCTGTTTTTATTATTTTTATTTATTTTTTTTTTGTTCTTCTTTTATTCATCTTTTCATGCGCTCATATTTTTTGTTGGTACTTTTCAAAAATTCTGAGGTTTTTCCTTAATATTTGTTGTTCTTATTTTTTTATTTTTGTGCACATTTTTTGTATTGTTCATCTGTTGATGTTGCTGTTGGCTATTGTTGTTTCTGCTGCTGATTTAAATGCTACAGCTATTGTTGTTGTTGTCATTGTTGCCTTCATATACCTTTAGCTTGTAATTACATCAGAGAAGGATGTAATTTTTGTGTTTAAATTATTTCAGCAGCCTTGAATTTATAAGAAGCATTTTTTTGAAATTTTTGGATTTATTATGGGTATCGATCGGTTTTTCAACATGTGGCTGAGTGTTGTCATGCTCTTTATCATGTCGTTCTTCGTATTCTGGCCATTTTTGCTTCAGTGCGTGGCTCAAATGTATGAGTTGAGTCCAATAGCGTTCCCCATGAATCTTTCATTTTGTTTGAGCAGCTCCTAAAAAATATATATACATATATACAGAGTATAAGCTTATTGCCATTAGTATTCGGCTTTGCGAAAGATGTTGATGGCTGTCCGGCAAAATCCATAACTTTTTGCGCTTGCGGTTTTCTTAATGGATCCGATTTTCATCGCTGGTTACATTACGTCACGCGGTTTCATGTCGTATGCAACCCAGTTTCCTGAATTTTGAATTAATCCAATGGCGTCCAAAGCATTTGGCATTCATCCACAAGGAGCAATAATTCCAATTTTACATCTTGAAGCTTTCATCTATCCGCCCCTTCTCTTCGGGCTCAAATATTTACACATAGAAAATAGATTCTGTATGATTTGGTTGAAGCAAACAATATATATGCTTGTGGTGACTGCAAATCGTTTAAAACAACAGAAGTTTGGCTGAAACCATATATTTCAATTGTATGAGGAATACATTTGATTGCGACAACCAATAATATTTCGGTTGCTGCTACCAAGTTATTTAGTTGACAAGAAATTCGGTTGAGATGATGAATATGTTTTCTCTGTGTTCTTTTCTCTGTGTTGTTTGGGAAACAACCAAATGCCAGAAGCTGCCAAATATGCTCTTTCACTAAAGTTTTTTATCGGTGTCTTGTGTGAAACGCTTATTATTAACCAATAATAAAAAAATTGTTGTTAGGTTTATAAAACCCATGAAAAAATTAAAATACAAAAAGGAAACAGATTCATCGTAACAACCGAATTTCTCGCCAACTGAATGTTTTGGTTGCAGCAACCAAATTATTTAGTTGTCTCAATCAAATGTTTCCCTGATACAATTAAAATATTTGGTTTCAATTGAAATTCTGTTGCATTAACCGAATTTCGATTGCGACAAACAAATATGTCGGTGGCTCCAACCAAATCATTCGATTGGCAAAAAATTCGGTTATCACAATGAATCTGTTTGCTCAGTGTATACATGAACACATGTGAGCATACATGGTCTTGTAGATGACCATACATGATTTCATATACGACCACATACCTCCTGATCGGAAATTGTCATGATGGAATATTATGGCTTCATATTTCGGTCGATTTTTGGGATAATCCCGGCATTTTTCACTTCAAACAAATTAATTGTGCTATCAACAGGTCCCTTGTAAGTGTCTGGCTCCATTTCAGGAACTCATAATAGATGTGACCCTTCTATTCCCACCAAATACAGAGCATTACTTTGACGCTTTCGATATTCGGCTTTTGCGTTGATTTGGCTGGTGGGCTGGGCATCACATACTATTTCCTGTGCTTCAAGTTGTCTTAATGGATGTATTTGCCATCACGAGTAATGTTTTGATGCGAAAATTACTTCCCTTATGGCGTTCTAGCAGCATTTCTGAAAATCGTATTTCAACTCCTATCGACTCCGACTTGTGCGGTACCCAATTTCCTTGCTTTTGGCTTAATCCTGCTGCCTGACAACTTTTTTAAAGTATTGCCTAAAGTTATTTTTGAACATATAAAACAATTGTGTGATGGGTTACATTTCGGCTTAAGACCATATAATTTAAAAAATAAAAACTAAATTTTAATTTTTAAATGTGTATTTTTATATCGATATTTCGAATCAGCTTCGCTTTCATCTTCAGGAAATAACTAAGCAAAAATACAATATAATTATATATATATATATAATAACAATGATTACATACATTTAATTACCTGTCCATAAAGCGCGGAGTTGAAAAATGTCTGTATAGCTTAACGTTAATTTATCAACTAGTTTTCAATTCTAATCGTCGGTATTTGTTTACAGTGTGTCGGTTTACTTGAGCACACTTGTCAGAATCAGTTTTGTAGTTAAGTCTCTTATTATATGGTACACCAATTATATGTAAGATCTCAATAGTGTATCTCTTAGCATAATTACTCTCTTCTTGTAATATGCTCACATCTTAAAAATTTGGTTTGTGTCCTGTTATTGTACTATGGGCCGCGAGTGCTGTTTATAGCCTTGTAGTCCGACTTGTGCGATGATAGCCGTGTCGTTAATTTAGTTTCAGTGGTACCAACATATACTTTATTACAAGTGTTGTACCCATCACCATCGCAATTAATTTTATATACAACATGGGATTTTTCTTCATTTTCCAATTTAGATTTCGTTTTGCTAAATAATTTATTTACATTATTGCAAGTTTTAAGAGCTATTTCATATTTTTCCTTATCATAAATATCTGAGTTTTTTATTCTTTCGGAAAGTCCATGAATATACGTTAATGGTTTATATATTTTTGCCGGTTTATCTTTATTGTACATTTTTGTTGTTTTTACATGTTTTATTAGTTCCAAAGTTGTTTTCTTTGGGAAATCATTCTTTTTTAAAATGTCAATGATTTTGTTCGTATTTTCCTTATGAAACACATCATCACTAATTTCTAGTACCCTACGTATGAAGTTAGTAGCAGTATTCACAATAATCCGCCTAGAATGTTTTGAATAGAAATTTATAAGTCTGCCTGAAGCAGTGGGTTTCTGATACCAGTTCAATTTTAGTTGGTTGCCTTTGCTTATGATCACGGAATCTAAAAATGGTAGTTGGTCATGATTCTCAGTTTCTTTGGTAAATTGAACTTGTCGATTGAATGAGTTTAAGATTTTTAGAGTATCCTCTACTTTATTTGTTTTTAAAATACAGAACGAATCATCGACGTATTTAGTAAGGATCCTCGGTTTTGTGTCTAACATTTCCATTGAATAATCCAATAGTTTCTCCATGACTATGTCAGCAATGACTGGGGAGGCCGGTGATCCCATTACCATTCCTTTGCTTTGTTCATAAAAATTGATTTAATATTTGGAATAGCGTGTATCTTTGATACAGAAACTGAGGATTTCCATAAACAATTGTTTAGGAATTTGTGTGTGTCTTTCTATAATATTCCACTGTTCTTGAATTGTATTCAGAGCTAAATTAACGGGGATACTAGGAAATAATGAAACTACGTCGAAAGAAATGAGTATTTCATCATCATTTATCAAGGTGTTATTTATTCTTGTTTTAAATTCAATTGCGTCTTTAACGTTTTATTTAGACTCACTTGTCAAATTTTTCAATATATTAACAACGTATTTGCAAAGGCCATATGCCCAATTCATCATTTCTGGACGGTCTTTGTCTTTCGTTTCAAAATCACCACTTTTCCTTTGCAATACCTCTAGTTATTGTTTTTTTTTACTTATTTACTGTTTATAAATATTATTTTTAAAATAATATAGAGGGTAAGGAGTTATTATTATTATTTGTAGTTTAAAAAATAACAATACTCCAATACTGATTCTTCACTGTAATATGTTTAATTCGAATTAAAGTACCCCCATACGTATACGTAATATTTGCCTTTATAATACAAATCACTCATACGACTGTTGGCTCAGTTACACATTACTGTAACATATTTTAACAATTCTTATGGCGTTGTCTTTTCTGAAAAAATTTTTGACCATTTGAATTTTAAACGAAAAATAATATTAATAAATATTAAATAAATAAATAAAATACAATAAATAAAGTCTTGGCAAAAGAGTTTTCGCAGCCTTTTCATTTTGATTAGTAAATTATAGAGAATAAAAATTGAAAAAAATTCGACAAAGCCAGCAAGCTATAATACTTAGTATTTTTAGTATATATATATACAACCCTCTTCAATATCAACGCCCTTGTTGGGTTAATGCTTTGATGATTGTCTATTTTATATTAAATGTTTGGTGTTATAAATAGCTCTTTAAAACAACCAAACTTTTGTTTACGTATCTCGTGTTTTTCGAGTGACATTTTAAAAGTTGAAATATTAATTACACTATTATTAGGAGGAAACAAGTTATCTTTTTGGCAATAGTTTCAAGCTAAGAGCGTTAGTTTCCAGGTAGTATATCTGATTTTGGAGCTTTGGCTCTTAAAAAAATATGAATTTAATTAAAAAATGAAAAACAAGATGAAAAGATTGTGCAATAGAGTAATTTATTTAATTCTGTTAAATAAGTATAAATCCGAAAAAGTATTTTTGTATTCAAAATTCAGTACTATGCAAAAAATGGGTTTTCCATCTCTGCTATATTATATACAATCATTTATACACTAGTTATTTAAAACTAGTGTTACTATTTAGTTATAACGTGTACGGAATGAAATATGAATTGTTGATTAACTATCATTACAAAAAGGAAACAATAGAATATGAAAAAAGCAACGGTACTATTACTGAAATCATTTGATTAAATTTCAGTTTAATAGATTGAAATTAGTAGCAACTATATAATTAAAAGGGGAAGAAATTAATTTGCAAATTTTGTAAAAATAATCCAATGAAAAAACAAGGTGAATTATTTGGTAATTTTTTGTAAATGCAAATTAGAAAACTTTTATTCATAATAGCCTAGAGGGTTTCAAGAATAGAAAATCGTTTGGAAGAAAATACCGTTTTTTTTTAAAATGCCCTTTGCAATGTCAAATTCCGGAAAAATTGAGAGCAGAATTTGTGTAACGTCTGAAAATAATTTATCTTGAATTGGGGAAGATTTATAATGCCAATGAAAAAACAATAAATATGTAGAACTAATCCAATGTGCAAAAACAACAGTCGCTACTTATTTAAAATCGATAACGTGCTCCGACACAAAAATTATTTTCTGCAGGACTACACATTTGCCTTATGGATGATATGAGCTATTTCTTAGAGAATTGACATCAAAATATTATTTTTTGGGAATTTTAAAAATAAATATGTATAAAAAGTATTACTTAAAATTTAGATTACTTTATAAATAAAATTAAAAGATAGGGAGCGAAACTAAATACAAAGTACCACAAAATATGGGAACGGCCCATCGCTATGGTTATCAACTTATTGAAAATTAGTTTATGTTATGTATTTTTTAACATTAATTCTAAGTTTTTACTACTCATAATAATTGGTGAGTTCATATTTCTTTCCGCATATATTAGTAATATAGTTTTGTTTGCTTAAGGTGTGGAAAATGTTATGTGTAAACATTACTAAAAGTTGTGGTGAATTTGTAATTAGACATAAAGCATGGAATTAGAGCTTCGAAAGAGTTCATTTAATACGTAGTTAGTTAAAGAAAATTCAAATTCAAACTAACTCGCATTTTTACAATCACTACGTAGCTATTGAGACAATTTTCCATTTAATTTTTTTTTTTAATCAGTACAAAATGGGAGATATTTTGCCTAAAAAATACCTTAAATTCTAAAAAAAATCTTTGAACAGACCTTATTAATATACATACTGAATACATCTACAAAGCCTAAAGCTTCCATTTTATATTTATTTAGGACCTGAATGTGAAAAAATTTGAATTAAAAAAATTAAATTAGTTAAAAAAAAGCTACTATAAGTTCAAAAAAGTTTTTTTTTGCATAGATGAAGACCTTACAACCTAAAACATTGCTGGTCCTAGTTTTTATCTCAATACAAAAACTTTATAAAAAAATTATTCTTGACTAAATTATTTTAGAATTTCCTTTTTTGGAAATATTAATGGAATTTCCCTTTATAACAAAATAAAACTTGATCAATACTGTTTTTTTTTATTAGCAGCAGGTTGATCAAAAGTGGTTACTAAACTGACTTTTAAAAAAAGGTACAATAGAAAATATGGACTAATAATAAGCGCCAAAAATGCAAATCGTTTATCAGACAGTTAAGTAGCCAGTTGAGTGCCCGTTAAACGAGTACATATTTTAATCCTCTTACCGGCAAGCCCACCTCCAGGCGGTGTTCATGAAATTCACCAAAAAATGTTTCAAATGAGTTCCTTATAATTAGAATTTAAGCTATCCAGCAAAACCACACATTACCAAATAATGGGTAAAGTAATGTAAAGGCATAGGGGCCGATGGATTACTTTATATCTTACTTCATTGATGAATTTTACAGGCGATGAGCCTCAAAGTAATGTATATACCCATTACCTTAAAGATGATAATGTAAGTGGTTACTTATATGGTTACGAGAATGGAAAAAGTAATGTGTCTAAAAATAGATTTTTGAAAAAGAGGAATTTTTATAAAAAAAAAAATATTACAAATATTTTATTTAAAATATTTGTAATTAAAAATAAAGTGGTCAAGATGGGAATCGAACTAGAGAAATCTGGTTGCCAGTCAAGAACTCTACCCACTGAGCTATCGACGCATATAGTATTTGATTTGTTTAAACTTAACTAAATTGTTGCGCTTTGTTTTTTCCCTAGTGTTATCAAAACACACATACATTACCCTTTTGCTTACATAAAAACACAAAATAATGTATCTAAAAATAGATTTTCAAAAATATTCCAATTATTACTTAACATTTATAAATCATATATTACGTAATCAAGAATGAGTAACTTATTACTTTATGCTTGCAAATTATGAAAAAGGTAACGAGCTATCATTACAAGGTAACGCATGAGAATATCGCACCCATTATCAAAGTTTTGCTGGGTAATTCAATATCTACCAAAATTTACTAAATTTTTCAGTTAAAGTGCAGGATTTCGAAATTTTACAGAATTTTAAAAAATTCGAACACAATTTTGAAAAATCATAAAAATTATTTAAGTTGACTGAAAATAATTAATATTGAGCACAAAGCAAGACTAAATCTTTAGCTTTTAAAATTAATCATTAAAATTTATGAGGATATACAGGATTTTAACAGAATAATTTTAAAGGACATTGTTTTAACTTAAAAATGAATAGAGGGACATTTATGAAATTTGACAGAAGGAATAGAATAAATATTAAATTGTAGAATCAATATTAAATTAAAGGTGCGTTTTTGCTTAATATTGGATTTTCCGAAACAAGAAATTCACCAGTTCTTCTTAAGTAAAGGCTCGAAAATGTAATTTTTATTTTCAATTTACTTATATATTGGCAAGAAGAATAATGTGTGCCTTAACCTACTCTTTTTTGGTACATTAGCTTACGAGATTCATTTTAAACCTATTTTATACATATCGCGTTAAGTAAATAACAAAAAAAAATATTCTCTAGCTAAACTTTTTGTTTATTTTTCGTGTCCAACAAATTCATTAATATCAGTATGATCACTCTGGAAAATACAATTCAAAAAGTATAATGCGTCGTTCCGCACGGCACTTTTGTGTAGTTAGTCTGTTTCGTATCAGATGCGCTGTTTAATTAATTGAATATAAGGTAATTTCCAGCAACTAAAATTACTAGTTTATCGTCACCCGTAATTTTTTATAAATTAACTTTTAAAATGAAAAACTTAAAGCAGTATCATTGGTAAACGACAGTCTCACCAACTGGATCTAAACAGCAACATTTTTTAGAACAGCTTACCTTAGAATCTATTCTAGAAAAGGTTATTTTACCACCGGTTCTATAAAACAGATCTAAAACTGATTCCCGGCAGTCAATATGTAAGATTTAACTGTCCAAGAAACAGTTCTATAACTGGTTCTAGAATCGGTTATAATGCAACCTGTTCTAGTTTGGATAAAACGATTACTAATGCTAATGAGCAAACTTCATACAAAAAGAAACGTTTATAAAATATTAATATGAACGTATGCTAATGCAAAATAAGTTGTTCAGCAATCTGTTCTTTGAATTTTTCTTTTTACTACTGGGTAGTCAAGTGTAAGAGAAATAAGCTCTCACTCAATGTAGTTCAGAAATTTCCGGGCATCAATTCTGTAGTTTTGAAAATGATGATTGTCCAAAGGATACGACTGATCGATATCGTTTTTTGTTTGCTTTCTGCACGGTCATCACTATCGTATCATTTTGAATATTTTGGAAGTAGTGCGTATTCAAATTACTATTTCACTGTACTCTCAAATTGTATTTGATGCAGTTTAACCTTTATTCCTTAAATCATTAATGTACCATCATAAATTACTAAAATTTTAAAGAAAACTAAAAGAAATTGAGAAAAAAAAATTATGAAATTTTCAAAATTGAAATAAAGATCATTTCAATTGATTTTAAACCTATCTTCGATTGACTGTGTAATCTTTTTATTTGGTATACAAATTTTATAGTGCCCATTTTATTGTATGCTCCCACAAAAGGTTAACTTAAACCAGTTTACATCTTTTAAATGTTGCTTACTTTTCTATCAGAATTTTATCATACTAAGGATTCTGTAGATGTCATTTTATTTTTATCCATTTTTAATGGCATATCCATATAGCTTGCTCATGTATTTGTTGGGGTTTTTATGTTTATGCAAGTGTGAGTATGTGTGTGTGTGAGAGAGAGTAGTAGTAGACGATAGATGTAAATGTGTCGCTATAAATTAAAATAATTACATATAAAGTTATTAATTCACTTGTGATGGTAAATGTAGCGTATACATATTTTATGTATTCCTACATACTCCTGTTCTATCGCGTTCATTTACTTTATTTAATTCACATGCATGTTTGTTATGTGTGTTGGTAAAATGACATAAATTAGCTCAGTTTAAACAGGGTGATATGTTTTGTATCAAAAGAAGATATAATGGGAAAATATTTATATTTTAGTATATTTTTCTTATTAAAATTCATCTGTTCATCAACACAGAGTTACCCATTTCCGGAAGAATAAGTGTTCCCATTGAAAAAGTACTCTTCGTCGATATTTCGTAGCCTGTTAGCTGTTCACACCATGCTGATATTTGTTTTTTTTAACTTACTGGAAGGTTCACTGAAAAAACTAAAATCGAGTATTAATTAAAATATTTTTAAATACAATTAAAAATGTGATTGAATTTGTATCAGCAAAAGAATTTGTTATATCAAATATTTTTTTTTTTTTGTTAAAATTAATTTAAATGTTTCAAGCTTTTCACATCATGCTGGTATTTTTTTTAACACAGAAAAAAACTAAAATCGAGTTTTAATTAAAATATTTGTAAATACAATTAAAAATTTAATTGAATAAAAGAATTTTTTATATCAATTAATTTTCTTTGTTTAAATTAAATGAAATTTCTCAATTATTTTTTTTATCATATCAATTAAATTTTTAATCAAAAATCTTTTACACTTTTTAATTAAAGTTTTAATTATATCAATCAAAACATTAATTAAAGTTCCAACCAAATATCAATTAAAATTTTAATCAAACTTTTAATTTAAATTCCAGCATTAAAATTTTTATAAATTTTTTGATAAAAAATTAATACTTGTCAGTATTTAAATATTTCTAAAATCTTTGTACCAAATAGTTCTTAGCAGTATCGTGGTACTTTTGAGGTTCCAATAGTAACACCCAAAATACTATGGTACCAACTTTATCATAGCTGGTGAAGTTCCCATTTTAAATGTTAAAACACCTAAAAATCCTTAAAAAATTGTCAAATAATCAAATTTTTCTTATTTCTAAAATAATTTTTCTCAGATTTTAAATGCTAAAAATTAAAAATAAATCTTCTAGAAAAAAGGGCGGCCTCATAAAAGAATTCAAATTTTAACAAATTAAAATTTTAAAAACATGATTCCTTGACTCAAATTTTAAATCTGATTATTATTAACAAATCCTTAACGAATCGATCTGATTATTATTAACGAATTATTAACGAATCGATTTGCGAACTTCAGTTCATTATTTGAATAATTTTTAACTCTGTTCAATTAATATCAAATTCAGAGAATCAATTTCATGTTTGTTGCTTCTTTTAATAAAATCATGCAAATTGACGCTTAAATAAACATATCATTTTTATTAAAAGATTTGAGATGCAATTTTGCAATTTAAATACAGGTTGGTTGAAAAGTTCCTGCGCTCACCAAGAGATGGCACTGCTAGCTCCAAACTTTTTTTTTTCTCAAGTTGGTATAACTCTCCTGAGAACAAAGTTGCAGGTCATTCTGTCAATTCTTTCTTTATTTACAAGCCTTTTGAAGTTGGCGTGTCATTGATTTTTTTTTAATATGGAAAGAAATAAATATCTTGCAGTCATTAGATTCTTTGTTTTGAAGGGTTTAAAAGAAAAGGAAATTTATGAACAATTGTTAGAAGTGTATGGTTAGTGAAGATCCAAGTTTGACTAAGCGTGAAATTGCTAATGCCATAGGCATTTCAGACGAACGAGTACTTCATATTTTACATGAAGAATTACGTATGAAAAAACTGTTTGAAAAGTTAGTGCCGCACACTTTAACAATTCAACAATAACTGGATCGAAAACAAATTTCTCAGCGTAATTTGGAGCGTTTTAAGCCGAAAAAAACCGACTTCTTGCATCGTTTTATAACTATGGATGAGACTTGGATCTACCACCATGATCCTAAATTGAAACAAGAACGTTTACAGTGGACTGAAGCTGGTTGTTCAGCTCCAAAGCAGGTGAAGTCACAACGATCAGCAAAGAAGGTTATGGCATCAGTTTTTTTGGGATGCAAAAAGAAATTTTGTTGATTGATTATCTTCAGAAAGGTAAAACAATAAACTCTGAATATTATTGCAGCTTTTTGGATCAGCTGGATGAACAAATTCGTGAGAAAAGACCTGGTTTAAAGACGAAAAAAAACATTTTTCATCAAGACAATGTACGTGCTCACAAAAGTGGTTTGACGATGGCTAAATTCAAAGAATTAAAGTACGAATTGCTTGAACATCCACCGTATTCACCAGATTTGGCTCCCAGTGACTACTATCTCTTCAGAAATCTCAACAATTACTTTGTGGAAAGCATTTTTCGTCGAATGAAGAGGCCATAGCAGCCGTAGACGGTTATTTTGCAGAGCTTCCGGAAAACCATTATAAGGATGGGATAAAGTTATTGGAAGATCATTGGAACAAGTGTATTGAGCTTCTAGGAGATTATATTGAATAAAAAAATATATTTCGTAACAAACACAGTATTCTTTCGTTTCGAGCGTAGGAACTTTTCAACCAACCTGTAGCTGTAATAAAAGATAAGATATAGACAAGTCAATATAACATGACTTTTATATGTTGTCCATAGCATTTATTGTAAACATGAATATTTTTTAATTGATATGATTAAACTTTTAAATAAAAAAAACTTTAATTGAAATTTTCTTGGCAATAATTTTTTCAGTGTTGGCAATATTCTCCCATGAAGGGTGAGTCTACTTTATCCCAAAGTACCAGCCGCTCGCGACATGTAGATCGCTTTCAAAAGTAATGGAGAGCATGCTTAATTTCCATCTTGCGAGAACTATCTGGAGTTCAGTCATCTCTTGAATGATCGATTGGATGGTTTTTGTAGGAATCGATCCACGGGGGACCTGATAGCGTTTTTTTCGGAACAGTCGGATAATTCTATTTGATAGAATATGACATAAAGCAATTCAGTCAAAGTTCTTAGTGACGACTTCGCTCGACTCATTTCAAGCTTTCTCAATAAGCGTAATATACGTGTTGTGATAGTTGGCTTCTCCTTAAGAGATTTAGTACAACAGGGTTCATATTTTTAATTGTTATCTCTTGCATGTGATTGTGAATCCTATCTACTCTTAATTTGTGGGTGTTGGCCAAAATTTTATTAAGATGAGATCATGAGTATGCGTTCAATACACTTAGGGTCGGTCGGTGACAATTATTGGTATACCTTTTGGAACCTGTTTACACCCTGTTTTAATATTTTTTTTATATATATTTAATATGTAAGAATAACTTTCAATGTTACATCTCATGGGGTTATTAAAAAACATGTATTCCAACATATATATGAAGCAAATCGTTATATTGCTTCAAGCAACATAGGGAGCAAGCGAGGTTGGTGGAGAAAGTAATTAATCGTATGATTTACAACTTCTTGCGTAAGCGTACAAATGTACGTTCATATGCTGAAACTTTTAAAAGTAATAATTTTTATATGATTTTTAATATACAATATTTTTGCACAAAAGGTTGTAGGGAAGCTGGAAAAAAATTAAATAGTTTTATTGTATTGCAAACCAAATTGCATTTAAAATACTTTTTTTTTAGTCAGTTTTAAAAAGATGATTATGATGCATCTGTATTGTAAGCATATGGAATTATTCAAATATGATATTAAATCATTTTGTGATTAAAATTGTTCCAACAAAAGGTATTGCTAACATTTTATTGTTATATTTGCAAAATTAACTGAAAAAATAATAGGAAAAGGAAGTAAAGGTACAGGAAGTACAGTAGTACAAACAAATAATGAATATATGTGTAACTGTGATTATGTGCTATAATTTTTATTTTGTATTATACAAAATGTCCCTTTTTTTGGTTAAAACATCAGGGCCCTTATCATAAATCTGGCTGGATATGTAAGCTTGTATTGTGTGTATGTGTAATTTGAACTTAAGTATTTACTATATGTCCATATATTATCCTCTTTTAGTTTATATATATATACAAAAATATAACATAGAAGTGTTAGTAAGTATTATTATATATCCTTATATGTGCGTGTATATATGTATATATGTCGAGTTTATATTTTATTTTATTATTTTATTTCAACTTTACGATCATAAATGTCCAAAAAGGGTTTGATTTATTTAACAAACTTTTGTACTTTATTGCCGAGTATGATGGTAAAAATGTGGTTGAATTTTACATATTCTCTTTATCGTATCTTTTTTTTTTTTTTTGGTTGGATTTTTGTATTTGACTTTTTTATTTTGTTTCATACGCTCATAAGTCGTAAGTAACACAAAAGCAGATTTTTCGACAGTAGACATAGACAAAGATTTAAGATGACACAAGGACACCACTGTCGAGGATAAATGGGAGTTTACGGTTTTCGTTTGCAGTTATGAATGCTTGTATTTTGGTACACTATATTCTTCTATACTTTGGATGCCTTATGCATTCATAAGCTGTAATAGAACACGCAATAGAAACAGTAAAAGTTGTTTTGAGGTTATGAAGAATTTCTTTAACTTATCTAAACTTATGCTTTCTACAATAGTATACACAATTCTTTTTATGTTAATTTTACTCTTAGTTTAGGATAAATTGGTAAGTAAAATTGAGATTCACCTAAATTTGTATAATCGAGCTTACTTTTATATAAGTTAACCAGCCTTAAAATTGCATTGTATTAAATCTAAAGAATTCAAAAGTTGGGTACGTTTTTAATGGTAATGCAAAGAATTTATCTTCGATCTCAATGAAATTCGAATAATATGTAAAAGAGCAAAACATATAATGAACAGCCATTTTTTTTAGCATCTCAATATCAGCTTTAGGGATTTAAAACCGACCAGGTAGAAATTGCCGACCGTATTTCAAATGCACCATTGCTTTTTTTTTTTTGTTTGAATTACCAACGTTTTGCCAACGGTGACAAAATCGTTCCAAACAACAAATGGACCCTGTTAACAATCAGGTAAAATTATAATACAGTCAAGATGGTAAATCCCATATTGTGACAACGTATAAACGACCGTCTTCTTCATCGAAAAACGTTCTGCCGCCGAAATCCATAATATTACATTTAGTATCACAAAAAAATATAAAATTTATAAAATGTAATATTTCGTTTAAATTTTCTTTAAAAAGAATTTATTCAAACCCATGTTTGAAAGTTTATGTGGAAAAAATCGGCGTCATATTTTTCCAAAAAGCTGTTGCATTCGAAAGATTTTAAGGCCCTGTTCAAGGTGGCTAAATAAATTCGAAACTAAATACAAATTGGCAAAAGGGTTTAAAATTGTATTGAAAAATATTTGAAAATATTTTTAAATTTCAAAGAAATTTAGAAACCTGAATTTAGTTTAGATTTTATTTAGCCTACAGTATAAAACAGAACTACAGTATAAAATATTATACAAAACTATTGAAAACCCAAAGTTGTTAACTAAATATTATTTATCAGAATTTTCCTCTGTCAAGTTATTTACCCATGTAAAAATCGAAATATATATGAGCATACATGATCATACATGGGCCTGTATATGATCATACATGGGCTTACATGGTCATATACGTCCATACATTGTTCAATATATGACCATACATGATCTCATATATGTTCATATATCTTCGGATCTGAAATTTGAGGGTATATGGACGTATATGATCATATACGAGCATACATGAATAATATATGAGCATGTATGATAATATATGCACATATATCACCATATACCCTCAAATTTCGGATCCGAAGATATATGGTCATATATGAGATCATGTATGGACGTATATGACCATGTATGCCCATGCATGATCATATACAAGCCCATGTATGATCATGTATGTTCATATATATTTCGATTTTTACATGGGTATTTAAAATTAATCTAGTTTTTTCTGAATGTCAAAA
Source organism: Eustalomyia histrio (assembly GCA_949748255.1). Classification (NCBI taxonomy): domain Eukaryota; kingdom Metazoa; phylum Arthropoda; class Insecta; order Diptera; family Anthomyiidae; genus Eustalomyia; species Eustalomyia histrio. The sequence goes on along the minus strand of OX456526.1, from coordinate 129,110,576 downwards.
TTTTTTGCAATGTGGCAATCTTACTCCTAGCACAAATCAAGGAACCGGCCATAGGCAACAGCCAGTGACCAATCAACAAGGCTGGCAGTCTTGAAAATCTCTCCTCCTGAGGAGAGATTTAGTACGCCCCAGATCTTAGTTGAGCCTCGAAGATTCCATCCTTAGTGGTCTCCAGTGATGTAGCAGTGGAGACATGTAACTCGGATCCTGTCTTTGCTAACTCATCTAACCTCTTATTGTGGGAAAAATCCCTTCGACCCATACCGGCGTAGTCACCGACGTGACCACTAAGTTCTTCCTTACACTGACCGACGAGAATATAAGTGCCGCCCGGTTATCGACGAAGATACCCACAGTTCCCCGACCTTCAACTGCAAGCTTCTCCGATATCCAGAATCTCCTCCTAATGGACATGATCAGGTAACCCGAAGGATACTTATACGTCGCAATCCCCAGAGCCTACCCCACAACTTACCTTTGAGCTGTCGATTTATACACTGATATAAAATCCAGCTGTTTGGGTACCCCTACTGATGATGTGCATTGCATTGGCAAAAGAAAGTTAAGTTAAAGACAAGAGGGAGTAATGTTTGTGGACATATGACTTAAATTTAACTAAGGAGTAAGTGACTGGAAAGACCTCAGGAGGAGTAGTGCGGATAGTGTGAATAAAGAAGGAGGAAGAAGGAAAGGCGTTGTGCAATCCACCGGCCAATCGACAGCAAACGGGTGCGCGCTGTTAAATAAGCTGGTATTCGTATTCCAGCTTATAAGCTCGTACTCACTTACCACGGCAGAACGCGTTCTATGATAATATCAACAAAACAGTTTAACACACGTTCCGATGATGCTCCAATGACTCAATTTAGCTGTGATTGATGAGCGCGGATAGCTTCCCTTGGAAACGTTACAGAAGCTGTAAAATGGACTATGAAGCTCGTCCCAATATATGGGATTTGTATTCCATTTTCTGGCAAATATATATTGGTATAGAAAGTGTTAAGATCATATTCAGTGACATAGTTCTTGCACCGGTTAAGAAAACGAAAACACTTGTATGCTTCGGTCGACACCGGAATGATTTGATTTTTCCAGCGAATATCATGATATCATGAATTCTCATGGCCAGAACATCAAGAGCATCCAGTTCCTCAATATCGACACCCTCCCCCTTCGCCATATTTACAGATGGCAGACCTCACTATAAAGGTGATCTCACTTCTATAGGTCAACAAACAACATTGGATCTAGTGTGAATTAAAGCCTACTCGCATACTAACGGGCTTCCTTTCTACCTAATCTTTGATTATTAGCAAAACGAACATTATTTTTGTAACACATTTATGAGGTTTTCTTTGAACAAAATAAGTTTTAAAAAATATTTATCCCATTACTCCCATTTTTATTTTGATAAGGTTACAGAGAAAAATTTTTTAACAAAATACATTGTATTCAACATCCTGAATAATCAATTCCCTTGAAATGTCCATATTCCACATAAATATAATTAAAAATATTTAAGAAATTTCTTTTGAAACTCTTTTTCTGAAAAGAAAAACATAACGAAGTAACCGACATATTTAATTATAAATATTTACTTGCTACAGGGCGGCGGTAAAATGTTACGAATTACTGGTAATTTAAGCATGTTGTTGACTTAATACCGTAAAAGACACCTGCCGCCCAAGTAAATTTAATTTGTCTACTTGTTTACTTCTTACTGTTGATTCTCTGTAAATTTACATAATTGTTTGTTTTTTTCTTTTTTTTTTTTTGTAATGTGGGGGCGAGTGATGCTGTTATAATTAACCAACACCTGAACCATAACGTGTATGCACAAACATTTTCAACGCGTCACTACAGAAAAATAACAAGCAGAAAATGCATTTACACTCAAGTGGCATAGACACTGTGTTTCAAAAGTAGTCGACATTTAAGAAAAAAAATAAGTATTAATTGTTTTTGGAAATTTACAAGATTTTTATATGAATATTTGGATAAAATGTATTAAGGTGATTGATTTATATAAAAAAAAAATCATTTACTCTGTTTTTGTATTTTACTGCTGTATGGATTACAAGCAGAAATTTTACCAAATTGTGTGTAAATTGCTGTTGTAAGGGATGTTTTGGGTTACCGCGTTAAAGTAAGGGAATGCATATACTATTGGAACAAGCGGTATTTAAAGTACATACAAATAATATATTTACATTGTTATCTTACGTTGACAAACGCTGTCAACATCAAACATTGGCATTCCATATAAAGTGGCAACATCAAACATACATACACAGTCCTAGAGATTTCATATACTTTCGGTCTGATTTCTTTTGTACAAAATTACCTTATTTGTATTGTGCGGATGGTGTGTGTTTGTATAAAATTTTATGTAATGAATATTTGTATTTGACTTTTTTTTTTTGTAATACAAAAATGTTTACTCATACTATCGTGTTAGTGTTTTTTTTGTGTACCAGTATATTGAGCTCATGTTCTACGTTTACCTTGTCAGGCAATAAGTGCGCAAAGGAATGCATTTCGAAATCGCTGCACATCAAACATTACAATATACATATTCGTTCATACATACTTTTCGTACACTCAACTTATTCGACATACATAGAACACGTTGTGTAAGTAGCATTACAATAAATATCTGAGAGATTCCTTTTTTAACATGAAAATGCGTTGAGTTAATTAATTAAGATTCAGATGCAAATATTTATTATTTTTTTCGAAAAGGTTGCCGAATATTTAAATTAGAATAATAAAACATGGGAAGAGTTAACTTTTAAAGGCCAGAGTGATTTTTATAACAAAGTCGAAAGCTTATCGTCCAATTGGCTTAACATCTGTTCTGTCCATGACTTTCAGCGTATCATCGATCGCACAATAATCAAATCAAGAATCATATACCAAACGATCTGCTGAGTTTTCGGCAGCATGAGTACGTTAAGGGGAGATCTGTAGAAGCAGCATTACACGTGGCAGTTTGCCATATTGAAAGGTCTTTCGATGCAGGAATGCATACCCTCGCAGTCTTTATTGATATATAGGGGGATATAATAATAATGTCTATAGAAATTTTTTGATGTGACTAATAAAATACTAGAGAAGCGTTGGATATAATGTAAGTTAGTGCAACAAATATCAGGAACATTGTGAATCATGGCAGTGCACAGGATGGAATTTTATCTCCTATTTCGGGCTTATTATCATTCATGGTCTTTTAAGGATTTGTCCAAAGAAGTATTCGAACCCGTCTGCTACGCAGATAATGTGGCGGTATTACCGAATTATTTATGTAGGAGGGCCTCGAGGGCACTCAAAAGTTGTTATGACTGAGCATCATCTAGGGGACTGAATTCGAACCTGAATAAGATCTAAAGATAGCCTTAGGTACCTGGGATTTGTTTTGGATAGGAAACTATGCTGAGGCTACCATATCGAGAGTAGAATTATTAAAGTTCACCCTGTGTGGGCAATGTGCAGAATGGCAGTAGCGTTTAAATGGGGCTTAAAACCAGGAACTATCTATTGGCTTTACAAAAGTGTCGTAAGACCGATAACGACATATGCGTCGTAGCCTTCGATCCTGAAAAAGTGTAATATAGGAAAACTCCAAAGGCTTTAGTGGCTACCTGGCCTACCAATACTCTCTATTAGACCGATAAATGTTAAAGTTAAGTATGAGACTGCAATTTATTCTAATAGACTCGGGAAATGGTCTCTTGGAAGCCGGCGTACCCAGCAGCTGGGAGTCCTTCAACATCTGCTATGCTATAATATTTTGAATGGAACAATATGTAATGGCAGACTGCGATTTTTCTATGCCTAAACGAGAGTGGTGAATCGATGAAGGAATATTGGATGATATCCAAGGAATTTATTTCTACACAGATCGCTCCATACTGGACGGGAGAACTGGTTTAGATTTCTTTTATGGAGATGTGGGAATGGAAATGTTCTTTCGGCTCCAGGACCTCAACACGATGTTGCAGGCTGAGGTTGAGGCTATACGGAGAACATTCGGTTTTTAACCACGACTAATTACTCTAGAATGTAGTCACCTTTCTACCAGGGCTCCGTCAGTGGGGTCTGTGAATACGGTTTTGAATTGTCAGAGGGTGTTGAACGCTTATTCTGCCAAAGGACGTCTGGGTTGGGGTCAATGTGGAGTGGTTGGGATAATGGGGATAATGTTGGTGTGACCACAAGGGTCTTCCAGAGTTACCCGGATGTGGCTAGAACAAGGGATTCTTAAGACTGAAAAAGAGGGAACTTCCCAACATAATGGGTATTTTGACATGCCCCTCTATACTACCATCACACGTTTCGAAATTTGGTAAGAGTGACTGTAGTGTACAGAGCCTGAGGGGAGGTCCATGGGATTTCATGGAGCATTTAATTTATTTTTAGCAGACTTTCGCAGAAAGTAGGTCACGGGGACGTTATTCCGTGCTTACGCGGGGGTTGATTTTGAATAACTGAAGGGACACCTGAGTGACCAGAATGCTTATTATGACATAGTTATTGGAGAGCGTACAACATGCCATTTCTCTGGCATGTAAGTACATCATCCATTTTTTAATGATATTTTCATCCTAAGCTAATCTAGCTTTTAAAGGAAGACATCTTTAACAATTATAAATATCTGCTCTTAACAAACTGATTTGGTACATAAGATCCATATGGGTCGCAGCACCAGCCGACGGGCAAGATCTTGACTTAATAATCATGAACAAATTGATGGCTCGTCAAGACATTAAGTTAATGTGAATAGTAGCAATAAACCAAACTTTCAACTGACCTATAACTAAGTTGGCAAGCCTATGTTGGTCTATACATTAAAGAAAAAAAAATACAAAGTTTCTGTGTGAGTATGTTAAAAATGTGCATTGCGTTGTTTTTGGTTTTTAATGCTATTGGGTGGTTTTAAATGTTTAAAAATCGTCGTTTGGGTTGTTCTATCAGCTGGCATTCATCTGTTGCTTTGCTATATACTCGTACTTGTTGTTTAATATTACTTGCTACGAAAAGTACATACGTACATATACCACGACTACTATTTGATGTTGCTCCATTTTTGGTGTGCAAACAATTTTGTTCATTTGTTAATTTGTTTACAAAACAATCTTGTTGATTTTTTAGCCAATTTTTTAAAAAAATTTTCTTTCTTCTATAAAACCTGTTGATTTTGTCGGCGCATATAGAAAGGTAAGCTTTTTATTATTTTATATTGGGGATGTTGTTTGATTTTTTTAGACTATAACGATAGTGTTTTTTTTAATTATAATTTTGAAGGGCTTTTTGATAAACTCGTGCTATTAAAGTTGTATGTAAATTATAAGTATGAAGATTATTCTTTAAACAAAACTACCGTCTATCAAGTGCTTAGTTTGTTTTGATAAGCTTTGATATCATAAAAGCGGCAGATAAAAGAAAAATTACAAAATTAAGTTATTTATTTAGTTCGTATTTTTCGAAAGTTCTAAAGAACAGATGTTATTTTAAATTCAATATTTACTTAACGCCTTAAACAAAGATTATATATATTAGAAAGACATATTCCTGATGTAGTTCACAGTACAGTGGCCCGGTGAGAATATTTACTTTTTTACCAAGTTCCCTTTTACTGAGTGAAAAATACCAGAATCATAGAAATTCTATGCTCTCGTCTAACCCGTAAAGTATGCAATTAACCGCAATTTTGATTAACCGCGGTTTTGATAAAAGTTGCTAATCGCACTCACTTTGAAAATTTTATTTACTAAATTAATTCAATTTACTAGATTAATTTTCCATTCTAAATGCAGCATAAAAAATCAAAAATATTTGATTTTAAAGCAAACTAAAAAAGACTGAAAATAAGTGTACACACTCACCAAAAAGAAGTCTGTAATGGCAACTGAAAATTTTGCTATTATTACGGGAAATTTTGCAAATTTGCAACACATGTCTGCTGACGTATAGTATGAAATTAGTAGAAATAATAAGTTGCTGCTACTAAATTTTAGTAAACTTTTTGTAAAGTGGAATTTAAAATCGGTTTGCTAAAATCAGCAAAAAAATTTACTAAATATAATTAATATTAGTACAATCAAATTAGTATTAAAAATAGTAAGCTCTACACTCTGTAATGGCAAATGCCAATTTTGCTGTTATTACGAGAAATTTTGCTAATTTAAGCCCAGCGGTATTTTTTGCTAATCTTAGCAACACATGTCTGCTGTCATGTAGTACAATGAAATTAATAGAAAAAATTAGTAGCTGCTACTTAATTTTAGTAAACTTTTTATAAAGTGGAATTTAAAATCGGTTTGCTAAAATCAGCAAAAAAAAATTACTAAATATTATTAATATTAGTACAATAAAATTAGTATAAAAAAGAGGAAGCACTACTAAATTTTAGCAAATTCATATAAACACAGTGAGTTGTAAAATATAGCAAAATTTTAATTTATAAAAAAAAAATTATTAATAAAATGCATAAATTAGTTTAATTATTTTTAGATACACAATTTTTTTTTATCGAGCAACATATTTTTTATTTTATTTATTTTTTCAAAAATATTTTAGACAAAATTAAAAAATTTTTGTCTTTTATTTAACCTTTTAATTATAAATAAATAATATATATTTTGAGCTTAATGTTCGTTTTTTTATAAACAATATTATTTATTTTTATAAAAATTGAGTAGCGAAATATTCAAAAATAAATAATATTTTTTTATAAAAAACTAATTACCCAGCAAAATAAAATGGATGTTATTCTTTACGAATCCCTTTTTCAGAACATCTAAAGAAGTTAATAGTGCAAATTTTTCGATTTATAAGAAGTCATTTTAAACAACTTTCAAAATTGTTGGTCTATAAATGGTTAATTCCTGCAGTCATTAAATGCCATATTGAAAACATATTTTGCATATCAGTGATATTCACTTTGTCCTGGTCGGAATAATAATTCTTGGCGTGTTTAAAATCGCATTTTTAACCAAAAAAAAAAAAAACCATTCCCTATATTTATTTTGTAGTCCCTATATTTAACAACTTCCGTAAACTAATGAAAAAGTCCATCTGCTCATCGATTTTTCATAGCACCGAAACACACTGCTTCCTCCCAATGACACGCCAATGTTAAAATCATTAATGATTCACCGAAATTTTCACAACTTCGTGTTCAGTAGACGTAGTGTTTAACTACTTCTTCCTCAGCTCTTATTTTGCTGGGTTAGTTATTCAAAATAAAAATAAAGAATTAAAGGCTAAAAAAAAAATAATAACATAAACGAATTTATCATTTTGTTTTAATTTGCTAAATTTTATTTTGTAAAATAATTTTAGTAAATTTTTTTGATTTTAAAGTCAAATTTTAATTTTTTAAAGAGCTGATTTTAGAGCTAAAAAAAAGTATCTTTACTTTCGATCCCCTTTTTCAACCTATGTAACATTTTAAGGCTATTTAAGTTTGTATGTGTAAGTTTTTATTATTAGAAATAAGATTTCCTTCAATTCACTTATTTGTTTAAATTAATATATATTTTTTTCCTAATTTAAGCAAATTGGTTTTCCAAAAATTTGTAAAATAATTTCTGAAATTAGCAACAAAAATTTGTAAGTATTCTGTAAAAATTCTTTAATTTGTAAAATGTCAATAGCAAAACAATTTACTGAATAATAATTTTTTTTATCACAAATCAATACAAAAATAGTAAAGTGGTATTGAAAACTGTTAACAAATTTTTCTACTAATTTTTTTCTGAGCATTTTGTTTGTGAGACTATCCTTGTCAGTATTGTTATTCTTACTGCACATAATTTTTTTTTTAACCTTATCAACTCAAGTCATACAAAGTCATCAAGTTTTCTGATTCGTTCATTTCGGTAGGAGTATGTACAATAAAGGAAATTATAAAAACAAGATGATAGCTTGCACAAACACACTCCTTTTTGCTATATCAAACTTAACTTTAATATTACAATCTGTTGTTGATGCGCATCATGAAAATGCTTGACACATAAAAGAACTCTGACGAATATTCACACAACGAAAATTCATACAAATACATTCAACAACCTAAGGGCTTGTAGCATCTCTGTCTGACCATTGGATAAAGAGTATAAAAACTGTATGGAATGTTGAAACACATCACAACGCATCAACTGGAAATGTATTGCATTCTAGTTGGTTGTCGTTTGTCTTGGTTTTTTTTGTAATTTTTACTTTTATATTGCTTGTGCTGATGTAAGTTTGCCTGATTGTAAAAGCTGTAGTTTTGTATAGTATTTCTAGTATTTTACAAAAAAAAAAATATCAGAAATGACCAAAACTTAAATAGTGGAAAAGAGACTTTATCTTAAAAACAAGTAAAAAAGGACTAAATTCGGCTGTGCCGAATCTTTGAATACCCTCCACCAATATCCTAAAAAGATGTTCTGTTCTGTTTTTGATACAAATAATATAAAAAACTTTTGAAGTAAAATTATGTAGGTGAAAAAATTTTTTGAGGTGAAAAACTTTTTTAGATGTGAAAAGAACTTTTTTGGTGGAAAAAAAATTAAGAGGTGAAAAAAATTTTTAAGGTGAAAAAATTTTTTGTGGTGAAAAAAAATTTTAGTGGTGAAAAAATTTTTGAGGTGAATACAAAATATTTACTGCTAAGCGACTGGTGAACAAATATGAGAAAATATGTTATGTACCAGTCGCTACTATGAAATTGTACTAAATTTGTATGGGCAATTTAGAGGCACTAGTTTTTTTAACGATGGACTGCACAAAAAACACATTTTAAAGCATAGTTTTTGTCAAATACTAAATTTTGTTCCGGCTAATGGTGACTAGCTCTGCAGCTGAATATGCCTAATGGAGAGAATGCACTTTCTGATGCGCCACGTATTGATAAATAGTTGCAACGAATGTTCTTTCTTTAAAAAATTGAAGTGTGTTTGTCTAATGGAGAGAATACAGCAAAGAAATTAATTTGTTAAAGAAAGAACATGAGTTGTAACTATTTGTCAATAGATGGCCCATCAGAAGGTGCGTTCTCCATTAGGTATATTTTGCTGCAGAGCTAGTCTCCATTAGCCATATTGTGCTACAATTTGCAGTAGAGTATTATTGAGTTTCTATTTTCTTCGTAACATAAATGAATATTTGCCAAAAACTATGAAAAATATATGTTTTGTGTGCATATTATACCTTAATATTTTAAATCAATATTCATTTAAGAGCACAACATTGCACTTTATTCATGTGCATTTTTTATAAAAGAAAAAATTAACATAAATATACATTAGCCAATTCCTCAATTCTCAAAAATACAAATGGAATAAAAAAATAAAATTTTCCTCTAAGAAAATTTCTTTTTTGACATAAAAATGTGAAACAAATGCTTTTATTACGTCAAACATTTGAAAAATAGACTTTAAAATTATGTAATAAGTCTACTAACAACATCTGAATGTATTATAATTTAATTAATTTTAAATAAATTAATTGAAAGCCTAATCCAAGGCAAATCGCCATGAGGCAGGGTATAGTTTTACTGTTATTCTGCGCCGCCTATTCAAAAGTAGCGGTACTAAAGCAATTATGCGTTTTGCTCTTTCTTTATATATAAATTTCTTTGGACCTAGCCATGGGGTATTGTTTTAGTTAATTCAGTGCCACCTATTCAAAAGTTGCGGCACTAAAGCAATTATGTATTTTGCTCTTTCTTTAGATATAAATGTCTTTGGTTAAAAAAACAAAAAATATATTTTATGGAATGTAACGAAAAACCAACAAAGCTTAACAGAAAAATCCAATCTGGTTTACTATATCTCCTATAGTAGCCAAAGAATTGGAGATATTTGAACGGAAAAAAATTATGAAAATTTTATAAAACGATTTTCAAATAGTTACGTCTATGAAAATGCTGATGTTCTACCCTTCTGTAGGTACTCCATGTCGTTGCAAGCCAGATTTGTTGAGAAACTTGCGCTACACGATAATATGCTTGTCAGCCAGATATACGAAAGCGAGAAAAAAAAACCATCTGGGCTGGATCTACATATCTTTCTCCTGTCAGTATAATTAATGGACGTATTAACGACGATCCAGCTCCTCTGGACCTTACATCATTCTATATGAGCCCAGCCTCCGGCAATTTTTGGCCGATTTTGCTCATTTTAAATACCAAACTGCTCGGGAGGATGTTCAATAACCCGCTTGCGTCTTCGCGTCGTAATCGCCATTTCAAAAGACAGACAGACGGACAGACAGACGGACATCGGTAAATCGACTTAAAATTGCATAAGGATAACGAATATATATACTTTATGTGGTCTTAAACCTATATTTCTAAATGTTACAAACGGAATGACAAACTGATATATACCCTCACCATAAATGGTGGAGGGTATAACAAAAAAACTGGGATAGCTTTGATATATATTTATAAATTCTGTAAAGGCATATTAACACACAGGAGATAACTGCTAGAGTTAGAACAATAAATACCTCTGAATAGCTTTAGTTATTCATAATAGTAGAAATTTTTCGCAGTATTTTTGCTCGCAGTTTTTTTTCATGTGTAAATGTGTCTTAAGTAGCTGTCACTGCCGTACACCAGAAGCTTTTAAAGTTATTTGAGGATATTTCCAACTTAAGATTTCTAATTTTATGGCATTGGAAAACTTTCCAAATTTAAGCTTATTGTTGAAAACCAATTCGTTGGGACTAAAGCCAGATATTCAACAGGGTTGTTCACCTCAGTCTTTTTCAGTTTTCTATGCTTCATTGTGTTACAATCACATTTTATCTGCCAGACCATACACTTGATATTTACAACGCTTTTTTTTTTTGTTCCCATTTTATTTGAAATGCAAGAACACAAATTCTTGTAAAATGTTCTTCTTTTCAGTCATAAAGTTAAAGAGTTTTGTTGTTTGGCTTCACCAACGTTAGGGGGCATGTTCAATTGCAAAAAGTAAAATAAAACAACAACATATGGTTTTTCAATTTTTTATTTGTCTTTTCTGCCATGTTGTTGTTATTCTTAAGACTGTTGTTGATTGTCAATTACTTGTGGCTAACAAATGCTGACTTGGTTAGTTAGATGTTGAAATCCTTTTTTCTTTTTGTTCATCATCATTTCTGTACTTGATGACGTTTTTCTTGTTAGTCATTTTACGTCAAATTGTTTTTTTTTTTGTCGATATATTTCCTTAAGTTTTAACAAGTTTCTTTTTTAAAAATACTATATTAGAGTTTGCATTTTATATTATTTTTAAATATCATATGTAGTTTATGATTTTTCTATCTTTCAATGCCCTTCACAGCAGACATTTATATCTACGTATTGATGTAAAATTTCTGATCATCATCTAACAACAAAAATACTTAATTTTTTTTAAAATATTATTTAAAATTTTATAGTAAGTGTTTAAAACAAATATAAGAAAATATTTTTCTTAAATATTTTTAAGGAAATAGCCCAATAAACACGCTCATAGAAATAAATTTTTCTAAATAGCAGTAAAAGCCACTAAAAATTTAGCTGTAATAAAAAATTTTTTTGCCTAAGCGTGAGTAAACTAAGAATATCAAAATAACTGTTAAAAAACAAAATTTTAGTTATAACTGAGATAAATTTTAGTTAATTGAAAATGACAAATAACCCTTCAAAAATCAGCAAAAAAAAAAAATTGCTGATTACACTGTAAGTAAAATTTCAACTCTTGACATAACACACGAAAACCCTAGGATACGTAAACTTAATTTTGGGTCGTAGAATTTAGTGGTGAACACCGTTTTGAAGAGTCAGGTCATTTTAACAAGATATTCACATTTTAAGTTTAAATTGACTTAAGAGATTTTTTGAATAAATTTTATTAAAAAGACTTCAAAAACTCTTTTGTAATGACTTTATTTATTGATTTTTTTACTTAATTTCTATTTCTTAACCCTCTGTGACTGACGTGGTAGTCTAACAGACACCAATAAAAATAACTGTTTAACATGAATCGTCCTTTTGAATTAAAAAAAAAAATATAGTTATACAGCCTACACCCTTAAACAATAAAAAATAATAATTACAATAGGTTAACAACACAAATCTTGAAAAATATAAGCCGTTGAAAGGCTTTCTGGAGTTCTACCACGCCAGTGGAATTTTGAAAATATCTCACGTCAGTCGCAGAGTGTTAATATATTTTTTTTTTTTCATTTGCAATTAAAAAAAATCAACATTTTGTTTAGGAAATAAAACGGCATAAAAATCATTAAAATCTGATACAATAATAATACGTATACGTACTGGTGTACTTTATTATTTTTTGAAATACAAATAATTATAACTCTTAACCTTCTAGATTAATTAAAAATAATAGTAATAAATAGTAAATAATTAAAAAAAAACAATAAATTGAGGCATTGGAAAACAATTTTTAAAGTCTTTTATTTAAAATATTCACCCTTATTCTAGTTGTCGTTATCAATGTCGTCGTCGTTTTTGAGTCAACATCACTTTGCTTCGACGTCGACATCACTTCGACACCAACTTGGTATTCTAAAACAGTGTTGTAACGACGTCGACAGTTTATCGATTTAAACAAAAACACATCTCTAAAAATTGAGTCGGCAGATTTATTTTGTATATTATTTTTGCGAAAAAATGTTTTTTATGTGTAATTTAAATTCTGATACCAGTGATGAAGAAAATAAAGAAAATCTAGTATTGAAAAGAAGACTTCTCATACAGAAATCCAATATCTTTAATCTGCCGGATAACAAGTGAGTAGCAAAATAAAAGTCTGTTAATTTAAAGAATGTTAATCAACAAATTTTTTTAAAAGATTTGAAAGTTACTTTCGGCTAGATAAAACAGCCTTCAAAGATGTGCTGGAAACAATAGCACCTAATTTGAAAACCGGAATCAAGTCCACATTTATTTCCAACACAATAAAGTTGGCAGCTGCATTAAGATTTTAGCCCAGGGGTCGTACCAGCTCAGTGTTGGAAACGACTTTAACTTAGGGTTCAGCTGTTTCTGAAACTGTAGAAGATTTGCCACAGCTTCCTCCAGCGGGCTCAATATAAATTGCTTGAATCTTCCGCCACCTGTAGCATTACACTCGGCTTTGTTGGCTACCATTTTGTTTTTAACTTTAAATTTTAAGTCTCGCCAAACCTATAAATAAATTTTGTTATATTTTTATAATGCACTTATATATTATTCTCGGTGGGCCAAGTGCATTTAATAAATTTGATATTTCTTCCCATTTTTTCCGTTTTTTTTTTTCAGTCATTACTTTTCCTCAAGTTGTTACTAAAAATTGTGTCGACAAAATCAGAGTCGTTTCAAGACAATATTGTGGTCACATTTTCTTACAGAATACTAAATACTTGTCGACAGTTATCAATAATTTTCGATAACGACAACGGGAATACCAATTTCAAAAAAAAAAAATCCCAAGACGACATTGCCTTGTGTCGATGACGACAATTAGAATAAGGGTGATTGTATAATCAAAAAATTTTTTGAGTTAATACAAATTTAAAATCTAAATATCTTGTTTAAATGACCTGACACTTCAAAACGGAGTTCGCCGTTGAATTAATTCTACGACCCAAAATTAAGTTTACGTATCCCAGGCTTTAAGTGTGTAATTTTGACGTACTTTATGTTTTTTTAGTAGACAAAAAAAACATTAACAACTGTTGTATGTTTATACAAATATAAATATTTTTTTTAATTTAATTGCATGGAAATAACAGTCTATCATGCGGAAACCTTTGCTAAATAATATAAAATTGCAGATTCCTGAAGAATAAATTTTCATTCATATAAAACAAAAATATTTGGAGAGTTAGAATTTTCAGCAAAATTATTTTATGAATTTGACGGCTAAAATGTAATTTTTAATTCTTTAAAATTTACCTCAAATCAATTTTTTTTAATATTTAAAAGTTTTAGTTTTTCATATTTAACAGTTTTATTTGTATTTATTTTTTTTATTATTCTTTATAATATTTTGCAAAAAATTTGGCTAATTTCAGCATTTTTTCTGCAAAGTCCTCCCCAAAGTATACAAAAACTATACAGGATGTAAAGAGTTGAAAGCATTGAGCCACCAAGCCACCGATCCAATTTTAAAATAACCTCATACTACAAATTTTCAACACAGTAATTGTACACTCACCAAACAAAAGTCTGTAATGGCAACTGAAATTTTTGTTGTAATTACAGAAAATTTGAGTCGAGCGGTATTTTTTGCTTAACATTTTGATATTTTATTAATTTTTTTAAAAACTGATTTTACTAAAAACTGATTTTTGGAACTAAAAACGTTTTTTGTGCCATTTTAAGTGGATATCATATTTTTGGATATGAGTCCAAAAGTAAATTCACTTCCGATCCCTTTTTTTAATTTTAAGGCAATTAAAGTTTGTAGGAATAAGTTTTTATTATTAATAATATTTCCTTTTATATTCAATTTTTTAAAATTAGTATTTTTTTTGCTAATTTTAGCACATCGCATTTAAAATATTTGTAAAATGTATTCTGAAGTAAACAACAAAATTTTGTAAATGTTCAGTAAATGTTCATATTCGTAATTATTTGAATTTTCGGATAAATGATTCCCTTCTTTAAATGATTATTTTCTTTCGACAAACGAAAATATTTAAAAAATTGGACACTCAGTGTTGCGGCAATACAATTTGGAAAATTCTCAAAATACAATCCTGAAAAATTTTTCTTTTCAAATTTCTCTTCAGATTCCTCTGATTCTGAGTACTTTTTTAAATAAAAATTTTAAAGCCTCCCCCGTCAAAAAAAAAAAAAACTTAATTCTGAGAACGTCTTCATTTCTAAAAAGTTAAGATTCTAACTAATAACTTTTAACCATTAAAAAATAACTTCTAATGCTGAGGACTTTTCACATAAAAATTCTTAGGATTCTGAGGACTTTTTTCTAATAAAAATTACGATTCTGAGAAACTTTTTATTTAAAAAAAACTCCCTAAAATTTTACGAACTCGTTACGGTAGTTTTTTTAACTCTTAAAATCAGAGGAGCTCATCCCGAAGATTCTGATGGGTTTTATTGACAGAAATTAAACCTAAAGTTTTTAATATCTTTTCAAATCAAAAAAAAAAAGGAAAAATTCATGAGCTTCTGAAAATATTATCCTAAGGAAACACCCTCGGATCCAGGATAATTTTCGCTGTAAAAGAACAGTCAGATTCGAACGACTTTTTCGTTCAGACGATAAGGAATTTTTTTCGGAAAACCCCAACAAAACCATCAAATAGTGAGTATTCTATCCTATGGAAAACCTTCCTATTCTAAGAATTTGAGTTTTTTCTAATTCTCAGGATATGAGTTTTTTAATCCTGTTTTTTTGATAAGAAAAAGTCCTAAATAACATTTGAATTTTTTATTTGAAAAATTAATGATTAATTGAACTTTTTATTTTTCGGTATCAAAATTGATTAATTTTTCGGTAGAAAAAATTTTTTAAACCCGGAGTATTGATCTTAGCGACGAAGCCACCCAAATTTCTGAGTTTTTCTTTAGAAAACCATTCCCCAATTTCTAGGAGTGTTTCTATAGTAAAAATTTAACAGAGCCTAAGGATTTTCTATATAAAAGGTTTATAATAATTTGAGGGTTTTTCTAGGTAAAAAACTTCTCAGAACATTTTGAATAAGAATCCAATGGATCTTTGCTGGAAAATTACTAAGTAACTCTTGACTAGATTTTAAAAAAAACGAAACCTTAGTAACTTAGATTTTTTATAGAAAAATATCTTAGTATCTAATAGAATTTTTTTGAAGGAAGATGTTTTAAAAAGCTGTTGCTAAAACTAAATATTAATGCACAAGTTAATATTTTCGGTCATTAACGTCAATGAGCTACTTACAAAATTGATATTATATAAATACAGTAAATATAATGCTGTAGTTGTAAGCTGATCGTAGTTTTAGGGTTTTTGAAGTGATTTCTATAGGGTCTGCCAAATAACTTTTTTTTGAAAATGCTATAAAAAAAACTACTGAATATTTTCTCAAATATCTTTTTTTATTTGAAAGTACAATCCTTCCGGTTAATAATGGAAAATAATTTCATTCAAATGACTGCCTTGGCTGGCCGTTACAGTCAATGGCGATCGTTATCGGGCCATGTTGAACGAATTTTTCTTCACAAAAATTGAAGAGGAAGATATTGGCAACAATTTGGTTTCAACAGGACGGCGCTACGTGCCACACAGCCGAAGCTACACTCGATGTTTTGCGCCCTGTTTTTGAAGATCGCATTATCAGCCGCAAAGCTGATGTCGTTTGGCCACCTCGGAGCTGCGATTTGACACCGTTGGACTATTATTTGTGGGGTGCCGTCAAAGATAAGTGTTACGCCGACAAGCCAGAGACAATTGACGCTTTAAAGGACAATATTCGTGAAGCCATTGGTGAAATACAGCTGCACACAATCGATAATGTGCTTAAAAATTGGACCGATCATGTAGGCTACTGCATGGCCAGCCGAGGCAGCCATTTGAATGAAATTATTTTCCATTATTAACCGGAAGGATTGTACTTTCAAACAAAAAAAGAAATTTGAGAAAATATTCAGAATTTTTTTTTATAGCATTTTCAAAAAAAAAAAGTTATATGGCGGAACCTATATTCTGTGTCTTAAAAATATACATAAAGGAGTTCATAAAAGAATTTTATATATTTATTAACACATTTATGGGCAATTCTTACTCAAATTAAAAATAATTCTTACTCAAATTAATTAAAAAACGCAGTTTTAAGCAACAATTGTTATATTTTAAATTACAAAGTGAATCATTTTAATTTTATTTGCAAGTTTTAAATTACAATTAGAAATAACACTTGGAAATGGTGTAGCTTAAGTTAAACTACCTCAATATTTTTTTATTATTACCACATGGGCAAAATATATACATTTATGTAAAACCCTTTCTCCATCCTTATTTGCTTGTCCCAAATGATCTGCTGTTCAGATATGTACATCTTTTTAAACAAAAACCAATAAATCTTATTAATTGGTCCAAAATATAATAAAAAAAGAAGAACTTAATCTAAAAATTTATAGTTGTTTACCAAAACAAACACACAACACTAACAAATCACTATTATAATGAAAATGTTAATAAACATTTTTATGTTTTTTTTTTTTGTAATTTTCTTAACTCCCAATCAAAATAGTTTTGAGTTTTTTTATTTAATTTAAAAAAAAATACTTTAAACCAAAAGAAACTACTCCTACGTTCACAGAAGTTTATAAGGCAAAGTCGGCATTGCAAAAACAAAATACATACAGCCATACATACATACATATGCATAAAAACAAAAAAAGTATGTTAAATAATACTAAAAAATAAATATAAAGTCTTACTGCGAAATAGTTTCCATATAAATATATATACATTGTCTTAAGTGTCCAATAAAGTGATTAATTTGTTAATTGTAATTTACAAAATATTAAATTTAATATTTTAAACTTATACATGTTTATTTATATGTATAGTATGGCTTTAAAAAAAAAGTCAGCTTCTAATTGTATGCAATTTTATATGGAGCACCTCAGACATAAGAACGTGATGAAAAAATTGTAATACAGATATCGAATAATAACTGCAACTGCAACAAGTTTCTATTGGAGTTTCTAATTGACGGTTTTGCAATTTTTGAAATTCATACTATAGTTTTCCAGGAAAATTATCCGGAGAAAAAATGTATGTCGAGGAATGTCGAGGTGGAAATATGTTATGGACCACCACTATGTATAGTGAAAGGCACAAACCTTTAAAAGCATTCCACGAAGATACCACCAATGATAATAGAGTATTCATAAATGTATGTACATGAAATATTGTGGACAATTAATAAGAAAGTATAGCCATCAGACTTAGCATGCAGATTTCGAAAGGATAATCCCGGCATTGTTAGTCCATGGCTGGCACTTGAAAATACTTCTACTGAATGCCCCTCGAAGAAGCTGAATAGAAACGGGTACCCACGTTCCGGGCCATAATCGTAGTATTACAATGTAATACCTATTGTCCACTTTACTGAGATAGGATCCGTCCATAGGTGGGAAGCAACCGTGGCTTTGATTTGGACCGAGCATATTTTTTATGTGCTTAGAACTGCTAACAAATTACGGTTTTCAAAATCCAGGTTCGTCTGTTTGAACATGCAGATTTCGAAAGGATAATCCCGGCATAGTTAGTTCATGGCTGGCACTTGAAAATACTTCTACTGAATGCCCCTCGAAGGAGCTGAATAGAAACGGGTACCCACATTCAGGGCCATAATCGAAGTGTTACAATGTAATACCTATTGTCCACATTACTGAGATGGGATCCGACAATAGGTGGCTTTGATTTGGACCAAGCATATTTTTTATGTGTTAAGAACTGCTAACAAATTACGGTTTTCAAAATCCAGGTTCGCCTGTTTCCCAGTAGGCCGGTGGTTTTTTAAATTTTTATAACGTGTATTATGGGAAGTCAACAAAATTAAATTCAAGCAGTAATATGCGTTCAAGCGACTGTGACCACCGATGCACTATTTGAGTTTTTTCGTTTCAAAAATCATAACTTTTGAACCAAATGAGATAATCAAAAAATTTGAAAGGCTTTTGGCGGATAATTAATCAACCTTGAAAAGGGTCCTACGCCTTTTAAATGCTAAGTTATGGGTTAGCAAATTAGAAATTAGTGAAAAAATAAATTTTTGATTTTTTTATGTTTCTCTTTAAAGGCTTTTACACTTAAAAAAGTTTGTAAGTTAAAATAACTGAAACTATCATTTAAAAGAAATGATATTTCATTTGAAAACCGGTCTACTTAATTTTCATTTAAATTAAATGCCATTTGTTATTTGTTTTTAAATGTTGATTAATCAACTGACACATCCGTAAGAAACAATCGATATAATCAGTTAAAATAAATGTCAAAATTTTACCTACCAATACTTAAAAAATAAATGTTTTTTTCATTTATTTGAAATTATTTCCGTTTTTGTATTTTTTTTTTTTTTTTAATATACTCGTACAATACAAAATGTATGTATGCATATAAAGCTATAAACACTTTTTGTGTGAATGTATTTGTGTATGTATGTGTGTTTATGAAGTTCTTGTAATTTGTATTGAAAAATTTTGTATATATACAACCAATTTAAATTTTTGAAACAGACAGCAAACAAAATTTAAATTTATAATAACTGTTACGGACACAAACAAACCACAAGTTTCCGTATTGTGGGTAAATTTTTATTAAATTTCAAACAAATGAAAAAAATAAATGAAACTGAAAAAGAATGGTAAATGATAGTAAATTATTCCGAATAAATGTATAAAATATATAAATAAATAAAGATATAAAGATATAAATGTATGAGCGCCCCGGTAGGCTAGTTGGTAGCGTGCTAGCTTATCAGTGCGGGGGTCGTGGGTTCTATTCCAACCAGAGGCTCTGGTCTGTTTTCGCTACAACGAGCCGAAGGCCTTCGTTGCTAGTGCTCGGCTAGGGAATTAAGATATAATTTGTAATTATATGTTTAATAAAATAAATAAATAAATAAATAAATAAATAAATAAATGTATAAAAAAGTTTATATAGATATTTCTTTGAAAATAAATGTATGTTCCTTTATTTTTAAATGGAACGAAAGATGTTTGCCAAAGGGTTATTCTATAAATAGATGGAAAAAGCTCATTTGTACGGGTAATCATTCACTAACTGAAAAATGTAATTTCACATAGTTATTTTCCTTAGAGTATGTGATATAAATGCTTGTTCATAACCATAAGTTATTTGTGTTGGGTGGTTCAAAAGGAGGCTGACGATGACCTGGTTGCTCGGGTCGAAAGTGTGCACTTCCTCTAGCGCTCATCCTTACAATTTTTTCCATTTAATAAAAAAATAAGTGTTTACTATTCGCTAGTATCATTAAAAAATTATGATCTTGAGCCTGATAAAATTAAAAATATATATTTAAAACAGATAGATCAAATAATATTCAAAATTTACATACAAAAACATAGGGCACGATGTAATTTATAAAACTAATATAATATTGTGAAAGAAAAAAAATATTAGTATGCCAGATTCCCAATTGGTTCCCAGAAATGGAAACATTAACATTTGGAATGGCAACCCTGTCAATTTGTGCTTCGAAAATTGAAGATGGTTGCCAAATGGTATTTCTATAAATCGATGGAAAAAGCTCATTTGCATGGGTAATCATTTACTATCTGAAAAATCTAATTTCACATAGTCATTTTCCTTAGAGTGTGTGATATAAATGCCTGTTCATAACCATGAGTTTTTTGTGTTGGGTGGTTCAGAAGGAGGCTGAAGATGACCTGGTCACTAGGGTCGAAAGTGTGCACTTCCTCTAGCGCTCATCCTTACAATTTTTTCCATTTAATAAAAAAATTAGTGTTTAATATTCGCTAGTATCATTAAAAAAAATTATGATCTTGAGCCTGATAAAAAATATATAAGGAAACCATTTTTATTTAACTACAAACAGTTAACTACATAATATTCTGAGTGTATGATTTAAAATCAATTCAGAAAAGTTTTTAATTTTTTTGTAAAATATTGCTCACAATCCGTAAAAGCAGGTATATCTAAAAGACTAATCATTTCTGAACTATAATTATTTTCTAACTTTTTTCGTGACTACATGCTGCAGTGATGAAACCAGTCTATCGAAAGATGTTGCTTACATGTTGAGAAGGTCCTTATTTTGTCTCAGACTTGATGATTTGAAAGTGTTTAGCAATCTATATTTTTTTTTTAAATTTGCTTAGCGACTCACCGAGACTTCAGTAAACTCCGTATGCAGTGGTCGTGAATCTATTTTGTTTTTCGAAACATGTTTGCAACCGGGTAAAATGTCAGCACCATGTTGCCTTAAAGATGCCGGTAGTATCTCATATTTCTCTTAAGAAAGTTCTAAGTTCATAAACAAAGCCATAGCTTCATCGGATCCATACTTTTTAAGGTTTTCGTTTGGGGACGTGGAAATGCTTAATCCTTTTTAGTCGCATTGGGCTTGCAACAGATTTTGTAATCTGCGACCTTACTTTTTCTCCATCCTTTGTATATCTAATAGACAGAAATAAATGTTCAGTTGTCAAATTATTGTTGGAATCAGCCAGTTTCTTCTTTCTTGTAAAATTTGAATACTCATTTATGTTTTTTTTAGAACTTCCTCTTGCACGTCCGGTTGATGTGCTGGGTTCATCTTTTGGCAATGTATCCAGGATGGTAGCATTATAAAGCCAGTCCTGGTATTTGGAATTGAATCTCTTAGTCGTACGGTTTGTTTTTATCCATTTTGAGTTTATACTGGCATGAATCATGAAATGTTTATTTTTTATATTATCGCTTCTCTGTATATTGCCGTATAAACTATTAAGTTCCTCAAAGGCACCTTCCACGAAATTTTTTGCTCTGGTTGACTACTTAAAGAGGTCAAATAAATTTGTCCAACGTCATGTTTGAAGTGCCTTAAAATTACCTGTCTCGCCAATTTTCAGTAGTAGACTTATCCCGGGATTATGATTGTTTTGAAATACATGGTCTTATCTACCTATTACCCGTATACTTATGGGTTCAGGTCAAGTTATGTAATTTTGATATCATGCACGTGTCCGAATAAGATTTGTGCTTACCTGTATTGGATGTTTGACCATTTGTACGCCAACGCAATTTCTATCTATACTAGGCGTGTACCTTTATTTGTACAGATACAGAATTTGCTGCAGAACTTGACAGAGGGTCTCAGGTAAACATTACGGAATCAATAACAAAAATAATATATCTTAACAATAACGAACGAAATAATAAAAATAAGAATGGGTTTCCACGGTTGGAACCATGTCTTTTTTTTGCAAAATTTTACCTCTAGCAAAAAATTTATAGTTTTTCTTTAATTTTCCATCAAAGTTGAGAAAATGGATAGTTGGTAAATATTGATTTACCTGGACAAACACAAGGCAAACAGTACAATTTTTTTTATTCTTTCCTTAATAAATATATCTTTCAACAGAATCAAAAAGAATGACGATCCAAAATAGCTAAAAATCCAAATTAGCCAATAATCTAAATTAGCTAAAAATGGTATGTTTTTTTAACACAAAAAATCAGTCAACTTTGAAGGGTTATATCTTCTAAACCAAAAATCTGATTGTAATAAGAGTCCCAGCAAAACCACACATTACCAAATAATGGGTAAAGTAATGTATAGCCATAGGGGTCGATGGATTACTTTACACCTTACTTCATTGATGAATTTTACAAACGATGAGCCTCAAAGTAATGTATATACCCATTACTTTAGAGGTGATAATGTAAGGGGTTACTTGTATGGTTACGAGAAGGGAAAAAGTAACGTGTCTAAAAATAGATTTTTAAAAAAGAGGAATTTTTTTTATAAAAAATTATTACAAATATTTTATTAAATTATTTGAAATTAAAAATAATGTGGTCAAGATGGAAATCGAACCAGGGAATTCTGGTTGCCAGCCAAGTACTCTACCCACTGAGCTATCGGCGCATATAGTATTTGATTGCTTTAAACTTAAATGAATTGTTGCGCTTCGTTTTTTCGCTAGTGTTATCAAAACAAACATTGCTTACAAAAAAACACAAAATAATGTATCTAAAAATAGATTTTCAAAAATATTTCAATTATTACTTTACATTTACAAATCATATATTACGTAATCAATAATGAGTAACTTATTACCTTATGCTCAAAAATAATAAAAAAGGTAACTAGCTATCATTACAAGGTAACGCATGAGAATATCGCACCCATTACCAAAGTTTTGCTGGGGTAGCATATTTTTGAAATTGTTGGACAATTTCCTATAAAACATGTTTATTCAATATTTTTAGGGGCACATGAAATTTTTGATTTTTGCAACCTCACTTGTTCTACAGGCGCCACTGTGGGACGCGCACAGTGGAAATTTTTATATCACCTCTGCGTATCGCCAGTGGCCAATGGTGTAGTTCAAAGACGGTAACCCTTGAAAATTGACACATATCCAACGCTGCTGTCGCCTCAGACTCAGATCTTAACAGAGTCTATACCATTACATCAGAGGATGAAAATGAGCTTCTAAAAGTCCCAATTACCCACCCAGGTTCTATTCTAAATAAATGGGAAAGGAGAAAACGGCTTTTAAAGCACTTACTGAAAACCAGAACCGGCGATTTAAAATCAGCATTGCCTCGGCTCCATCACCAACCTTTTAAAAAAACGAGAAAGATTAGCTCCAGTAGATAACAGAAGCAATTGAAAAAGGCCGAGCATATAATAATTTCAATTAAAAAATTTGCTGTCAAAAAATATCGGTGTCGCAACTGCATAGAGAAATCCTTGATTAGGAGCTTATAGGATTAAAAACAACAGTCGCCACTTATCCTAGGGAACCAAATACATTCAAGTAACATCATAAGGATTCGACACACATCACTTCCTAATCCGTCGCAAAGCCTTTGCCTAGCATACCTTATACTTCTCTATTTATAATACATGCACTTACAATATTATTTTGTTAAAAATAATCAAAAATAAAGGGTGTCCCAAGAAAAACTCAATTTTTATATCTGGCAACATTCGAAGTGTCATTGTTTGACATTTGAACAATTGTTATTGTTTGCTAGTAGAAGGTACGAGGTTAGTAAAAATGAAATGAACAACGCATTCTCATTGTGAAATTGTTTTACCAAAATGGTGAAAGTTTTGCGGCTACAGTTCACAAATTGCGATCAATTTGGGGTCACAATAATGCTCCAAAAGAGTCAACTGACAAGAGATTAATGGATAAATTTGCCGAAACTGGGTCTGTTAGTGATGTAAAGACAACAACGCGCCATCGACCGAAAATGTCGCAGCTGTACGTGATGATGTCGCTCAAACTCCATCAACCTCAATTCGACACCGAGCTCAGCAAATTGGTGTCTCCAAATCCACTTTGCAGCGAATTTTGACGAAAGATTTGCATCTTCATGCATACAAAGTTCAATTGACTCAGGAACTGAAGCCAGCTGACCATGGACAGAGAAGGGAGTTCGTTAATTGGGTATTGGAGAGACAACATGAAAATGCTGATTTTGCCGATAAAATCATCTTCAGTGACGAGGCCCATTTTCATCTTGATGGCTTCGTCAATAGGCAGAATTGTCGCATTTGGGGTGAGGAAAATCCTCGAGTGATTCACGAGAAGCAAATGCATCCTCAACGTGTCACTGTGTGGTGTGGTTTTTGGGCTGGAGGAATCATTGGACCTTTTTTTTATGAAAATGAGGCAGGTCAAGCGCAAACGGTCAATGGTGTTCGGTATCGTGAAATGATAACCAGTTTTTTCTTGCCTAGAATTGAAGAAATGAATGTGGAGGGCATGTGGTTCCAACAAGATGGCGCCACATGTCATACAGCCAGAGAAACAATTCAATTGCTGCATCAGTCATTTCCCGGTCGTGTTATTTCGCGTTTTGGAGATCAGAATTGGCCGCCTAGATCGTGCGATTTAACACCATTAGATTTTTTTCTTTGGGGTTTTTTGAAGTCGATGGTTTACACGAATAAGCCGACGACGACTCAAGCCTTAAAAGGAGAAATTGGACGCTGCATTAATGAAATACCGCAGCATTCATGCAAAACGGTCATTGAAAATTTCATTAAAAGATCGCGTGCATGCCAGCAAAGCCGCGGCGGCCATCTGCACGATATATTGTTCCATACATAACCTCATTCTGTCTACTTTACGATATAATAAAGTTTCACGATTTTTTTTTTTAATATCTGTGTTTTATTTAAAATTTAAAAATTGCGTTCTTCTTGGGACACCAAAATCCAAAATACAATCAAAAAGAGGACTATATTCAGCTCATTTTGTTGTTTATTTTCAATCATTGTTTAATAATCGACAAAAGTTGTAAAAGCAATCGAAAGTCGTTTAAAATATCCATCAATTTTTAACTGACAAAACGTAGGAAAAACGATTTTTGTGGTTTGTATTTCAAATTTAAATTTTTTTTTATTTCTATATAATTTTACAATACACAAAACACACAGATGTATATATTTTTTTATTTTCTGTCTGTATCTATATTTGAATAATTTCTTGTAACTTTTATTAAAATAATTTTTTATATAAACAAATTAATTTGGTAAAAAACAAAACGTAATTATATGAATTTCTATTTTTAGAAACAGAAAACACAAAATGTTTCATTTAACAGAAAATATCAACTCCTTTTAAATGTCTGAAAATTTTTATAGTTTGTTTTGAAAGTATGATTCAAATAGTTAAAGAATATGAACTTAAATTGATTCTTAATTTAAAAAAAAAACTCTACGTATTACTTTTTAAATAATTTACAGTCAGTAACAGAAAATATATTGTGAGTGTATGTGTATAAAAATAATTTCGAAAAAGCAAGAAATTAAAGTATTCTTGAAAATCCATCTATACTTTTACTTTGTAAACTCAAAATGATGTACATTCTTTAAAAAAACAAACAACCATTTTACATATTTGCACATAAAACATAAATATATACTTGTATGTAATTGTATTGTTGTATGTTGGGTTATGTTGTTGTGGTAGCCAAACAGTAGCAGATGTAACAAAACTCCATGGCACAAATGAACATAATTCGTATTAGCAAATCTACATAAAATTTACTACGTCTCTCCCTCAATGGCTAAAACTTTAGCTTGTTATGCATCCACATAGTACATACGAACATGCACGTACTTGCAAAAAATATGTGCAAACGTAGATGAGTAGGAGTTTTGGTATGTTTGTTGATTTTATTTATGTATCAAAAGTTTAAGGAATGAGTCTGTGTGTTTAGATGCATGGAGTAGATTTTTTTTTCTTAAACTGATGAGCAGATAAATTCATTACGCAAAACCATGTAATTGTTCCTATAGGACGGACAGTCAGGATATATCTTAGAGACTTATGGTTAAGGGATGCCAACAATTTATGTTTGTAAGTGTGTGTTGGTAAAAAAGGTTTTACAATTTATAGCTCTGATATCAATACTGATGTGCTATATAAGGTAGATCCGTTTTTGTAAAAACATTTCTCAATTTCCTTAAAAGTTCCTGTAACGACACACTTTCTGTGGCATCATGGCAATCCTTATTTAGATAGCGTATACGACTAAACAACATTTTAAGGACATTTGTTGGCGATTTTATTTTCCGCAGTTTCTATAAGTTTCAACCATTTACGTATATACTCGTTTCTTAAATGTAAAACGTTTTAAAGAAAAATTGTTAATTTGAACCTCACATGTTGCACTACATTTACACTGCCACCAAGACAACAGCAACTTTAACAACGCTTTTATATAGTTCTCTGTTTATATAAATACAGAGGGGAAAATTAGTTTTTAGATTTACTCATAAAAACTGTGTATGTTTAACTATACATGTGTAAATATAATTTCACAAAGTTAACCTATTTGTTTCTTTTTTATCAGCAACAGTATTTACCATTTTCAAGGAACTTGTCTTAAGATTTGTGCTGTTGCTAATTTGCACAGTTAAAATACTGGTTGATATTGTATGTGGGACTTGTTTCACCATGGCATACGTACACACTATTGTACATAACCACTAAATACAAATTAAACAAATCCATAAATAATATTTAATAATATTAACAAGGATATTAGCACAGACACAAACAACATGCAACAATAATACGGACTATGCAATATAGTCAATGTCTATGTGTGTGTGTATAATAGGGTGAAACTTGATGGAGGTTAAAAAAATTATTTCAAAATTGTAACAATTGCGAGTATGGTTTTTAAATCGTGCTGTTACGGTTAAAATTAAATTCTTTAAAATCCAGATTTTGTTTAAAATCTCTTATAAAAATGGTGTAGAAAAATTAATAAATTTGCAATTTTTATTAACAAAATAATTTTAAAATGTTTTTTAACTATTAGTCAGAGCCAAAACCTGCAGTTCTTCTGTACACAGAATAAAATTACAAAATTCGTCCGTAGAACATTTTTTTAAATACAAAAAATTAGTAAATACAAAAAAATGTTTATATAACTTCAATTTTTTTATAACTTCAATTTTTATTTTCAAAGAATTTTAATAAGAAAAGTAACAATTTACAAATATTCAAACAAAAAATTGTTTGAAAACGATTTTAAATTTTAACAAATATTTTTAATTACCCAGGTATTCATGTATTCTCACATATTCATGTATTCTCACATATTGTTTAATTTATGTACGTATATGAATCATATATGAAAGTATGTGACATTTATGGACGCATATATTTGTCTATGCATGTTAAAAATACACTCATTTTTGGAAATATATGGAATCATACATGTAATTGTATGTCATATACTTTTCCATTAATGATCATATGTTATCTTTGTTATTTTGATATATTTGTTTGATTCACAATGTCAAAATTTTTATATTTATTTATTTTGAAGTTTTTAATATTCTTATAGATTTTTAGGAGATTTTATTGTGTCAAAAAGTTTATATTTATTTGTTCTGTATTGTTCAAAATTTTTTGATTTTTGATTTATTTTATTTTTTGATGAAAATATTTAATTAATGTGATACAAGGGGCTCGAGGATGATATGTTAGAATTTAATGAGATTTGGTAAGTTTGCGGTTGTTTCTTTACAATAAGTTTATAAATATCTTGTACAATTTCATTGCTTATCAAATCCTATCTTAAGACGGATGGCGCTGTACTTTTTAGGATAAAAAGCAAAGTTCACGGTATTAAAAAAATGTCCGCTGTTTGACTTTTTACCTTCCTTTTCCTTTATCCTTCCATTTGTTTGTGTTAAAATGCAGGATTAAAAAGTTTCCCCCTTTCTCGGTACATCTTGCATTTTTATTAAACTTATCTTTCAGAATCAGCTTTCAGAACAAAATGATTGGATAAAGAAGAATACATAACCAGAAACTCCAGATTTGATTTATGTGTTACATTAAAATAATAAACTTTATTTAATTAATACGTTAAGCAAAACCGTGATGTTTCTATTATAATTATAGATTTTTGTATACAAATCAGATACATTTTTATGTTAATTAATATAAATTTTGTATTTAATAAAAAACCCTGACCATTTTTACCAAAAAAAAAAATTAAAAATAATTCTTTTAATGGCAAAAATATATGAAAACCAGAAATATATACACATGTATAAATACAAATATGTCATTATTTACCTTCATGCATGATCATAAATCTACATATTACCTCAATTTTCGTTAATGTTCATGTATGGAATTATATATGATCACCCATACAGAAACATACATGAATATATATGATTATTTTTAACCGGGTACTTTAAATTTTGTGATACTTTTTTCTGTGTATGTAACTTCTAGTAATTTTCTTTTCAATTAATAGTTAACTTGTATTTAAAATTTCCTTTTCTAAATTAAGCATTATTTCTTTTATAAAAAAAGCCTTTAAATTCAGATTTTTTTATAAATTTGCCTCTCCCCGTATGACGTTTCCGCTTCTTGCCACTCTCCGTGGGAATTTTCTAAAAGTATACGCTTGAGGTGGAATTTACTTTGCAAATATTAACTTTCTAGTTCCAGCGGATTGGGCAGCCAGTCAAGGTGGTAAAGGGGGAGAATTTTCTCTTTTTAGCACCTCCTCGTACGATTTTTCAAATTTCCTGTCTTTCCTTATGTTTTTACCAGAGCAGGATTCTTAATACCAAATTTTAACCTCTCAGTTCCAGGCAGGCCTTTAATAGGGTGATTCTTTATCTTTTTGCTCTTCCCCGTTGTCATTTTCAAAAATTTCATCTTAGGTGCTGCTTACGCCGGAGTAGGAAATAACACAGAATAAAATTACAAAATTCTGTTTGTAATCTTGAAAATCTTTCATAGAAAACTTTTGTAATAATAAATAATTTTTTTTGAAATGGCTTCAACAATGAAATTGGTAAATACAAACAAATATTTGTTACTTTTTACTAATTAAAATTTTTATTTTCAATGAATTTTTATATGAAAAGTAACAACCCTGCGGAAAAGCACCTAGCTCAGGATATGTCATGTAACAGGTTCATTGCGATTGGGGCCAATAACGGGGCCACACCCTGTGACATGTCATATAACTGGTCTAAAAGATCATGTAATGACTTTTAAACCGGTTACGTGTTAGGTACTTTAGGAACCGGTCCTCTTTTCACCTATCTCGTGATATCTATTTCGCAAGCGGTCCAGTTTTCACCTATCACGGGACAGGTACCCATTCCCAACTGAACCCTTTTTCGCCGCAGTGAAATTACAATCATTTTAAACAAAAAATTGTTAAAAATCCAATTTAAATTTTAACAAAAATTTTTAATTTGTTAAAATTTTGTGATACTATTTTCTGTGTATGTACCACATTGCAACTTCTTAGCTCCAGCGGTTTTGGCAGGCCGTCAAGGAGGAGACTTTTTTCTTTTTTATCCCTCCCTGTAAGAATTTTTAAAACCCCCGTTCTATTGCATGTCTATACCAGGCGATGAGCCTTCATAAGGAATTTTCATTTTCTATCTACAGCGCCTTGGGCTAGTCAATGTTGGATGAGTAAATCAGTAATTCAGTGCCGTTATTGCTATAAAAGAATACATTGTCATTTTATTGCTAAAACTTTACAACTTTAATAATTTTGTGAAAACCAATTAGCATCTTATAATTAGTCCGATTAACCGTTAAATGCGTTAACCGCATGCATTTTAAGCGTAAGCGCGACCAAGACATATTTAATTCTCCAAGTGTTTTTTAAATTCTCCAAGTGTTTTTTAAATTTTGCTGAAAAAAAAAACCAAAAAACAAAATATTAATTAAAATTTATAAAGAATTAAAACCATAAAGCTCTTGCGCTGTATTTATTTTATAATAAGTTAGTACCCCTGTACGTATACGTATTATATTAATTATACGATTAGGTGTACCTAACATAGTTAGGTACACAATATTTAAAGATTTTTTTTCCTGAAAAAAGTGTCACCCGAATTGAAAGTGTACTTTAGTTACGACAACCAATAAATTTGGTTAGCACAACCATATTCGAATGTGATTGCCGGATAGTTTGGGTTGTTGCAATTAGTTATTTTAACCGAATTTCGTTGTTGAAAATTATTCAGTTGTAAATCTTAAGGTACCCCACTGCCTATCACTTTTTACCTGAAGAATGGAATTTACAGGTTGGTTGAAAAGTTCCTGTGCTCGAAATGAAAGAATACTGTTTTTGTTACGAAATATATTTTTTTATTCAATATAATCTCCTAGAAGCTCAATACACTTGTTCCAATGATCTTCCAATAATTTCATCCCATCCTTATAATGGTTTTCTGGAAGCTCTGCAAAATAACCGTCTACGGCTGCTATGGCCTCTTTATTCGACGAAAAATGCTTTCCACGAAGGAATTGTTTGAGATTTCTGAAGAGATAGTAGTCACTTGGAGCCAAATCTGGTGAATACGGTGGATGTTCAAGCAATTCGTACTTTAATTCTTTGAATTTAGCCAGCGCCAAAACACTTTTGTGAGCAGGTGCATTGTCTTGATGAAAAATGATTTTATTCTTCTTTAAACCAGGTCTTTTCTCACGAATTTTTTCATCCAGCTGATCCAAAAGGCTGGAATAATATTCAGAGTTGATTGGTTTACCTTTCTGAAGATAATTAATCAACAAAATTCCTTTTGCATCCCAAAAAACTGATGCCATAACCTTCTTTGCTGATCGTTGTGACTTCACCTGCTTTGGAGCTGAACAACCAGCTTCAGTCCACTGTAAACGTTCTTTTTTTAATTTAGGATCATGGTGGTAGATCCAAGTCTCATCCATAGTTGTAAAACGATGCAAGAAGTCGATTATATTCGGCTTAAAACGCTCCAAATTACGCTGAGAAATTTGTTTTCGATCCAGTTTTTGTTGAATTGTTAATGTGTGCAGCACTAACTTTCCAAACAGTTTTTTCATACGTAATTCTTCATGTAAAATATGGAGTACTCGTTCGTCTGAGATGCCTATGGCATTAGCAATTTCAAGCTTAGTCAAACTTGGATCTTCACTAACCATATTATGTACCTGCTCACTGATTTCTGCTGTGGTTGCAGTTTTTGGTCGTCCTTCGCGTGGATCGTCTTTAAGGCTGGTACGACCACGTTTAAATTCACCAGCCCAAAATTCAACGGTGCGTTTTGAAGGTGAGGCCTCCTTATACACTTCTAATAATTGTTCATAAATTTTCTTTACTTTTAAACCCTTCATAACAAAGAATCTAATGACTGCACGATATTCAATTTTTCCATAAAAAAAAATCAATGACACGTCAACTTCAAATGGCTTGTAAACAAAAAAAGAATTGACAGAATGACTTGCAACTTTGCATGTGTTCTCAGGACAGTTATACAAACTTGAGGCAAAAAAACATTATTAATAACATGTAAACAGATCCTACCTGGGACAAGTAAATAGGACAAGTAAAGCACAGAACCTAAGTTGACAAGTCAACTAACTGCACTTTTTAGGGGGGTGTTGCAATACTAAAACGTCACATATATTACTTGATCAATTACCATTCCTACAATATTAACAATTGATAACTTGGTGTCACCCTAATTAATGCGTGTGTGTATATGTGTTTGTTTTGTATCTATGTATGTAGTTTTGGTTTTATACGCATTTTACTATCTTATTGGCCATGTTTCAAGAAATGTTGTAAATATGGTAATTTAGTCAATGTGTTATATACTTACATATGTATCCCATGTATGTATGTACATTGTACAATTTAAGTAGTATATGGTGGAACTAAGTAACTACGACATCGTATAAGGTGTTTACAGTTTGTGGTATTTAAATAAAATTTACTTTTATTAACAGTTTTTAAGATTGAAATTTTGTTTAATAGAATCAGTGTGATCAACAATATTTTCTTAAGGGGTTTTAAATAACCTAAATTATTTTATTTTAAAATTTTATTTAAAAATTTACTTGTATCCACTCAAATGCGACATTCAATTGTGGTAACTAGAAGTATGTTATAAACCTACGTAGTGGGTAGCAGTAGCAATTTTTTAGTTAGCTGATTATATGTCCCCCACATTGAATTAATAATGGATTGGCAAATCCTCTTTACATTAAAGTAATTAAATGTGTTTTATGCTTTCTGCTTTCTTTGAAATAAAACCACGATACGTTTTCCAATTTTAAAAAACAAACATATGATCGTATTTCCCACCCAGCTTTATTGAACCAAACAACTTCACATTTTCCTCAAAATGGTCTGCGTCCTCATCGACACAGTCGCTGTGGCTGCTCTGACCCATCTCCTATCCTAACAGCAACAACAAAAGACGCCTAAATTAATACCACCTGTTGCTGTACTTCGATGTGAGGTGATCACTGTGATGCTGTTTAACTTCAACAGCCTAAAAAGTGAGATCTCAGAGATTACCCGATTTATACAGCTGCACAAAGTTGTGGTAGCAAGGTTCCAGGAATCCTAACTAAATAACTGTAGCCTTCAGAGTTATAGCAATTACAACTTTCTGTGGAAAACCGCAAACGGAGGGGGTAAAGCATTATCTCGCACTTGTGCTATACTTAGAACTCCAGGGTACAGCAGTAAGGTCAAGTGCTGTAGAGATCGAATTGTAAAATGTGTATATTCCGCCAGTGACAGGCTGTCCTACAAGTTATAACCCCGATATAGGTTTATTTCTGAAAGGTAATAACAGCATGGTAATGGGTGACTTCAATGCACACCATGAACTCTGCCAAAAAAATTTGGTTATAAAATTTGTAACTGAATTTGTACTGATTTTTAGTAAAAAAAAAATATTATTTAGCAAATCTTTTTGCTATTTACATTAAACAAAATACAAAGTTTTTACAGAATATTTACAAATTTTTGTTGCTAATTTCAGAAACATTTTACAAATATTTGAAAACCGATTTGCAAAAATTAGCAAAAAAAAAAAAAAATACAAATTTTAAAACTTTTACCAACATACTTAAATTCCCTTAAAATGTTACATAGATTAAAAAAAGGATTGGAAGTGAAAATACCTACTCATGTCTAAAAATAGGACATCCACTTAAAATAGCTCTAAAAAGTTTTTTTAGTTCTAAAAATCAGTCCTTTAAAACAATTAAAATTTGACCTAAAAGTAAAAAAAAAATCACTAAAATATTTTTCAAAACAGAAATTACAAAATTAAAACAAAATAATAAATGTTTAAACAATTTTTAAGATTTTTAAGCCTTTGACTTTTTTAATTTTGCCTAAAATATTTTTTGATAAAAATAAATAAAAAAAATTATGCTCAATAACAAAAAAAATTAAATTTTGTTCTAATATTAATAATATTTTAGCAAACAGATTTTAAATTCCACTTTACAAAAAGTTTACTGAAATTTGGTAGCGGCAGCTAATTTTTTTTACAAATTTCATTGCCTACATTTCAGTAGACATGTGTTGCTAAGATAAGCAAAAAAATACTGCTGGGCTTAAATTAGCAAAATTTCCCGTAATACCAGCAAAATTTTTAGTTGCCATTACAGACTTCTTTCGTCAGTGTACCAAAGAAACAAGTCTATTGCGCCACATTCTGAATATAAAATGAGGATGCCTCCACTAGAATTATAGGAAATTGCCCAACCCCAGCAGACATTACAGTGCAGGTTTAATAAATATGCCTCCTGGCTACTGATTATATCGTTGGCCTCGGACCAACTTTTAATAATTTTTACACCCGATAACCAGAAAAAATCTAACTCTTTGGCTTCCAGTTCACCAACCACAAATTTAATAATGTACCCCTCCCAAACGACGTGCGCTCCACTAAATGAAAATTCCATGAGGTCGTCGACGCAGTGGCTGAACGTTTCATACCTGCTGGAAATTCTTCAATCATCAAGCCAAATTTCTTAGCAGAAATTGCACGAATCGTAAAAGAGAGGGACAAGTTTCGTTCTCCTAGCCTCAGAGTCGGTCAATTCAGCAGGGAGATTAGCAAATTGGTCAATGAATACAACCGAAAGAAATAGGTAGAACATCTAACAAGATGTAACCTAAAAACCGAAAGAACAAGCTGTGGTCTATGGTAAAATCTCTCTCGAATCCATCCAAGAAAGACGAGAGGGTTTTGATAGCATTCGTCGAAAGGATTGAATTGGACCGCAAAAGGTGAGCGGTCATACCTAGCCATCAATTTGTACGAGTATAGGACGGAAACTTTTTGAGCTCGGAGTAATTGAAGAACCAAATAAGTGTACATTATTTTACTTATTAAGGATAGATTAATACTCAGGGAAAACACCTACTAATGTAGTGCATTGTGTTTGAATTAGGAAAATAGATTATGGCAAGGGGAAGAGTTATATAAAACTTTTCTCGATTCAGTGGACAGTCGACCACAAACGGATGTGCTACAATACTACACTCTAATGAATTTCTGTTGAAATTTACCCAACTTATAGTAGGAAACTGTACTCCTACTATAAATTGGGTAAATTTACTCTATGTGCGTAAATGAAAAAAGTACACACATTATGCGTAAGTTGATACACACATAATGGGTAATTTTACATTGAAAGTGCGTAAAAATTAAATGAAATTTCAAAAGTATTTGAAAAATTTACTAAAACTGTGCGTAAAAAACCTATTTAAAGAGTAAATATACGCGTCAAATGCCTAAAAATGTATTTCTATTTGCGTAATTATATAAAAAAAAATGCGTGTATTTATCAACGCATGGTTTTAATTAAGCTGCAGAAAAATATTTTTTTGAAAGTAAAAATTTATTTTATGTATATTTTAATAATAATGAATTATAAATTAATAAATAATATATTTCGGATAGATTGTGCTGTCATGATGGTCATCTTGAGTTAAATATCACAATATTCACAAATATGAAAAATTAATTTTATTTTTTAGTTTTTTTTTTTATTTTTTAATATTTTCCAATTTCCAAATGTCAAAATATTTATTACCATTCTATGTTAGTATATTTACAAAATTTGGGCGTAAAATTTTAATTTAACAAAAGAATACTAACTTAAGGCACAAAGTGTTTAATTTTAAGCACATTATGTCTAAAAATACTTTCTGTGTGTATTATTGTATATGAAAGTGTGTACAAAACATTTTTAAGCATTTTTTGTTTATATTTACCGAATTTTCGTCATATTTCATAAAAATTTACCCATTTTATTGTAGTACATTTACAAACATTTTTTAGAGTGTAGATAAGCGAGAGTACTCCGAATATAAACACGGACTCTAGCGATCAGTTTACTTATCACGGCAGAAGAAATCTCATGACATTACTGTTAGAACAATAATACACAACCAACATTCCGACGATGCTTCCCTACTGTCATTATTGTGTACCGATGACCTCCTTTGTGCACGGTCCAAAAGCTCCAAAATAGACGTTCAAGCAGCTGCCGTTGATCCTGCTGCCTTATATCCTGCTGCCTTATATCATCATCCATCATTGGTCCGCTACAATTGGTGTAAATAGTAAGAAGATCGGGTGAAGTGAAATATATCTTACACCATGTGATACAGTTATGCCACAAAAAATTATCCTATAGTCCCCTATATCGCTTGGGAAAAATAGCTCCAGCCGTCCCTTTAATAAATAAAACCTTTTGGTTAAATTTGAGAATGGGACTTGCTATGGACTTATCACATATAATTTATATTTTCCAGATCCTACTATCACCTACCCATGATAGGAACAGATTTGATTAATTTATGTTCTAATATTATTAATTCATATGCAGCTCAAATTCTATATCTGACTTTTGTTGACCGTGTAAGGGGCGAGGAAATAATTTTCAAATTAAATTGAATTTGAATTGCATAAAAATTGAATAAATACAAAATTATAATAGCGAGATTATAGAGTCTGACAAAACATTTATTATAGAGGTATTTAAGAAAAAGCTAGAGCAACGATCAAAAACAAAATTTTCATTGAAAAAAGAGTTTCCATATAATAAAAACTTAACTAAAAACAAAACAAATTAACTTACAAATTTAAGCGATTTTCCCAAATTCTTAAATTTCGATCACTTATCGAATACAAAAGACTTTAAACGATTTTCAAAAATTGATTTTTCCCGGATTTGGAATATTTTTTCAAAACTTTTCAGTTGAACCACTTTTCAGTTGTACCACACCAATCTGATTACAAATATACTAGATGTAGATAGTTGAACGCATCTAGCTACCGAGCCATCTAGCCACCGAGCCAATCATAAAAATACTATATACTACAAATTTTCAATACAGTGAATTTATTTGACAGTTTTTTAAACAAGAATTTTTTCGATTTAAAATTATTCAAACACGAACAATTTTCCAATATTTTAGGGCATGCGTTGATGTATTATATGTAAACCAGGAAAATGTACATCAACGAATAACAGAAGTTTAAAGTTAGTGGACTTGAGGTTGATGGCAGATTGAATTGATTTCTTTTTTTTTAAATCTTTATTAATTCCACAATATTTATAGACTTGAATTTTTAGATTTTTTTATGTTTACTGGGTTATCTTTACAAAAACCTTTATTTAATTTAAATTCATCAGTTTAACTTTGTATAAGAAACTTTGCGTAAAATCAATTTAATTAAATGATTTTTATCGCTCATAAAGACTTAAAGAAGAAGAAGAAGAAGTACAGAAAAGAAATATTCTTCTGCCAATCCATACACCAGGACAACGAATCTCAATTTTATACTTATTTAGAGTATTGTAATACATTGTGAATCTTTGACGCAATTAATTGTAGCATCGACACTTGTTATATGCGCGCGAATCTTAAATGTTGCGTAGACCTTTCAAGTTGAAATGTTTTGTTGTTTTTTTTTTTTGTTAATTTTGCCATCGAAAAGTTTCCAAAAAGGGTACCAACTTTTTATTCCCTAATCTTATGTTTATGCTTTTCGAGTTGACAATGTTTTCTTTACTTATTGGTCTTTTTCAACTGCTGCTTCACTTAAAGGGTAATTTTTCTTAGGATTTCATACGTTACGTTTTTTCTTTTATTTTATGGAGCATTTATCAATGTTTTATATCGCAAAATCACAATACAGTTTGTCTTTATATGTTTGTACCTTTTGTTCATGTTAAATTTTTGCATTTACCAACAAGGAAAGTCTACTGGGACAGACTCTTTGATTCTAAAGAAGTTTTAATATGTGATAGAGGGGACAGAAATAAAAAAAAAACATTCGGTATAAAGCGGATCAATTTGTAAAAATGTGAGTTTTAAAATTGTTCAAAACTTTGAAATTACCACCCTGTGTTTTGGTATGAAAAACATTGAATAGTATCGAGTGAATATGTACTTGAAAAGTATTAAGTAGTTTCGTGTATTCAAAAGTATCGACATTTCATAACTCTACTGAGCGTCCACTCTAGGATACCACCTTTGTAAGTTAAAGGAATAAAGTTGAACATCACTTTATTTTATTCGATTTATTTCGATTTTTTTTTTTCGTCTTTTTTTTTTGTTTGTCGTCGTTATCATCATTGTTGAGTTCATAAATCAGAAGCTTTATTTATTGAGATATTTATCAGTGATCATTTGGTTGTGAAATTTAATGTTTTTGTCTTCTATTTATGTGAAATGCATGTGCACTTGCATGTTAAAGTAGAATTATTGTCAAGATTTTGTTAAAGTTTTACTTTTCGAAGCAGAATTTTTAAAATGGTTACTTAAGCTCATTAACACAACGCTTAGTTAACTACTAACTGTAAGTTTAACAGGCACATTTGCTGTTGTTTACTATATAAAATTTATAAATTTAAGTCTTTGTTAAATTTAAGCAGCACATTCTGTTATCGGGCATTTTAACAAATTTTTTAAATATCCCTGCAGAAATGGTGAATTTTATCTGTAATTTATACGAAATTTTTTTATTTTACCAGCAGTTTGATAAAACTTGTTAAAGGACCCCAAGAAGACAGCAAGGCTGTAAAATATTTCTCGAAGACATAAAAAGCGAAGTCTGGATTCCCTTAGAAAACAACATTTTAATAAGAACCAATATCAGTAATATTTTATCGCGTGCTTATTTTTCGGAATGCAAAATAATAAAAAGTAAAAAAAAAATTGTTTTAAAATGATCTGTGGCAGAGGTCGGTCTATGATTCCAACAGATTGGTGGACCTTTTAACTCAATTTCGACCCGTCAGAGCTTTTTGCGAAGCTAAGAAAATATATAAATTTGACATCCGACATGTCGGAAAAGATCTGAAAGTTGGTGGAACAAGTATAGTGCGATACATTTAAACCTTTTTTCTAACTTTAAATAAATTATTTAAAGTAAACTTGGCTGCCGCAATATTTAGTATGACCCGATTAAAATAATTCATTTAACCGTTGCCTGCTACTTCGCTGTAGGTGGTCCACTCGGAAGGTCCAATTTTCGATTACTCTTTCCAGCATTGTAATGGGTATCTTGCGAATTACGATAATAATGTTGGCTTCCAAGTCTTAAATCATAGCTGGCTTATTGACGAAAATTTTTGACTTCACATAACCTTCACATAGCTGCTCACCAAAATGATTTCTCAATAAAGCTAGAGTTTCGCCCACTGTGTGTGCCGGTGATGCTGATTTTCATAAAGCAGCTGAATAATTTGGAGACGTACACTTAAAAAAGTTTGTATTTAAAATAACTGAAAATATCATTTAAAAGAAATTATATTTCATTTAAAAACCGACCTTTGTTATTTATTTTTAAATGTTGATTAATCAACTGACTCATGTGTAAGGAACAAATGATATAATCAGTTAAAATAAATGTGAAAATTTTACCTACCAATCCTTAAAAATTAATGTTTTTTTCATTTATTTGAAATTGTTTCCCTTTTTGTATTTTTTATTTTTTTTTTAATATACTCATAGAATACAAAATAAATGTGTGCAAAGCTATAGACACTTTTTATGTGAATGTGTGTTTATGAAGTTGCTGTAATTTGTATTGAAAAATTTTGTATATATACAACCAATTTAAATAAAAAAAAAACAAATTGAAATTTTTTGAATATTTTTTTTTGAAACAAACAGCAAACAAAATTTAAATTTGTAATAACTGTTACGTACACAAATAAACCACAAGTTTCCGTTTTGTTGGTAAAATTTATAAAATTTCAAACAAATGAAAAAATAAATGAAACTGAAAAAAATGCTTAATGATAGTAAATTATTTCGAATAAATGTATAAAAAAGTTAATATAGATAGTTGTTTATTTTTGAATGAAACGGAAAACTTTTTACTACATAATATTCTTAGTGTATTTCCATGATACTGAATAAAATTAAAGATGACAGTATGATTCTAGTCACGTGTGATCTCTGAAAAAAAAAAAAAAACTCTAAATCAAACCCACTTTACATAGAAATATGTAATCAAAGGAAATCCTGCAGGAATTCTCAGATATCGCATCAATCGTTGAGCGCGTCCTACTACATGTTGGCCGGAAATCATTCACCTGATATTGTTTTGATACATCTTTATAATAAAGCAATATAATATAATTTTTTCAATGTTTCTTTGGACCATAAAATTTTTTAATATTGATGATCATTTGGACTCTTCCTACTGGACTTTCCACTATCCATTGTTCAAATAGACTCGTGACTTCAAAAAACCCCCAAAGATAAAGTCTGGAGCGGTTTGCTGGCCACTGTATGTCGCGAAAGCGAGACATTAGCCGACCCGGAAATGCATCCTTTAAAATGTCCATTGTTGGAGCGAGCTGTGTGTGCAGTTGCGCTGCCCTGTTGGTATCATATATCCTCCAACCCCAATTCATTAATTTTCGACTCATCCGAAACATCTTCAGCTACAGCGGCGATATTATTGGCGGAACAAACACTACGAGGTCTTCCGCCTCCTCTTCAATCAAGTGTTATTTCAGTCTCTGCGAGGCGAACGGCTAAATGACTTAGTGTTTGGTCAGATGGAGTAGCATGACCGGGAAAGGCTTGATCATTTTTTACGAAAAGGTAATAAAACGAAATGTTCGAAAAAGTTAATTTAAGCAAATACCGGGAAGGCTGGTGGGGACTACGTCCACATATAGTCCGATTGTCTTTAAATTTGGAGCCACGAATTATTGTCCCATATAATATTCACAACCCAGGTACCAACTGGTTATCTACAGTCAGATAGGACCTTCATATGGGAGCTAGTTCTGAATTTGTACCACTTTTATGCAAATCCAATATGGTTCGTTCTTTGTTCAATGGAAACTTACATAACAAATTTTACCTTATAACTTCATATTTACGATCTGTAGTTAAATTAAAGTTAATTTATCGGTCCCGTGGCCGGTCCCTATCACAATGAACCGGTCATATGACGTGTCATGGAATAGGTACTTTTCCCGCAGGGTACGTATATATACAAATGGTTCTCCGCTAGTAATACCTTACATTTAAGTTCCATAGAATGGGCTC
This sequence comes from Eustalomyia histrio, assembly GCA_949748255.1. Lineage (NCBI taxonomy): Eukaryota > Metazoa > Arthropoda > Insecta > Diptera > Anthomyiidae > Eustalomyia > Eustalomyia histrio. The sequence continues at coordinate 129,070,002 of OX456526.1, read as the reverse complement.
CAGAACTAGCTCCATGAAATCGGTTGTAGTGGAATCAGTTGTAGAATCGGTAAGTAAAACATTACCCTGGGTAGATAAGATATTGTATATTTGAACTGGACGATATTGCAGCGAGACAGTTGTAAGAAAAATTGGCCGGATGCAGATGCAAAGTTTTTTGTTCGATAATTGAAAATCGTCCAAATTGAATTTCTCTTTGACATGACTTCCCACAGCGAGACAGTCATAAGAAAAATTCGTAGGATGTAGATACAAATGCTAAGATATTTTGTCCGATTTCATGTCTGTCCATGATTGCATCTGCTAAATTTAATTTCTCCTTGATATCACTTACAGCAGGGGAGTAGAAAAAAAACTGTGGTAGACATATTGGTACAATCCAGTGAAACTAAAATTCCTGATAAATTTATTTAAGATTGTCGTGGAATTTAATCGATATCTAATGGGAGATCTTGGGAAAATAGAGTCTATCTTAAATCGGATTAGTGTCGCGATTTTCCGGTTATGAATATGCCAACTTTTTAGAAAATATTGACATTTATTTAAATAAAAAAAATTTCCGGTCAGATAAAATTGCCGATAATAACAATGGAAATTTTAGCCATTTACAAAATTTATTTAATATTGGATCTTACGGCTTAAGTTTGTGATTAAAGTAGGCGATGTCTGTCTTAAGGTTATTTTGCTCATATAATTATATAAGATCTTTTTAAAAAAAAAAATGCTTACACTTTTAAGTCAACGAAAATCTTGTCTTAGTTGTAGTTAAATTAAAACACCATTTGATTTGTTAGTTCACGCTTAATGATTATCGATGGCAATAAATCTCATGCAGCAGCATGTTTCTGGTACAAAACAAACAAGTAACAAAATTTATTTAAAAAAAATAGCTACAAAACAAAATGTTTAAACAAGATGACAATAATGTTAACGACCGACCAAACAAAAAAAAAAAGAAAAAAAAGGACCAAAACGATGACAGTGTGGTTGTACAACAGCAAAAAAAAACATAAACACGCCCCAAAATGACAACTAGGGAACATACTCTGGGAGATGCAATAAAATAACTACAAAATATGTACTTGTATAAACAAAATACGCGTAATCTTATAAATTTTAGTTTAACAAAATATCTAGATTTGGCATTTTATGTTTTTCTGAAGCTGCTGTTGATGTTATTGTAATTCGTATTCTAAAGACTAGAAGCAATTCACTACTTACAGTATGCTGCAACAAGTCCGTAATTTCATAGAGTCAAATACTACAACAAAGATGCTGAATCCTTAATGATGATCGTGCACAACAAATAACATTTAATTTGTGTATCACCAACAAAATATCTCCCTTTTTTTCTCTCAGTTTACAATAGTTGCTGCTGCTGCAGCCAAAAAGAAAATGACAATTTAGAAAATGGCAAGCAAAAATTTCAAATGATCTCATCTTACGATTCCGTAAGTCAACATGGTTTGTGGCAGACTGCATTAAAACAAAAAAAAAAAACAAAATTAAATTGGTTGATTTTACAAAATTCAAGTCTATTTCTTACATTTGTTGTGTAATTGTTTTTTTCCACAGCCAATGTATAGTAAATTTAGTTTTATTACCTTTGTTTTTTTTGTGGTGTATGCTGCTTACTGCTGGCATAAGGGTCAAGTTTTCTATGATCAGTTTCATCTAATTTACGTTTTGGCTACAAATAAACACAAACATTTGTGGCTAGAACACGCTTCCAGTATAATGATGACCTGTGCTTGTGATGGGTTGCCAACGTGCAGTAGCTCACGCAGTAATTTGTAAAAGTAAGGATACGATCTTTTGAATTGAAAAAAGCATTGAAAACGTGAAAAAAGTTTTGTAGGAAAATTGTTTAATTAATTGTTAAATATTTGTTAAATAGAGGATATTTCAGAATGTGATAACAAGTTCGTAGAGAACATCCTACGAATAAAATAATTTTTAGAATGTATGACATCAGTCTTGATAAGGAAAATTATTTTTTAAAATTTTCCACCAGATGCTGTGATGAACCTTTAGGCCATGTGGGGAAAAAATCTGTTTTACTACTAGTTGAGGTGTTCCATGAGTTGAATTTCTTTTTGAGGTACCCAGCCGGCACACTTTATAAAGGATGCCGGCCAATAAGATGACTCGAACCACATGATTTAACAAAGTTTTACTTTGCTGGCTATTTCTCATGTCCAGAAACCCAGTTTCTTCATGCATGCGAACTTTTAGGTTGCCCTCTTTACGCTTCCAATCAACATGTACACCATTCGTAGCCAAAGCCTATTATATACAGTCGGAAACTTTTTTCTCATCCCAGCCGCGATAGTGATAATGATATCGTCGTTGTATCCCTGCACTCTTACAAGTACGAAGTACAGTTCCTTGCACCTCTCGCTAATTTCGATCACTGTGCCGTTTCTGCATCGTTTTCATTATCTAAACTTCATAACGTTTCGACAGCAGCTACGAAAAGTTGGGTTTTTATATACAAAAATGCACAGTAGATTGAGCTTAACGTTTTTTTTTTTTGGCATTTCAATTGGAATTTTTGTTTCTTGTACAACAATGTCGATGCTTCTGCGAAAATGCTTGGACATGTCATATTATTTGTAATGACATCTTTCAATTTACTAAACGCATTTTAACTAAGCCAAATTTTAAATGTTTCCTTAACCACACAGAAACTCAATCAGATCTCTAGAGGAAGTCGTAACAAAAACGTAAATACTAAATGGTTGAAAACCGGGAGTTCCAGAGTGTGTCTTCGTGCTAAAGTTTTTTCTGCTCTTTGCGACACTAAGAGCTTTTGGAAATTAGTTAAAAAAGTAAGGGAGTTTGTTTTTTCAACTATCTCAACTCTTGTAAAGGGTGACCAAATATTTACTCAATCAAATATACGAGGGCGGATCAATAAGTCCGTGACTTTTTGAATGAAACACAGTTTTTTTTTGCAAAAAAAATCTTTTTCAACATAATCTCCTTTTAGCTCAATACACTTAGTCCAACGTTTCTCCAATTTTTGTATCCCTTTCAAAAAAATAGGATTTTTCGAGGTCCATAAAATAGGCATTTGATCAATAATTTCATCGTTGGAGCTAAATCTTTTTCCACTGAGCCATTTCTTTTGGTTTGGAAACAGGAAATAGTCACTGGGAGCTTAATCCGGAGAATATGGCGGATGAGGTACCAATTCGTAGCCCCATTCATGGAATTTTGCCATTGTGCACCCGTGAATTATCTTGATGACAAAAAACCTTTTTCTTGGCCGTATGGGGTCGGTTTTTTAAATCGGTCCAATAAGTTGGCATAATATTCGCCGTTTATTGTTTTTCCCTTTTAAAGGTAATCGATGTGGATTATCCCGCGTGCATCCCAAAAAACTGTTGCCATCATCTTATTGGCCGACAGACTTATCTTGGGCTTCTTCGGAGCCGGTTCACAAGGAAAAACTCATTGTTTAGACTGCTGCTTGGTCTCCGGAGTGTTGTAATGGATCCATGTTTCATCAATAGTTACAAAGCGCCTCAAAAACTCATTCGAATTGCGGTTAAAGAACTCCAAACAATTCTTTGAAGTTGTCACACGATTACGTTTATGGGCAATCGAGAGCAAACGCGGCAACCATCTTGCAGACAGCTTTCTACACTGCCATATGAAATGCCTATGACATCAACAATCTCACGCACTTTTACTAATCGATCTGTCAACACCATATCGTGGATTTTTTTCAACATTTTTGGGTGTATTGACCTCAATTGGCCGTCCAGAACGTTCAGCGTTTATCATTGAAATCGATGGTGCAGAGTCCCCATAGTATTTATTAAGCTTTTCATTGGTTTGATTGAGGCCTTTTTTTCGCAAAAAATAATGTTTAATGAGCACTCAAAATTCAATTTTTTCATTTTTCAAAAAATTCACGAGGTTGTATGTTTTAAACAGCTGTTAAACGCAAAGTAAATTATTTAAAATTTTACAGTAGTATATTAACAGGTGGTACTTGATGGGAGCATTTCATATAACTACGAGGGAAGTTCGAAAAGTCACGGTCTTCATTTCTAGCCCCTACATTGACGAATCTCGGCAGATTATCATTCTTTACTTGTTAGCTTCGCCTCAGGGTCTTTGCAGTACGTTCATCCACCCGTTTGGGAAGAACACGGTGATTGCTTTGTATATTTCTAAGGCATTTGATAGGACCACCTGTATTTAAGCTAATCGCGTTTGTTGTCGGTAATGATTTCTGTCTATTTATTTCGAACTATCTCAGAGCTTGATCTATGCATGTTATCATAAATGAAATTACATCCGACGAGTTTCTGCTTAATTCACGGGTATCACAATAGTTGTGCTTTTTTCCTTCACTTTTTCCTGAAACATTCAACTCTTTCTGCTATTTTTTTTGCAGACAACAGCAACATTTGTCATTCATATTCCTTCGATAGTATGACAAGCATTTTAGATATTGGAACGATGGAGTCTAAATACAGGGTGGAGCAAAAGGCGCGAAAGGATTTGAAAAATTAATAACTTTTCTAATTTATTTCTTTTTTCCTTTTTAGGACTTGTAAAATAAATCTGAGAGATTAATAATGAAAGGTTACAACGTTATAAAGCAAACCAAAATCATAGAACTTTATTTTGATCAACATCGATCAATAATTCAAACTCAACGTCATTTTAATGTGCGGAATTCACCCTCCGAATGAATGATTCGACGCTTAGTGATACGTTTTCAGGAACAGTTTAGATTCAGTTCTGTAATTAGTGAAGCAAATATTCAACGCGTTCAGGATAGTGTTGAGGAGAATCCTGAAACATTAACTCGAAGATAACGATGGCAATGGTGTAACTGTAAATGGCGAGCAATATCGATTTATGGTCCAAAATTTTTTAAGGCCAGCTCTCTCTCTGAAAGTCCAGAGATGTGGCCTGCCCGTTCGGATTTAACAGCACCTGATTATTTTCTTTGGGGATATTTGAAAGATAGGGTATATATCAATAAACCCAGAACCCTTGCACAACTCAAGGAGAATATTCCAGCCGAAATAAGAGTGTTGTAGCCAGATACTCTGACTCGTGTCATGGAAATGCCATTAAAAGAGCTCAACTTTACGAGGCTAAAATTGGTCGTCACTTACGTGACGTAATCTATCGCCCAACAAGAACGCCACAATGGCAACTTCATACAGGCCAATAAGTCTATTACCACTTTTATTTAAATTATTCGAAAAACTTATTTTTGATCGACTAGAACCAATACTTATAGAAAGAAATCTTATACCAGCGCATCAGTTTGGTTTTAGACCCATGCACTTTACGATCCAACAAATACATAGAGTAACTAACAAAATCTCATCTAAAATTGATAAGAAAAATTTTTGCGTGGCCACATATCTTGATGTAGGGAAAGCGTTTGACAGTGTGTGGTATGCTGGCCTACTTTACAAATTGGAAAAAAATCTACCAATGGACTTATTCTACAAAGTTATTTAACTGACAGGCACTTTTATGTTAAATATAAAGATGAATGCTCAAGCATAATTAAAATGGAAGCGGGAGTTCCGTAAGGTAGTGTCCTTGGCCCTATCCTATACCTTCTGTACACAGCAGACATTCCTACTCCAACAAGAAACACAGATATGATTGCAACATTTGCAGACGACACTATCCTTTTGTCATCAAAACCTTCAAGAATTCCTGGACAATACTCTAAACTGTTTTAAAACCTGGGGTATTTTAGTAAGTAGTGAAAAAAACAGTACAAGTGACTTACACTAATAGGAAGATAAGTGATCATCAAGCAATTACGATAAAGAACACTCCGATTCAAAATGATAATAAAGCTAAATATCTTGGCATGATAATCGACTCTAACTTAATCTGGAAAGATCATATCATCCGTAAAAAAAACGAAGTAAAGTACAAATTTGGACAACTTTACTGGCTCTTACGAAAGGATTTAACTTTATCCTTACAAAACAAATTGCTTATATACAAAACAATAATAGCTCCTATTTGGAAATATGGCGCAGAGCTCTGGGGTACTGCAATCAACTCTAATATAAAAATCATCCAACGAGTTCAATCAAAAATACTGAGAACTATTAAAAACGCCGAATGGTACATATCCAATGAAAATATACATCGTGATCTTAACGTCAGCACAGTCCAAGAAGTCATAAGGAACTCCAGCTTAAAACATACATTTAAACTTACATCTCATTCTAACAATGAAATTAGACAACTACCCTATAACGAGCTCTCAGGTTCAAGAAGACTTAAGCGATGCACTCCATCGGAGCTATTTGTCCGATTCTTATAAATTGATAATTTGGCAAAATATATTATATATAATTTAATATAAATGTTTACTTAAACTAAGTGTTGATTTAAGTTAATTAATACCCAAACCTCAAAACTAATTGCTAATTGTCATATAAAGACAGGTCTAACTAAAATGGGATGTTAAAAAAAATCTATTACACCTAAATTTAAAAAATCTCCAAATATTATATTTTATTATTTTGTAAATAAAATTAAAATTAAAAAAGTTATGATTGTTTTAAGCCCGTTTGTGACTTTTGCCGCACCCTGTACTATGTTTTTTGATTTGGAAGAAAGTATGAATATTGTTCGGTTTAGTAGAGATGATTGAATGTATAAATCGTACATTTTTGTTGTTGTAAAAAGTCCCAAAAGTAATCTCTACCAAAAACAAAAATTCCATGGTATTCCAACAGGATTTAGATTCCATTGGCATTGCCAATAATAATGAGATATCAATAACAAGTCTAAATTTCAATACCTGCGAAAAAATGTTTAAATTCAAGTAATAAAACATATTTTGTGATCTACAGACTAAAACACCCATTTCAATTTACCATCGAAATAACACATTCTTATCGAAAAATTCAATTTAAACTATGTGAATTAATATCATAAATTATACAATGAGATTCCAAAAAAAAAAATCGCTTGAGCAATCTTTCTCACACTCAATCTCAAAGATAGATTAACATAAATTTTTTGTATGTTAGACAGCCATGAAAAAATATTTAAAATATGTATACCATTTGTGATTCCTTTAAGCAAAAAAAAAAAAAACGGGCGAAACGAAAATTGATTTGTGTGCCACAATGACCATCACACATATATAACCACCGACAAAACATCAACGACACTGGCCAGGTCGCAATAACGCAAGGAGAGAAGACACATTTATAATTACACACAGGTACTAGTAAAACCACACACAAACACACACACAGTGTATTCATAGCCAACATCTTTTAAACGTACCGTACTGAACAGAAAATATACAGCATATTGATCGAAATCGATTTCATTCAAGATGATATTTCAACAACGATTTATGGCAGCCAATCCCAAAGTATTGTGCATCATGAAATAAAAAAAAATTTCACCAATGATTGTAAGATGAAGGAAACAAAAATACAATATGTACATGGAATCTGTGCATGTCATTGAGGCATTTTGACATATGGATTGTCTGTTTTGTATTTTTGCATTCATCTTTCGTTTTTTAGCCTGTATTAATGGAATTTTTTTGTTATGTTTCGCAAGATGTGAAGCAAAAGATGAGATTTAAGAAACAAGTATCGCAACTTTTCAAATATATTGAATCTTCATCTTTTAAGTTTTTTTTTTTTTATTTATTATTATTTAGAAAATTGAAGGAGGATTTTGATCTTGTCATACAATAAATTAAAATTATATGCGTTTTATTTTTTTGTGAAATAAATAATAACAAGAAAAAGTAAAGAAAAAAATGTAATTTATACTTATGACTCGTTCTAGGAGAAGGGCAGTGGATTATTGCTTGAACCATTTCAAAAACGTTGGACAGGCAGTGAAAAATGTACAACACATTCCCCTAAATACTTTTTTTTTTTTATTTGAAATAATAAACACAAATACTTTTGAAATTCATACAACCTCTTGAACCAACAAAATAAATCAACAAAAACTAGTTGACGACTGAATAGATTTCGAAGGTAGACTTGAAAAGGATGTTCCATATAAAATGGGAAACTAAGATATCGTTGATGTTCAGAAACTCAGATTTACATAAATACTGCTAATCCCAATAATATTAAATCCCAGAGGATTGTATATGACACTTGTTTTGTGACATTGTAATTCGAGTTGAAAGACTTAATAGATTATGGGGATTATGGGGATTATGTCGCAGGCCAGGATTATGACTAATGTCAAAATGGGGATAAAATGCTTGTGAATAAAATTATCATAATATTATGGAGAATATTTTCAAATTTAATTGGGGCTTATGAAATTCATACAACCTTTTGGACCAACAAAATAAATCAACAAAAACTAGTTGACGACTGAATAGATTTCGAAGGTAGACTTGAAAAGGATGTTTCATATAAAATGGGAAACTAAGATATCGTTGATGTTCAGAAACTCAGATTTACATAAATACTGCTAATCCCAATAATATTAAATCCCAGAGGGTTGTATAAGACAATTGTTTTGTGACATTGTAATTCGAGTTGAAAGACTTAATAGATTATGGGGATTATGGGGATTATGTCGCAGGCCAGGATTATGACTAATGTCAAAATGGGGATAAAATGCTTGTGAATAAAATTATCATAATATTATGGAGAATATTTTCAATTTTAATTGGGGCTTATGACCAAAAACTTGTTGTCACTGTCCTCATTTTGGTTTGAGGATTTGGACAGAAAATTGTTCGGTCATATTCCCCAAATTGGCAATGGCGATAATATCCGTGGGTATTATGTCATGTCGCCGTTGTGGGAAACAATGTACAACACATTTAAACCAAACCCTTTACAGGTACAAGATAAACAAAAAATTTTCACCCTGTCAGGTTTGTTTTATTACACTGTACAATAATATCCAATATTACGGGGTTGTGACAATGGTTTTTGGTAGAGAAGACAAAACAAGATATACGTGTGTCGGCATTTTGAAAAATCACATCGAAATTTTATTTTAGTGAGTGGGGGGGGGGGGGGTTAAAGTTGGCACCCTTTGGGTTTAAGTTGGCACCCTTTGTTCTTTGCATTTTAGGTTTATTATATATTCAGCAGCTTTGTAGAAAATATTAACTCCCCAAAATCTGCCCAAAATCTGATCTGAGCAATCTGGAATTTGATTGATTTTTGGAGTTAATGTTATGTTTTGGGCTTTGTTGTGTTCCGACGTATATAGTAAAATTTTATGGACAACAATTTTTCAGAACATTACCTTCCCGCCCTCCCCGTTTTTAGGGGTGGTTTTTACGATTTGTTAGAATAGAGGCAAAAGTTACTGTCATGTGGGGGAGTTAAAGGATTAATCTGTTCCACACTATGAACTAAAATATATGTTATAATATGAATCATTTCGAACAATTACAGTGTTGTAAAACTTTGAAGCCCCTTTCCAAAGAAAGCAACACATGTATTGGTAGAAAGAATTTCCTGAGTGTTACTCTTTTTCTTTTCTATCGGACCTTATTTATTCGACGACGCTGTGCATAACACACACATAGACAACACATTCATTATGCGTCTAGAAAACAGATTCGTGCTGACAACCGAATTTGTCGCTAATCGAATGGTTCAGTTGCAGCAACCGCATCTTTTAGTTGTGACTACCAAATTTTTATTGAGGCAATCAAAATGCTGCTGTCACAGCCAAATTACTTATTTCTGATTTTTTTTCAGTTTTTACAACCATAAAAATCGGTTACCACAACCGCACCATTCGATTGGCTACAAATTCAGGTGTCAGCAGGAATCTATTTTATATGTGTGAGAACCGATTTTTTTTTTTTTTGCCAAGTGAACTGTTTTGTTGGAGCAACCGAATTTGTTAATTGTCGCAACCAGATGTATTCCTGGGATAATTGAAATATAATGTTCTAACTGTAATTATGTTGTGAAAACGAATTTTCGGGAGCCACAACCAAACACATCAAAATCGGCAACCAAAACATGTAGTTGGCAAAAAATTCGTTTGCCACAATGGATCTGTTTGGTCTGTGCACGATAACTATAACTAATGAGCAATACAGAACCATGATTATTGAGCTTTTGCTGTCGAAAATTAATTGGGACTGGAGGACATGTGATTCCAAAAGGACGGTACAACTGCTAACGTAGCTCTCGCGACAACGAACATTTTAAATGATGCGTTTCTAGGTCGGCTAATGTCTCGTTTTGGCGATTTGCAGTCGCCAGCAATATCATTCTTTTCAGACTTTTTTTCTTTGGGATTATTTTAAGTCACGGTTTTATGTGAACGAGCCACATACTTTGGAACCTTCAAAAGGAATATCCGACAAGAGTGCAAGAACTACTCGCCAGAATGAGGGAAAATGCGGTAAAACGAACTAAAATAATCATCAACAGTGACTGCCGCTTACTTAATCGATATAATCTACAAAAATTTAAGAAAAGAAAAACGAAAGGATTAAATAGACATTTTAATACAATTTAAATTATTTCGTCTCATTTTAAAGATATTTAAAAAATCTGATGAATGTTTATGAGCCACCCTGTGCAAATTAGGACATATGTTTAAACCATCAAGAGGCAAGTAACTTATATCTGATATGTTTTCAACCGCCGCTGTTATTTCTGTATTGGCGACTGTCATATTGGCCGAAAATGTATGTGTAGGCGGTTGAGGCACCGAAACACCTTCACAGCGCACTTCTGGTAAAATGACATTATTTGTTACTTCCTATGTCATTATCGCGTAGTGCTTTTGGTTTCTACCAAATTTGTAATTTACGCAGAAATAGCATGTATCTGATTTGTGATCTTCAGGTTCAATCCCTGTAATAGGCGCAGAAAATGGCAGCGCCTTAGTACCGCCTTTGTACCAGGTCAAAAGACCACTTTCGCAAGTAGTACATACGGTTTTTGGTATCCAAGCTTCAGATAAAAATCGTATTCCAAAGAAAAGAAAATATGGTTCTTCAATTGTAGGGAATGTCTTTCTGCTGCTTTGATGGTGCGTAAAATGTCCACAAATAAAACAAAACCAATCTCTTAATTTGCAAACAGAATCCGCCATGCTTTAATTTTTCTTTTTTTATATTAATTTTAGTAAAACCCACACCCGATATGTACTGCTTAGTAGCTCAATTATGCTTGAATTTTTTCTTTTATTTTTTATTATTAATTTTAATAAATATAACACCCGATTTGTAAGTCACAGCTGACTAGACGCGAGAACTCAGTGTTTGGCCCGGCCGAACTTGACGCCGTTTTTACCTGTTTTGTATATATTGGTGTATAATTTTACTAATTAAGCGTAAAGAACTTTATTTACAACATTGGTGTCTTTGGTGACCCCCACTGAAATTTTCCGGCAAACATTTTCGTAGAACATTTTAATCCTTAAATGTCCTTTTTTAAAGATATTTTTTGATTTTCTCGAAAAAAGGGTCAAATTGACCCATAAAGAGACCAGTTAGAGGGTTAAGATCTTCCACAAAAATAATCCTCATACAATTCTACAATACAACTCTGACCATACGAAATCTCTCAGACATACAGCATTTTTTTCATATAGTATAATGCTCCCTTCGACCAAAAAATGAAAACTTTGACCCACTGTAAAAAAAAACTCAGACGTGCTGGACCATGAGTTTGTTCTACAAAAATGATCTACTCAACATACCCTTTCAGAATTATGAGGTCGCTATTCTGTTCCATTCAAAAAGTCTTAATTTGTTGAACAGTGTAATTAAGATAGGATGCATTGCCACTATAGGACTATCGATTTTATTTGATTTGCCCTATCCCAAAGCAAAACTTAACGAATTCTAATGCCTGTAATTTCAAGCAATAGATACCTACCAGTGCTTAGATACCTACCATGTAGACGAACAAAAACCATTGGGTACCTAAGCATCTATGTATCTATTTCTTGTAATTTCATAAAAAGAGAATCGTCTCGATTTGTTTACTAGGATTAGCTACCGTTCTGGTAGCTATATGCGACCGAAAATAGCGGTTATCGTGTTCAAAGTGTACGGCGAAGTACAAACGAGAGTAAATCGCGGTTTAAAGAATATTACTAAACACAGACGGAATTAAACAGCGGTTCTCGAAATTAATGAAGAAATGTCCCTGTGAAGCATAGTAAGTTGTTCGGGTTTTTTGTGAAAAAATTTTTTTTCTCCATATACAAATAAATATTTTCTTATGTGAATGAATTACAAATTGTGTCTTGCTAGTAATATAAAAAAAATATATATATAATTTTACAAAATAAATAACGATTTGAAACCATTAAAGTTCGATAGAAATTTTTAACGGGAAAAACAATTTACTGTACTTTAAAAGAAAATATTATACTAGGAGAATACATAAGTAAAAATTGATTAACTATTAAAAAATCATTAAGAAAAATCATGACATTAGAATTAAAAAAATATAACAATATCAATTCTTAAAAATAAACATGCATTTTATTTCAAAAACATCTGTTTTTGCAAGATTTTCCAATGAAAAACATGATTTAACAACTAACAACCAACATCCCCTATAATTACAAAGCAAAATAAATGTAACAACTGGAAAATTTACAAAATAATTTGTTTTATTGACAACACACATTAACTTGGTCATTAATCTTTAATTGTACAACAAAAGATTCACAATAACGCTTAAATCAACAAATGTCAAAATCATAATGTCAACTAAATAAAATGTAAAAATTGTGCACTAAATTTGTCACCGCAGAACGTGTGTAATTAATAATTGTCATTAAAGAAACAAACATTTGCAATTGCCAGTAAGAGATGGCAGGGGGTTGGAGTAGCATATTAAATGAATGACAGCTATCAATTTCAACAAATCAAATGTCAAATTGATAATATTGAATATTTTCAAAGCATCATTTAAGTAAGAATACGATTTAAGGTTTGCTTTAGCCAGAGTTGTTATTTTTTTTGGGAAATTTCTTTTTTGGTTAAATTTTTTTTGGCAATTTTTTTGTTTGTTATGGATTTTCATCTGCATAAAGGCTTAAATTTCAATAAATAATCACTAGGTTGACATGATGACAAAGCCTATCGGAAAGTGCATACTATGATACACCCGTTTTTTATATTCGCGTGTGCAAAGCAACACAAACAAAAAAAAAAAACGCAAAAACAATATATGAAGTGAAATTTATGACAGTAAACGAACCAACGAAAAAAAATTTAGGCTGTGCGATATAAAAAAAAATCAAACAATTATACTATGCTCAAAAAGAATAAAGAAATTTTTATCACCAATGGGGAAAAAAATCCTAAATAAAAAAAACGAAATATAAAGGTACAGTTGGACAAGGCAGGGAATGAATGAAAATCACAGTTTTGGGCACAAAATTTAAGTGGGTCCAATCAAGTCTAGGTCCTAAGTTGTCTAATAACACTACTTAAAAAATTTACTTTTTCGCAATGACTTCTACCAATAATGTTAAAAGTATTCTGAAGCCAAAAACTTTCCATCAAATCGCACTTCAAATGTATGAACCTTGTTTTGACCACAGACATAGGGTAAAAAAATGTATGTCTGGAAGAAATTGATAAAAATCTATTATTTTTTATGGATTTCAATTCGCAAAACGTTAATGGAGTTTTTTTAAGACCTCGAAATGATATTGAAAATTGAGATTTATTGAATTTGTTTTCAAAACATTTTGTTTGCAAAATAAATTTAACATAATAACCATGTTCACACTTCGATGAATATATCTATCAAGAAATATTTGAAAAAGAAATCAAAATTTTGAACCAAATATGCATATTTTTACAACATTGTAAGAAAATTATTGGTATTTTACAATTTTCAACCGAAAACCATTAAATTGTTGGGTCAAGTAATTCATTCCCCAAGAGTTACAATAATATTGGGTATATAACTTAAAAAATGGGGGATTCACAAAGGATCGCGTATGTTTTACACATGGTTTGTGTCTTTAATAACTTATATGACACTTTGTAGGGTAAATGTCTGTCATTTATGCTCACTTAGTCATTGAAGGAAATAGTGTAAACAACAAAGTTTTTTTTTGCTTCAAAAATTTCGAATTTTGTGACAACAAAGCTTCATTTGCGGGAAGCTTTGCTTTACTTCAATTTGAAAAAGTACTGCTGAAGAACATATATTGCTCACCGAAGCTTATCCTGATGGTTGGTGCGGTTCAGAAATGGTAATTTTGACACGGAAGACAAAGACTCCCTAGCACCTCGTTTCTGTATTTGTAGCATCGATATATTATTATATTATTTATTTATTTATTTATTTATTTATTTATTTATTTATTTATTTATTTATTTTATAAAAGATATAATTACAAATTATATCTTAATACCCTAACCGAGCACTAGCAACGAAGCCTTAGTTGCTAGTGTTGTAGCGAAAACAGACCAGAGCCTCTGGTGGGAATCGAACCCACGATCCCCGCACTGATAAGCTAGCACGCCACTAACTGGCCCACCGGGGCGCTCAAGCAAAAAAACAAGTAAAACGCAACCTTGTTCTGCTTTTTATAGGTTGAGTCAAAGGCAATTAAATATATATTAAACTAAAGAAGATAATATGGGGCTGTATTCATGTTATTTCTCTATATAATAAGAATTTTAACATAACTAAATGTAAGAAGCTCGAAAAAAGTTCAGTAAAAATGGAATAAACTTTATTATATAAAAACTCAGCTTTTATAAAGTAAGGTGACTATGAATTTCTCGATGCGACATCTTTTCCTACCAGATACAGAAACGGGGTGCAGGTTAGCCAACAATGTTCGAAGATGACGAATTGTAGGTACTACTCAATGAAGGTTGTTGTTAAACTCAGGAAGAAAACTACAAAATAATTGGGAGTCACTCAAGTTGTAATTTTAAAATATTTGCAAGCTACATCATTCATCCAAAAACAAGGATATTGGTTACCATACCAGTTGAAGCCGAGGGACATTGAGTGAAATTTTAAATCTAGTAGGAAAAACAACACAATCACCAATATGATGTGTTGATTTTCAATTTGTTGCCAACAATGAAAATATTAGTTGATATTTAAATTTGGTAAAGAATCCAAATTTTTTGCAATATTTTGCCTTTATTTTACATCAAATTTTGGAAAACTTTAATTTTTTCCCTTTAAAATACTTTTTGACTTCTTTCTAAATATTTTGTTTTATTCGTTAAGATATCGGCATTTACACTCACCAAAAAAAGTCTGTAATGGCAACTGAAAATTTTGCTGTTATTACGGGAAATTCTGCTAATTTGAGCCCAGCGGTATTTTTTGCTAATCTTAGCAACACATGTCTGCTGACGTATAGTACAATGAAATTAGTAGAAAAATTAGTAGCCGCTACTAAATTTTACTAGACTTTTTGTAAAGTGGAATTTGAAATCTGTTTGCTAAAATCAGCAAAAAAAAATACTAAATACTATTAATATTAGTACAAAATTTTAGATTTATTTGTTTTATCGAGCATCCAAAATTTTGATTATATTTTTTAAAAGATGTTTTATACAAAATTAAAAAAAAAAATCAAAGGCTTAAAAATCTTAAAAATTGTAAAAACATAAACGAATTTATCGTTTTGTTTTAATTTGGTAATTTCTGTTTTGAAAAATATTTAAGTCAATTTTTTTTTTTTTACTTTTAAGGTTAAATTTAATTGTTTTTAGGGCTGATTTTTAGAACTAAAAAACCCTTTTTAGTGCTATTTTAAGTGGGTGTCCTCTTTTTAGACATGAGTCGGTATCTTCACTTCCGATCCCTTTTTTAATCCTATGTAACATTTTAGGGCAATTTAAGTTTGTATGTATAAGTTTAAATTATTAGAAATAACATTTCCTTCAGTATAGAATTTTTTAATATTAGTAATTTTTTTTTGCTAATTTTAGCAAATCGGTTTTCAAAAATTTGTAAAATGATTTCTGAAATTAGCAACGAAAATTTGTAGATATTCTGTAAAAATTCTGTAATTTGTAAAATGTAAATAGCAAAAAGATTTGCTAAATAATATTTTTTTTACTTAAAATCAGTACAAAAATAGTAAAGTGGGATTGAAAACCGTTTACAAATTTTTCTACTAACTTTTTTTCTGAGTGTAAGGTTTATATATATATTTTTTATACCGCTTTTATTTCTGCATAAAAATTAAATGTGTATCGATTTTCATAAGGTGACAACTAAAAATTTACTTACACCTTAAGTAAACAGCTGACAAAACGACTTTGAATATATTATAAATATATATATAAAAACGGGTTTGAATATATTGCCAGCTAAGATCCGCATATTATGACGACCCGAGTAAAAAAATTGATCTGACGCAATATTTATTCATATCCGATTTGATATTCTATAATATCTGAGGTAGTAGGCAGATAATATTTGATCCAGCAATATGTTAAAGGATTAAGTTAGATCTTAAATTATCCGAAAAATTGCAGATCTAATTAGATCCAACAATATATTTGGAGATTTAAAAAGATCCAAATTGATACAAAAAATGTTAGAGCATATTAGATCCAGCAATATATTTAGGGATAAAGTAAGATCCAAAATTATCCAAAAAGTGTTAGATCGATTTGTATCAGATTATATCCAACAATATATACGTAATCTAGGTTATTAAAAAACGTATAAAAATTTTAAATTAAAAAAATAAATGGAATTCTAAAAAAATCAATGCCTTTGCCAGGATTTTAAATCGGTCTGCCAGAGTTGTAGTGAGTTAAGCACTCAGCAATGTGAGGTTAACTTTATTAGACTACATTTTTGGTATAATTGTGTTATGGCTGAATTAGGGAGACTAAATTCATGCATTATTTATCTGATTTTATATAATTATATATCGTTATATATAATTATATACACTATAATTATATACACTCGTTAAAAATAATCTAAAATGCATATTAAATTAATCGAAAATACAATCAAAAAGAGTACTACTGATTTTTCATTATATTCAGCCCATTTTGTTGTTTATTTTCAATCATTGTTTAATAATCGACATAAGTAGTAAAAGCAATCGAAAGTAGTTTAAAATAACCACCAATTTTTAACTGAAAAAAAGTAGAACAAAAAAACGATTTTTGTGGTTTGTTTTTCAAATTGAAAGTTTTTTTATTTGTATATAATTTTACATGACACAACACACACAGATGTAGCATATATATTTTTATTTTCTGTGTGTGTATCTATAATTTGTTGTAATTTTTATTGAAATAATTTTGTATATAAACAAACTATTTTGGTAAAAAAACAATAAAGAATTATATGAATTTATATTTTGAAAAACAGAAAATATCAACTCCTACTGAATGTCTGTAAATTTTTATAGTTTATTTTTTGAATGACTGATTCAAATAGTTAAAAAATATATTTCTATGAATTTCAATTGATTCTTCGTTTAAAAACAAACTTTACGTATTACTTTTCAAATAAACTACAGTCGGTAACGGAAAATATATTGTGAGTGTACAATCATATTATATGGACTTATAGAAAAATAATTATAATATTTAAAACAAACAAAAAAATATATAAATTTTCTTCCATTATAGGACTTTTGGAAACAAAGATCATATGTATATAGTTATATGTAACTAGATTATTATAAACTACCCGGCAAATAGTGTGTAAAGTAATGTATAGCCGTAGGGGCCAATGCATTACTTTACACCTTACCTCATTACTTTACACTGAACCTCAGAGTAATGTATGGATCCATTAATTTAGAGGTGATTAAGTAAGTGGTTACTAATATGGTTACTAGGGTGGGAAAAGTAAAGTTTCTACAAATAGATTTTGTTGAAGAAAAATTATTTAGAAAAAAAAATTATTATAAATTGTTCAAACGTTATTATATATATCGTGCTCATGATGGGAAACAAACCTGGAAACTCAGAGCAGCGGGAACTCTACCCACTGAGCTTTCGAAGCATGTAATATTTCATTGCTTTGAACATAAATTAATAATTGCTCTTCAAGTTTTCGATCGTGATGTCGAAACGTAAATACATTAAATTTAGCTTACAAAAAAAAATTATTGAGACTAAACATAGATTTTCAACAACAAAAATAAAATTATTATTTTACAATTATAATTGATGCAATATGTAGGCTATCAATGATCGGTAACTCTTTAATTTATGCTTGCAAATAATACAAAAGGTAACGAGCTACCATTACAAGGTAATGCATGAGTATATCGCACCCATTACCAAAGTTTTGCTTAGTAATTATATCTTGTCTCAAATTGGGTTAAAATTTTTAAGTTTTGTAAAAAATATTTATATGGAAAAAAATACACAAAAAATTCATCTCCCTGGCTGGGATTCAAATTATACCCAGCATAAAATAATGGTAGTCATTCTGTGGCTATAATTTCTTTCATTGCTTCAGTTAACGTTCTTTTATGATTTTTTGATGTTATTCTAAGGCACTTCCAAAAGAATTCATGTGTTCATATTTCAAATGTAGTGACTTGGATATAAACCCGATGCATATCTTAAAAAATCACCCTTCATTTATTTGTAAAGCATATTTTTTTGAATTTAAAGCATTTATTCAAACTGAGAAAATAGTTCTGATGAACTTTTTATTTTTTATTAAATCATTTTTTATATTTTAGTTTAAAATTTCATGAGGCTTAGAATTTTTACAGTTTTGCAATTTTTAATAAAAGTTTTGAAAAATCAAGTAAAACTGATTTTTTTAAAACCTTTAATTGAAACTAGGTGGCCTGTCATTTGCATTTTTGCAGCCTTAAATATTTATGACAACGCAATCTGTGCATTTTATTTAAAACTTTCCAGTTTTAATTCAGAATTTACCAAAATAATTTTAAAATTGTCTAAAAATTATTTCAAATTGCCCAAAAAGGTTTTAAAATTGTGCAAAAGTTATTTAAAATTATTCAAAAATATTTTGAAATTGTCTTAAAATGTTCTAAAATGGTACAACCAGTTTTTAAATTATCCAAAAATATTTTAAAATTTGTCTAAAAATTCATTTTTAAAAGATGTTTCAAAGTTGCCAAAAAAAAAAATACTTTTTTTACTAATGCTGAATTATTTATTTGTTCAAATAATATGTATATCAATACATAAATTTCGCATCTTTAAACTTATTTTTCTGCATTCTTATGAGTTAAATTTTCATCAAAGCTTAAATACTACAAATTATATGAACATTTTCCAGTAATGCATCAGAAAATTTAATCATTGTATTATCATTGCTCCCTTAGAGTAAAGTATGAGTAATGCTAGTAGCTATATTTGAATACTTCCATCCTATGACACTCCAATGTTAAATTTATCGATGAAACCATCAGAAAAGAAGTGATGCTTTTGCCAAAGTAGTGATGATTTTATTGATTCTTTGCAAGCTGGGTATCTAATTATACCTTATATCATATCTTATTAAATGCTGTAGATATGAAACTATATATAACAATGCCTTAAATTTGTTTGCAAATATTGCAAAGAAATAAATTTAGTATATTTGATTATATGTAACCTTCTCCGATAAAAGGGACCCAGTGTGTGAAAATGAAGTTTTGAGAAAAACGAATTTAAAATTTCATAAAGCATTATCACTGCGAAAACACCTTCAGTTGGGAGATGCGATTTGGTATGGTTAGTTATGATTGGGTGACGTCATGCCTCCGCTCATTGCACCAAGCGGTTTATCGTTTGATCGCAAATGGTATTTGTATGGGAATGTCAGGGTCTTAAGAACTGATTCACGGAAACGGAATTTTGAAGCTCCTAAACCAAGTGAACCCAAAGCGAAAAAAAATCGAAAAATTAATCTGAACCTACCAGCAAGAAAAAAAAATCGAAGCACCGGATCACGAGAAAAAGAAAGTTGAAGTCAAAGCGCCGAAAAAAGAAAAAACCGAAATTTTCAAACGGAAGAAAATCAAAGTACCAGAGCACGAAACACCAAAAAAAGTCCAAGCTCGAAAAAAATTTGAAGACTGACGAAAAAAAACCAATTTAAAACCAAAAATCAAAAGGAGTAATATTTTAATGTTTTTCTCATTTTTTATCGATTTTCCCAAATTCGTTTTGTACGTTTTTATGGGGTAAATAAATTTTTATCATAAATCTAACTCATTTCAAATTATTCTACACCCTTTTAGGTACCAGAATCTACTCTTAAGTCCAAACCGATTTTTTGACACACTAGGTCCCTTTTCTCGGAGATGGTCACATATATTGAATCTCATACCATATTAAAAAATATGTTTAGGTACCATATATAATTATATATGGTTCCTTGTAAGCAACATATAAGTATATAAGATTTTGTATATGTCAATGTGGTCCCGTGTAAACCATATTAAATTATATGTAATGTTATATATAGCATTATATAATAAAATATATAACATATTTTATTATATAAATCATATCCAATTTTATGAAGGTCAATATATAACTAGATGTGGTTATATACAGGTTGGTTGAAAAGTTCCTGCGCTCGAAATGAAAGAATACTGTTTTTGTTACAAAATATATTTTTTTATTCAATATAATCTCCTAGAAGCTCAATACACTTGTTTCAATGATCTTCCAATAATTTTATCCCATCCTTATAATGGTTTTCCGGAAGCTCTGCAAAATAACCGTCTACGGCTGCTATGGCCTCTTCATTCGACGAAAAATGCTTTCCACGAAGGAATTGTTTGAGATTTCTGAAGAGATAGTATTCATTGGGAGCCAAATCTGGTGAATACGGTGGATGTTCAAGCAATTCGTACTTTAATTCTTTAAATTTAGCCATCGTCAAAACACTTTTGTGAGCAGGTGCATTGTCTTGATGAAAAATTATATTTTTCTTCTTTAAACCAGGTCTTTTCTCACGAATTTTTTCATCCAGCTGATCCAAAAGGCTGGAATAATATTCAGAGTTGATTGGTTTACCTTTCTGAAGATAATTAATCAACAAAATTCCTTTTGCATCCCAAAAAACTGATGCCATAACCTTCTTTGCTGATCGTTGTGACTTCACCTGCTTTGGAGCTGAACAACCAGCTTCAGTCCACTGTTAAACGTTCTTGTTTCAATTTAGGATCATTGTGGTAGATCCAAGTCTCATCCATAGTTAAAACGCTCCAAATTACGCTGAGAATTTGTTTTCGATCCAGTTTTTGTTGAATTGTTAATGTGTGCGGCACTAACTTTCCAAACAGTTTTTGCATACGTAATTCTTCATGTAAAATATGGAGTACTCGTTCGTCTGAGATGCCTATGGCATTAGCAACTTCACGCTTAGTCAAACTTGGATCTTCACTAACCATATTATGTACCTGCTCAATGATTTCTGCTGTGGTTGCAGTTTTCGGTCGTCTTTCGCGTGGATCGTCTTCAAGGCTGGTACGACCACGTTTAAATTCACCAGCCCAAAATTCAACGGTGCGTTTTGAAGGTGAGGACTCCTTATACACTTCTAACAATTGTTAATAAATTTTCTTTGCTTTTTAACCCTTTAAAACAAAGAAACTAATGATTGCACGATATTCAATTTTTTCCATAATAAAAAAAATCAATGACACGTCAACTTCAAATGGCTTGTAAACAAAGAAAGAATTGACAGAATGACTTGCAACTTTGCATTTGTTCTCAGGACAGTTAAACCAACTTGAGAAAAAAAAGTTTGGAGCTAGCAGTGCCATCTCTTGGTGAGCGCAGGAACTTTTTAACCAACCTGTATGCCGCAATATAAAGGGATTTAAAAAAAATATAATGTAACATATAATAAGATATGGTAATGCATACTGACATATGTAAATATATATGATAATTTATTATTAAATAAGGCCACATATTATATCAAAATTTTTTACTCGGGTATCGATATGGTATTGGAGAATATATTCGCTAAAAATTCTGTATTTCAAATATTCACTTCATATTCTCTACTTATTATAATAATTATTGATAATTATCAATTAGTACTACACTACGTATGATGAATACGATATTACGTATACGTACATTGTGCTATGCAGATAAAATGTTAAAATGTGTATGGAATATTAGAGATAAACAATATTCATTGAATATTTCTCCAAACCGAAACAGAGGAATACACTAAAACATTCTGAATTGATAGAAAAATATTTGAAATTTTTTTTACATAAAAATATTTAAATTTTTATCCGATTTTAACATTTCATTTTATTTTGCACTTAAAATTCAGCATTAATATTAAATATTTTTTACATGGACGTTTTTGCTTGTTATTTGGGTTATTTAGAACCTCTGTATATTTAGATATATTTAGCTAGATCTGGGAAAGGATCTCTTTAGAACACATCATTCTAGAATATTTGGAGACTCTAGCAGAAGCTTAAATAAAACGCCTATTAAAATGTATGATTCTAGTTTTCTTAGCAATCAAACATATGGTTAAGTTGATTTTCTAACAGGAAATACTAAAATTTGTTAATTACTTAGGAAAAAGTTTATTCATTAGGGAATTAATTGAAAAGTTTGTTCATTAGGGAATTAGCGAAAAAGTTTATTCCTACATGGCACCAAGCAAAAATTTAATCAATTCAAGCGAAATTCTTTTCTTTTGGGTTCAATTCCTTAAACAAAAGTTAAACTAACTTAATTTGAATGAATTCTATATTGAATGAATTCTTAAATAAGTGAACTTCTTCATTTTAATTCTTATAATTTTAATCAAGGAATTCATTCATAAACTTGAATTCCTTGAAGTCATTCACAAGAATTAATTCTCGATTTTTTTTTTGTATTAATGAATGCATTACTTGAATTAAAATATTTAATAAAATTTTTGGAAAGTCATTCATAAAAGGAATTAAATCTTTCAAGCTCTGATTCATGCTCACGATATAATGCATGGAAATCTAAATGTATTTCCATAGAAAACATCTTAGGATTCCGGGCATTTTTTGTATATTCTTATACACTCACCAAAAAAAGTCTGTAATGGCGACTGAAAATTTTGCTGTTATTACGGGAAATTTTGCTATTTTGATCCCAGCGGTATTTTTTTGCTAATCTTAGCAACACATTTTTGCTGACGTGTAGTACAATAAAATTAGTAGAAAAATTAGTAGCCGCTACTAAATTTTAGTATACTTTTTGTAAAGTGGTATTTAAAATCGGTTTGCTAAAATCAGCAAAAAAAAATTACTAAATATTATTAATATTAGTACAAAATTTTAAATTTATTTTTTTTATCGAGCATTAACATTTTTTTATTTTATTCAGGGACTGAAGCCGAACCTGAACCCAAACGGGTTCAGGTTCGCTGTTTATGAAATATTTGAGCCCGAACCCGCTGAACCCAAAAATTTAACCAGGTTCGGGTTCAAAATATAAAAAAATATTCTTGCTGTTTATGGCGTGAGAAATGTTTGATAACGAAAATCATAAAAAGCTTCATTTCTTACATTCCTTTTAAGCAAACATCTGATCAATGCAGAGCTATTAGCAAAAAACTGCGAACACCAAAAATTTCTTTTATAGCTAAAAAGCTAAACTTGAAAATAGATGAAATTCCAGTTATGACGTCGTTCAAGCCTTATTAGAATATGGGAGTTTTTGTTCGGAATTACTGGATGCTGCATTAACTATGAATGATAATATTTGGAATATTTGTGAAATATTCGTAGATGCTATTGCACCTGTTTAAAAATAACGCTGAAACTACAGGAAGAAAAGAAGACTTTAGGCGATTTTTATAGAACTAAAATTAGAGCTAACAAAATATGATAAAACAAAAATATTTTCACAAAAACTATATTTACATATTATAAAAAAAGAAAACCAATTTATTAAAAATCTACTTTTGACTGCAGTATTATATTTAGATAGCAGAATTAAGTTAATGCTAAGTCCCGAAGATGTTGAAAATGCTAAAAAACATATTTTAAAAACAATTAACATTTTCAAAAATTTGCAAATGGAAAGAGAAAAAGAGAATTTAATAAGAGAATCAATATATTATTCTTCAGCAGATAATGAAGATATGCTCGAATAAGTTCTAAAAAAGAAGGAAAGATTTTTTAAATCAAATTTTTCAACAAGGCCTTTTCAGCCTTGAAATTCACTTTGTCGCCACATAAAACAAATTTCAAAGAAGAAAACTTAAAAATATTAATTGTAAAATTAAACGAAAATTTCATTGAAATTTAAACAAATTTCTTATTAATAAAATATTTATACTTTTTTAAATGTTGAACCCGAACCCGGAACCGAACCGAACCCGGACCTAAACCTTTTATTTCGATTAACCCGAACCTGAACCCATTTTTTCAGGGTTTCAGTACCTGATTTTATTTTATCTTAAATATTTCATACAAAATTAAAAAAAAATCAAAGGCTTAAAAATTGTTAAAACATAAACGAATTAATCATTTTTTTTTTTAATTTGGTAATTTCTTTTTTTAAAAAATATTTTAATATTTTTTTTTTTACTTTTAATGTCTCAAATTTAATTGTTTTTAGGGCTGATTTTTAGAACTAATAAAGCTTTTTAGTGCTATTTTAAGTGGATGTCCTATTTTCAGACATGAGTCCCTTTTTTTAATCCATGTAACATTTTAAGGCAATTTAAATTTGTTGGTGTAAGTTTTAATTACAAATAACATTTCTTTCAATATCCACTTTTTTAAAATTAGTTAATTTTTTTGTTAGTTTTAGCAAATCGGTTATAAAAAATTTGTAAAATGATTTCTGAAATTAGCAACAAAAATTTGTAAATATTCTGTAAAAACTCTGTAACTTGTAAAATGTAAAAGCAAAAAGATTTGCTAAATAATATTTTTTTACTAAAAATCAGTACAAGAATAGTAAAGTGGGATTAAAACCGTTTACAAATTTTTCTACTAACTTTTTTTCTGAGTGTAGGAAATCTTCTATAGAATATTTTCTCTTTTATTCTTCTTCAAATATCAAAATTAAGAAAACCTTTGGACCAAATAATTTAAAAATACTGTATACTACTTGGAAGAAAAAAATTACTCACACACGAAGATTTTTTTAAACTTATGTGCACTCATGTGATTAATTAACTTATGGTCACAGTCATTTACAAATCATGAAAATTTCAAGTCTTATACCCATCTCTAATTTTCACCCTTGCTTAAATATAATTTTTGGATCAGATCAAATTAGATACTGAAATTGGTTTTGTATAATGGAATCCAAGCAAATAAATTTATACGAAATAGATATAAAAATATATTACTTTAAGGTCGATATCTTAAAAAACTGCACGCCTCAGAAAATTCTACTGATCGCAAAAACACTAAAGGTGCTCTTATGCAAGTTAAAAGCAAAGAGACATCAGAAAATGTATCGCAGTCATGACGGTCAATTAAATAAACATCTTCAGAGCAGTGATCCGCTCGTTGATCTACACGCAAAGAAAAAACATGATTGGGTCAATCATATTCGAAGAGTATCATATATTTTTGGGTTTATGGTTGTACCAACCATAATCATACTATATTATTGTTATCATATTATGATAATAAAATAACCATATTTTTACCATATTATGGCCCCTACAGTTATATTATAATTTAAAAATTAACATATTATGGTCCTAAAGAAACATGTTATATTGAATTTATCATAATATGATCGCACGTAATCATAGTATGCTCAAAATATTATCATATTATGGCCCCTCAAAATTATATTATGATTCCTGGATAATCTTAAAGGAAAAGTTCTTAGAAACTATGAAAAAGCTATTCAAATTTAAGAATATTCCTTTAGAAATGTTTTTTCTATAAAAAAAATAATATTAAGGACTTTTTAAAGAAAAATTGTTTGGGAAAAAATCACAGACTTTAAGAACTTTTCTTTCTTTGATTGTATAATTATTTATTGATTGTTGCCAACATTTTATCGTTGCATAATTATCATATTATCGCAATTTTTGTTACCACAGTATGGTTACAGCCAATCATGATATAAAATAGAAGGTGCCAATCATAAAATAGTAAAATAGTAGCGATCATGTTTATGGTTAGAAAACCAATAACTTTGTTGTGACAACCATACCCGATTGCAGCAAGCACAATATAGTAGCAGTGATCATATTACAACCATTTTTTTTCTGCGTGTAGAGACTCGGTATTTCGCGCTTGTTTTCCAGGCGCTTTTACCGAACGCAATAGCAGAACCGAGTCATCAAACTTAATATATTTTTCTACACTTTTTGAACATAGTGTCCATTGGTTTACATTAAATGCAACTCTGTAAAATATAGTGGTTTTCGAAGGTGGACACAGTAACATTGCAAATCTATTATCATGCACTCACAACACAAAGCACTCCCATTATATGTCCAACAACAGCAATGCAACAACAATACTAACGAGGACATGCGTCAGCATGTAAAGGATACTGCCAATACCTTTTAGTATCAACAGCAACAACAACAAAAATATTCATGCCAACTATGTTGGAAAAAAAATTGTAAACAACATAAAAAAAAACAGCGGACGATTATAAACACTGACAATTCTTTGAGGAAGTGCAAGAGAATGCAAAACTGCTAAAGCTGGATGGGGTGGAAGGGTAGTAGGCTTTGTTTTAAATAACAACAACAACAACGTCAAGGAGATAGATGAAGCTTTAGTTAAGCCACCGTGTGTTGTTGCATATTTATGGTTGTACGTTCGTTATATTTTTTAGGAGTTTTATGCAAAAAACAATTTTTTGACAATGGATTTGCCTTTAGTATGAGTGCGTGCATGATTTGACTTGTTATTAAGAGTTACCAACTATATAAAATTGAAATTAACGAAAGAAATGAGTCCTTGTACTACAGTAACCTAACTATATGGAATTCTTGTTTTATCTCTTCCTTTTTTTTCATCCGGGTTCCCAAAGGCTTAGCTGGTAGGACGAGATTTTTCTTACCTGTTTAAAAGTGAAAAAAAATTGTCCGCAACTCGGAAATTTTTTAAGTGGACTTGAATGTTCAGGAAAGAGTTACCATTCCAATTTTTGGTCATATGCAGTTCATATTTGGTTCATTCAAATTCAGTTTTGTAGCCGCCTAGGGTAATAAAACTTACTTTTGGAGACTATAAATTATTTTTGTATTAAGACCTAGGGACGATTTTAACCAAAACAGACGTGCGAACGCACAACGCTAAATCGACTCACAAAAGTAATTCAGATTTGATCGGTATACTGATATGATTAAATCAAAGCATATGGAAAATTGATTTGAATCCTTAGGCGTGCGACCAGATTGAAATCGGTATGAGTCAATCATCTTTACGATTTAAATTGATGTTCAGATTCCTCTGGGTGACCAGTTTGCTGTTATATTGAATAGAGAGAAAATATCGAGGTAGACGCACAGTGCAAAATTTTAGTTAGTTTTATATCATATCAGGCCAATGCAAATATCCAGCCACCTCATATTTAAACTCAGATATTTCACACATCTGAACTTATTTATAGCAAGTGTCATACCTTACAGCAAAGGAAATATCATGATCATCACATTTCGTGTATTATTTTTCTCTTCAACAGCAACTTTGACTACGGTTTAAGTTAGTTTTATAAAATATAAAAATTAATTACTACTTATAAAATTAGGTTGTTTTCGAGTCTCCACAAACGCTGTAGGCACCATCACATTTAGACTACACGGTCGAGGTCTCATGAATACACGAGATTGACGAATCACCTTTGAATTAGCTTAAAATTCCAATGAAACTCAACATCGCAGGGATAATTGAAATCTTGAATGTACTCTGATCTCAGTGTCGGAAACTGTTGCATAAAAAGTCCTATACACTCCTCCCCTATGCAGCTTACACAAAAGTCATTTTAAAGCATCCACATACATAACTATATTAGCTTACCAAATATGCCGCAGCCGGAAAAGTGATAGAAGTGCCCATCGACACTCTCAAATTCCAAAGGAATCTTTACACATTATATGTCCTAGCATTGCAAGTTCATCAGCTCTATAGTATGTCCTAAGATGCCCATATGTTGAACCGAATGCTGAACTTCTTGCCCATCTTATTTAAGGATAACATGTTGCCAAACCTAAGCTGCAGATTCTTCTTTTATTGCCATCACAACAGACCAAGCCAACTGGAACAGAAAACTAAGAAAGCTTAATATGTCCGTACAAAAGTTGTAGCTATATCTACTTGACGGTGTAATATCCTCCCATGAATCTCCGGTCAGTATATGGACAGCAAGGAATATGCGAAATCACTACCACCACTTGCTAACCATTGTGACGTAGATAGCGGCATTATATTCGCTTAAGTCGCTACACAAAGGAAAACAGATTCATTGTAACAACCGAATTTTTTTGACAACCGAATGGTTTGGTTGCAGCCACCGATATATTTTTTTTTTGTCGCAACTAGAATTCGGTTAATGCAACAGAATTTCGTGTGAAACCAAATATTTTAATTGTATATATCAGGAAAATATTTGGTTGGGACAACGAAATAATTTGGTTGCTGCAACCAAAATATTCAGTTGGCAAGAAATTCGGTTGTCACGATGAATTTTTTTTCTCTGGGTATATATACAAGAGAATAAGAAGCAATACAATATTCAATTATTTTTATGGTGTAGTACACTCACCAAAAAAATTCTCATTGTTATTTGAGTAAAATGAAATTTGTATGAAACATAAGCTGCCGCTACTAAATTTTAGTAACCTTATTGTAAAGTGGAATTTAAAATATTTTTGCTAAAATCTGCAAAAAAAAATGTACTAAATATTAGTACAAAATATGAAACAAATTTTTTTATTTAAATATTTTAAACAAAATTAAAAAAAAAATCAAATGCTTAAACATTTTAAAAACAAACGAATTTTCATTTTTGGTAATTTCTGTTTTAAAAAATATTTTAGTAAATTTTTCCAAGGTCATATTTTAATTGTTTTTAGGGCTGATTTTTGAACTCACATCCGATCCTTTTTTTAAATCTATGTAACAATTTATGTTTGCAGGTGTAAGTTTTAATTAAAAATAATATTTCCTTCAATATCCACTTTTTGAAAATTAATATTTTTTTTTTGCAAATCGGTGTTCAAAAATTTATAAAATGATTTCTGAAATTAGCAACAAATATTTTTAAATATTCTGTAAAAATTCTGTAATTTGTAAAGTGTAAATAACAAAAAGATTTGCTAAATAATATTTTTTTTCCTAAAAACCAGTACAAAAATAGTAAAGTAGGATTGAAAACAATTTGAAAATCATTTACCAGCCACCAAACATACAAAAGACTAGGGTGAACCACTACATACATAGAATAATCTTGACACTCAACGTCCAATGGCTCTTCAGCAAAACTATAGAAAATTCGCGGTAATGTTTTCCTTTACCTGGAAGTTGCACCCAGAAATGTTGAACAAAAGAATGTTTTGAGTGAAAGTCATCCAGCCAATCATCGAGCAACCGAACCATTGTCTTTGGCAAATGATTGGTTCGATGCTTTTAACTTTGCTAAAATCAACGTATCAGGTCTGAACCTGACTCGTACCAGGTCTGAACATTGCTCGGTGATCGATTATCTTAACTATGCACATCTTTCTGTGCCAAAGTCCTTGGTTGTACTTTAAAAGCAACTTCCTGTTCAGAATTATACCAAGATGCTTCGCTTTGTTAGAAGGACTAATTTCTACATGATCGAAACGAACAATCCCATAAGAGGAATCGTTATGCCCACTGTAAAATTGAAAATTTTTTAGTTAATTTTTTTAAACAAATCGAGAAAGCTTTTGCATAAAGTGATTTAATAAGATAAAGTTGCCAGATCAACTTAACTCTTCTTTGCATGATTTTTTATTTTATTTTTTTTTCAAAAAAATCATTGTGATGTAATTCGTGCTGTAGATTATTTCATACTTCAATTAATTCAACAATATGTTAAATAGTGCCAGTAAAGACCAATTTACAATAAACCTGTTTATGTGCATTTTTTTTGTTCAATAATTATTATGATGGAAATTTCCATCATAATTCGAAAAAGAATCAAAAAGCAATCATTATGTCAAACCCGGCTCATTAATTAAGAAGAAAACTAAAAATGTCTAAAATATAAATTTTTTGCTCAAAAATTTGTTGGCGTTCCCATACAATGCTGCCGAAAATATGTATGCTGTATGTTTTATACACCCAGAGATAGATCCCTCATATGTATACCTGTCATTTGATGCCAAATTTGATATTTATAGCTACGTTAAAACAAATATGAAAAATCCTATAAAAACAATTAACGCCCAATTTTTTCCACCTACTTTTTGTGCCCTTTAAACATGAGATTTGACCGCTAAAAATGACTACACGTTCATTAATTTTGTCTCTGCTATGACACTAAAATTGTATTTTTATTGAAGTGAACCCCCAGGCAAACTTACCTTATTAATTTGGAAGTAATTTTATACTAAAAAAAAACTATTGAAAATAAATTACCAGCTCAATCACTGCCAAACTAATTTGGTCGTGAATTTCTTGGTAAATTTTAGCAAAGTAAATATTGAAATAAATTTCACCTTAAAAATGATGGCAACTTTATCTGTTGTTGCTCCAGTTTTTTTTTTTTCATTTCACACTATAAAAGGGGATGCGTTGAAAAATTATGATGCATTTTTATGGATTTTCAATGTTTTTACAGCATTTACTTTAAAGTTATGACCATTTTTTTCCCACTGATGATTTTTTTACAATTGTATGATGACAATGAGAGCCTTTTCGAATTTTTTTACAATTCATATTTTGTCAACATAGATGTTAAACATTTTTTTTTTTTTGGTTGGCAATACTTTTGATTGTGTAGTAAGATGGGATGTTAGTCATTTGCAACTGCATGCAGCTCCTACGCATTTGCTGAAAAACAAAAAAATTAACATCCGGTGGTGTTTATTTTTTAAGCATTTTTTTCGTAGCTTTTTTATTTTTTGCCCAAACTTATGACTTATAACTGATTTATGAGTGTGATGGACTCAGGCTTAAAACATGCAGTATAAAAGCAAAAGGTGATTATAAACAGAAAAAAATACATTTACATTTGTATTGCAACTATTACAATTGGCCAAAAACAAAAATGCACAAAAACGAATGTGTTGGTGGGAAGGAAAAAAATCCTGCGTGAGAATTACTTTAAAATTTATGCAATTTTTATTCATTGATATGTAAAGTACTGTGAAAAAGATGAAGAACTGCAGTGGAAAAAAAAGGAATTTTACAAAAAAAAAAAGTAAAACGACAACCAATCGACCTCATGCAATACTCGTTAACATCCGTTTCCGTTGCTACAAACATTCACGGTAAATTGATGATTTTTCACATGAGAGTGTGTGAGTTGCGTTATATTAACAACAACTTCTGTAATAACGACATATTTGTTGTATTGAATTGCATAAAATGCATTTTTTTCGTCGCTAACTTTCATTCTACCAAACGACAATTTACAACATGAGACAGATCGATTTATTGCTTGACAATTGTGTACTCATACCAGCAATATTAATAACTACAAATTTATGCCCTTACCCACAACTCCTAAAAAAAATCATTCTTCTTTTATATGGGGGTAAAAAAGAATTTTTATTTTTTTGTTATTTAAAAATGACGCCTAGAATTCCATCATGTTGTTTTGTTCGTTGGCTGCCATCGTTTTATGTTGTAGGCCTGCACAAACATGCAATTTTTTGCATTTATAAATTGTATGAATTTATATACATAAATATGTATTTTTGGTGTCGTCAGCATTGCGCCATAAAACGCATCGACATTTGTCTGTCTGTCCCATATTTGTCTGTGCGTTATGTTGTCGTCACAGAATGGATGTCGCAACTTTTTGTTGTTTTTGATATTGTTGTTGTTGCTGTTGCATCGTGTGAAAAATAATGTTTTAAATATTGACAACATGAAATATGTGAAAACAATAATCATAAATTTTTATTAACATTGCATATAAACACATACCATCACAATTACATACAATAAACACCATGTAATATTTGAATAAGTAAACGCTTCTTTTACATGGACTCAGAAAATAAATTTGTTGCTGACAATTGAATTTTTTGTGAATAAAATCTTTAACAGAAAACTACAGAATAAAATGTTGTCCAAAATCCGATTTATTTCTAGAGGATCAGTAGTGAAATTCTCTAAACTTCTTAATAAATTTATCAGTAAAGAATAACATTTAATGAATGTTGTTTCTTATCAAATTTTTACAATATAAATAACGAATTTTGTCATTAAAAACCAATGGTACTACAGTTCAAATAATGCTAGTGCTACCTTAGTTCCCGTGGATCTATAAAAAAACTAGTAAATTTTTTGAAGTCGCGCATGTTGATACATAAAGCGTACACATTCTGGTTGAACGTCTCCAAGTGTTTAGTACAAATTTTAATGGGTTAAAGGGAACATGTCAATATTTGTGTATAAATGTGTAAACTACAATATTAAGAAGTTAGTTATAAATTTTGATTTTACCAGATGTTGCCTATATTTATGAGAAAATCGAGTATTTGATCCTTAAGGGCACTAGGTTTAAAGGCGGATCAACACAAATACATAAACAAATCTCGATAGAAAATGGAATAACGTTACTGATTAACTGAATCATTTTCGTATGTAGATTGCCTCTCCAAGCAGTAGAAAAACAGGATAAAAACTCCCTTTTAGCGGTCGGGCCCATTGACTGGAAATCTCTTATTTAAAATATGAGTCCCCTGAAGTAAGGGGTAAATTTTTGATAAGGTATATTTTGGAATTTTCGCAAGAGGCGAGCAAAAAGGGGGGTTCATAGGCGAAAAGTTTCCCCTTTAAAGAATTCTGAAGCTAGGAAGCTAAAGTTTAGTACGTAGGTTTCTCCTCCAACGTAAACATCCACTCAGACGGGAGTTTTGATAATTCCTACGGAGAGGGGCAAAGTGGGAAAAGTCTCCCCTTTAACGGCCTGCACAAACTCCTTTAGCTAGAAATCTGAAATTTCAAATATGTATTTTTTGAAGTATGGACTAAGTCATTGATAAAGTACACTTCGATATTTTCTTTAAGGATGTGATAAAAGTTAGGACTCAAATGGCGAAAAGTCAAATCTCCTCCATAATAGCCAACACAAATAACTAAAGTGGTATGAATAAACATCCCTTCACCATCAGCTAATACAAAATTTATGAATATTCATATGAGGGGTATCAAAAGGGGGAAATTTCTCCCCCTTGATAGCCTGCCAAGGCAAATAAAGGTAGGACGTTGTCATTATTTTTAAAATATTGTTTAACTATGAAATCCCTCCGTTTTCCATTTTTACTAACCCTAAACTGTCAGATCTCACACGGTCTGTTTACCTTTAGGGAATTCTAAATTAATCTAGCCATGTCTGTCTGTTGAAATGTGCATCACATAGCGAAGTTGAAGTCAAGGTTGCTAGTTTTTAACCAGATCTATTTGGCATTGCATGTGAGCAAAATCGGTCTAGTGGTAAATAAAATATTCCATAAAAATTTGTGTATTTTAGTCTTATTTAATACTTAAAAATTTACAAATCGACAATACATAACAAATTAATATACCAAGTTAAATATAATTATAATCTAATAGGAAAAACATCACAAACAAATATGTTGTGTTGAAATATTAGTATACATGCCAGATTCCCAAATCCTTTCGCCTCTTTCGTCGACCGTGCTCAGGGTAAAAAGGGGGGGGGGGGGGGAACTTGGTCTGGTCGTTACACATTTTAATAGAAGGATAGTAAAAAAAAGATGGAGAGGAATTTTATATGAAAACATGATATCAAATTTGTATTGTCCCTTTTTGTGTTATTATCTGCACCTTGAGTTTAGTCAACCAAAGGAAAAAAAATTAGCAAGTTATATTAAAATTTAGAAATTTATTAAAGAAGATAATTAAGAGCAAAAATGTATAATAATGTTAATTTTTATAAAGAATGGTAGGTAACAGATTTTTATATCCAAGTGTCAAATGTATATAGGTTAACATAAGGAAAAAAAAAATTCATTAACTTACTCAGAATTTTCCATGGCTAGTAGACCTGATGCTTTTTGAGTTTTAAAAGGGATTAATACAAATGAAAGGTTCAGAAATATAAATGAATTTAAAAAAAATAAATAAAGATTAAAATTAATGATCCGTATCGATACTTAAGATAATAAATTAAAGAAAATAAAAACAACAATAATAAAACTTGATTTTAAATAGTTTAAGAAATTTTGTAGTTCAACGATTAATATATTAATTAACGTGATGTGAAAGAATATAAGAATCAGGTTGAAATTCTTCAATTATAATCTAGACCTGATAAACTTTGTTAAAATTGTAATAAATAAAAATCGATTGCTTTTAAGTAACCAAAAATTTCCCCGTAAAACAGTTATTTAGATTGAAGAGAGTAAATTAAAAGTAAAATTCAATATAGAGTTGCAACGTTACAGATGATGACAGATGATAAATTCAAAGGACGAGATATGCTTAACGTTGATGCCCAGGTTACTTGAATAAATCTAGATGGTTAAATAGTTATACAATTTTATATACTATTGATTTAATAATTAATAAAAATGAGTAGTAGAAGTATATCAATTAACTGGATATTAATATCCCCCCTTTGGACAGAATACAATCCCAATAAAATCCCACGAATAATCTGGTAAATAGAAATAAAATTTAATTCAAAGCATATGCCAACATTTGATAATATAATTACGTTTTCACACATTATATTATAGCGCAATAAAAGTGTTAGGATCCTTGCAAATTTGATATTAATATAATTCTTTACGTGTGAAGTTCTAAAAATTAAATTTCTAAATGAAATTTTTTTTTTTTTAAACTTATAAATGAAATTAAAAAAAAAATGAAGTAATTTTCAACTCAAGAATTTCGAACAAATACAAAGTGTTTTCAAACAAAAATTTAACCGAAAAAAAAAATTAAAAATTTTGAAGAGTCGAAGTTTTTTACAAACATTAGTTGAAATTCATTTTTACGCTTTATTTTTCCTTTTTTATTACAATAAAATTTTTGAAAACTTTAACTACTTTTTCCACATTTAAATGGTTTTTGAACTTTTTTTAAATAAGTTTTTTATTCGCTAAGATGTCGAACTTGAGTTAAGAGCACGCAAAATTAATTCTCTATTATACATAAGTTGCTTGATTATTTTTTTTTTAACTCATTCGATTTCTCAAGTTCTGAATATATTGCCAGTTCAGAATCAAAATATTATGACTATCGATGTGGTTTTGTAAAAAATATTCGTTATATACTGTGTATACAAACATTTAATTCAAATTCGCATATTTGCTTTACTTATAAACAATTAGCACTACACTGCGTATGATGAATATGATATTATGTATACGTACGTTGTACTTGGTAGAACAAATGTTGCAATGTGTTGGACTATTGGAGATAAACAATATTTAACGAATATTTTCTCGATACCGAAACAGAGAAATACACAAAAACTTTCTGAAATAAAATAAAAATATCTGAACATTTTTTTTTTTGGAAATAAAAATGTGTAAAAAAAATTTCCGATTTTGAAAATAATTTTAATATATAATTTTTACATCGACATTTTTTTTTTGTTATATTGGTTTATTGCATTTAACCTCTGTATATTTATAAAAACAAAATTAACCATTTTTAGTAGACTGACTTGTTCTCAAATCTAAAAAAAATTCATGCTGGCAATCGTTTTAAGTAGAATGGAGATGAAATTACAGATGCAAAGGATTATTTTGCAGAGCTTCAGAAAAATTATCTTCAACAATGAATATAATTGCTAGAAAAGCGTTGAACTAAATGCAATGAAATTTTAGGAAATAATATAGAAAAATAAACATTATTTTAAAAAATCTAACACCAGTATTTCATTATTAGGCTTAGAACTTTTCCAACGATCCTCCAATTCATCAAAACTTATCCGTTTTTTTGATTTCTTTTGATCAAAATTTTTACATACACCCGCCATATTTATTACAAAAAAAATTGGTATATTTAAAAAATTATACATAAATGTGTTCATCAGAGAACTGCAAAATCAACTTTTTTCTTGATTTAATCATACACAAAAATTCTTGTTCACATTTAATAATTCAACAAAATTCACTGTAGAATAAAATCAGCATCATGTTACTGAACCCGTAATTTGGATCAGTGTGAATCATCTGTCGATTATGTTTTATTCAAATGTAATCACTCAACAAAAAGTCAGCGTTTAAAAAATCAGAAAAATCAACAAACAACGCGTATGAGTGTAGTCATAATCAAAACAAAATAGAAACACATTTCATAAATGATATTGTGTACATTAGGGTGAAACTTAAATCCGCTTTTTTCGATTTTTTATTAGTAATACAATACTAAAAATATTCTTCTTTGTGAAATAAATATATATTTTTGGAAAAAAAATTAGGTCGATATCTCAGACTTGCCTTATCCGGAAAAATTTAAATATTGTCTAAATTTTTTTTTTCTATTTTGATTAGAAAATTAGGCAATATTTAACTTTAACCGGATTGGGAGAGCCTGAGATATCGACCTAAATTAAAAAAAAAAAAATCACAGGAACAATATTTTTGGTATTACAGATAAAAATTCTAAAAAAACGGATTTTAGACCCACCCTAATTTATGAAATGTGTTTCTACAAAACCACCTCCTTTTTATAGATAAAAAACTATTTTGTTTTAATTATAAATACACACATACGCTTTATTTATTGCTTTTTCTGATTTATTCTACATCAAAATAATTATTGTTGACTCAAACGAACAGAATAAAATCAATGGTATAAAAACGTCCGATGATTATAAATCAGTGACAACAATTTGCACGTCGTTTGATTGATTTAAAATCAATCAACAAATATGTGTGTTGGAGTATATTCAACGTTTGAACGCAAACACATATTTATTCTTGTATTGATTGCGTATGAACGTTTTGCAATCAGCATTTGCAGTTCTCTGGTGTTCACAAAGGTAGAACAGCTACATAATTTTACTGAAAACTGGTTTTTTGAATTATTCAGAAAGCCCATATTAGTTTTTGAATTGAGTTCCCTAATATTTACATTAATATAAAAATTAGTTTTATGGGCTTTAATTGAACTGTTTCACAGAAAGATGAGGTTTAGAACACCAGCGGCAGCGACATGTATTTTCTACACTCTACACTGTTTGTAGTTTTTTAAAAAAGTTTACAGTTCAGTTAAAAATAAAGGAATATACATTTCTTTTTCAAATAAATATTTTAACTTTTTATACATTTGTTCAGAATTATTTACTGACATTTACCGATTTTTTTTAGTTAAATTTATTGTTTTTCATTTGTTTGCAATAAAATAAAATTTTTTTACAAAATGAAAATTTATGGTTTCTTTTTTTTCCCTTGCAGTAATTAAAAATTTAAATTTTAGATGCTGTCTGTTTCAAAAAAATAATAATAATATTTAAAAAATTCCAATATGATTTTTTATATAAATTGTTTGTTTAATACAAAATTATTTCAATTGGAATTACAAGAACTTTATAAAAAAAACACATGTATGGTCGTTTACACAAAATGTGTCTATAGACTGTGTGAGTATACATTTTGTGGATAATTTTTATTTTTTATTTTAATTACAATACCAATATCCCAATATCCTAATCAAGCACTAGCAATAAAGGCTGTCGGCTCGTTGTAGTGAAAACAGACTAGAACCTCTGGTGGGAATTGAACCCACGACCCCCGCACTGATAGGCAAGCACACTACCAACTAGCCTACCGGGGCGCTCTGGTTTTGTGGATTAAAAAACAAACATAAATTAAAAAAAAACGGAAACAATTTAAATAAATTAATAATCACTTACTTGTATTATTTACTGATGTGTCAGTTGTTTAAACAATATGCAAAAATAAATAACAAAAATTATTTGATTTAAATGAACTGTAAATAGAGGGTTTTCTCTTTTATATTAACTTAAAAACTATTATAAGTGTATCTTTCGTATGCGATGGGTTCAACTACGAAGTTCCCATAGCACTTCACCTTACCGAATTTAAATAAACTAACATGACTACGATCTAAAAAGCTTTGACAATTTTACCAATTCCTTATCAGATAGCGGGTAAGATTTATCATCCATCTCATGCAATCACAGTGTTGCCATATTTGAATCCCTTCATAGTTCCATAGTTTTACTTCAAAAGTTTTTTACATTATTTGGAACAAAAACAGTGGAGAATATTTTGTTTTAAGATATTAGTGGAGGGTATTCAAAGATTCGGCATAGACGAATTTAAGCCATTTTTTACTTATTTTATTTATTTCTACTAGCTTTAAAAATATCTCAAACCCTGAACTTAAAATATCCAAACGATATCTTTCTTATTTTAAACTTAACTTTCCTTACTTAATGTATTCGAAGTGTTTTTTATACACTACCAAAAACTTAACATAAAAATTGTATGCATCACATTGTAAAAATTGGCAAAAAGTCCAAAAAAAAACTCCTAAAATTATGGCATTTTTTTTTTTCTTTGTTCTGTATGAGTGTAAAAACGAATGATTTTTTCATTATTGTGATTTTTTTTTTTTTTTTATATGTTATTTCGATAATTGATTGAAACTACGAATACTATAAATGAAAGTAATCTGAGGTTATAAATTACTTAGGTAATACTAAGGTTTTAATATTAAAATGGGTTTCCGTTTATATGCATATAAAAAGTGCTGTAATTTTTTTTGAGATAATATAAATTTATGATTTATAATAAAGTTAATAAAAATAATAGTTTTAGGAAATACAGGATCAAATAACAATAACTAAACTATTAAAAAATGTTTTAAAGAATATTAATGGATGACTAAAGTGATTATAACAAAATAGGTTTATCAAAAGTGCCATGTTTGTAGGAATTGTAACGATCTATGTAAATTTAATTTATTATTCAATTTCACAGAAAGCAAGAGTGTAATCTATCAATCTGAATGATCAGGTTCTATAGCGGAAAATCTAATAACACTAATATTTGGATAATCAAATTTGTTATTACAGTTCTTTCTCCTTTTAGGAAAGCAACTAAGCCCTTAATTCTACATTTCCTGTAAAAATCATTCCAAGTGATCATTACAATTATTTCAAATTAAATGTAGTAATCTTAAGGGAAACTAAGGATGCTTTTAATGTATTTATTTCGGTTTGATTTTGTTGGTTTTTTTTTTCAATTCCAAGTAGTATTATAATTAAAACATAATAAACATTATTCACATTTAATGTTTTTGTTTATCAAAATCACATATTGTCTAAATGGGTTCATGGTTATTAAAATGACTAAAGTAATAACATTAACATGAGTACCAACCCCACATATGCAAACACATACGCAAATGACTCGCAATGGCCCCCAGTTAAGATTATAATATGAAAAAAGAAAACCAATATATTAAAATAATAGTCAAAAAGCATATACGACAGTTAGTTAAAGCCGACAGATTTTTCTAATGTCTCCATTGAACATTTTGCGTATAAAAACAATTAAAACAAAAGACACATAAAAATATTAAGATAATGTACTTTAGACAAATGTGGGAGTGTCACAAAAAAAAAAAAAGTATAAAGGAATTAAACATAATTGTGACATTGGGAAAACATTTGTTGGAATTAGAAAATTATGAAAAATATATAATTAAAGTATAAGAATAATTACATTACAAAGGATAATAACGAAAGGATATATTTTATGCACATGTGTGCGGCATTCATTTTTAAAGACACCCAACATATGATAAATGTCATAAATTATCAAAAGGAAACACATTCAAATAAATATTAACTTTATGTGTGGGGGAGAGGGAATTGAAAAAAAAGGTTATCAGACGATTACAGTTTTGTAAAATTTTATTCTGATATTTGTTTTATAACAAAATCATAAGTTACAGGTTGGTTGAAAAGTTCCTGCGCTCGAAATGAACAAATACTGTTTTTGTTACGAAATATATTTTTTTATTCAATATAATCTCCTAGAAGCTCAATACACTTGTTCCAATGATCTTCCAATAATTTTATCCCATCCTCTGCAAAATAACCGTCTATGGTTGCTATGGCCTCTTCATTCGACGAAAAATGCTTTCCACGAAGAAATTGTTTGAGATTTTTGAAGAGATATTAGTCACTGGGAGCCAAATCTGGTGAATACGGTGGATGTTCAAGCAATTCGTGCATGTGTTCTCAGGACAGTTATACCAACTCGAGCAAAAAAAAAGTTTGGAGCTAGCAGTGCCATCTCTTGGTGAGCGCAGAAACGTTTCAACCAACCTGTATTAAGATTAGAAGAAAAAACAATATCTTGTTGGCTAAATATTCACTCTTATTCTAGTTGTCGTTATCAATGTCGTCATCGTTTTTGAGTCAACATCACTTTGCTTGGACGTGGACATCACTTCGACACCAAATTGATATTCTATAACAGTGTTGTAATGACGTTGACAGTTTATCGATTTAAACAAAAACACATCTATAAATATTGAGTCGGCAGATTTATTTTGTATATTATTTTTGCGAAAAAATGTTTTTATGTGTAATTTAAATTCTGATTCGAGTGATGGAGAAAATAAAGAAAATCTAGTATTGGAAAGAAGACTACTCAGACAGAAATGCAATATCTTTAATCTGCCAGATAACAAGTGAGTAGCAAAATCAAAGTATGTTACTTTAAAGAATGTTACTTTCGGTTGAATAAAACAGCCTTCAAATATGTGCTGGAAACAATAGCATCTAACTTGAAAACCGGAATCAAGTAGGCATTTATTTCCAAAACAATAAAGTTTGCAGCTGCATTAAGATTTTTTGCCCAGGGGTCGTACTAGCTCAGTGTTAGAAACGACTTTAACTTGGGACTGTCGCAGCCAATCGTTTCTAAGATACTTTCTGAAACCCTTGGTGCCCTGGAAATGACAGTTTGCCCCAAATGGATAAAATTTTAAATGACAGATGCTGAAAGAAATAAAGCAGAATTAAAATTTGTGGAAAAAACTGATTTTCCTGGTTTGGATGGAACCCCTGGATGCATAAATGGAATCCACATCAAAATTATCGCCACAAATAAAGAAGACCAGCATCTGTACTTCAACCGTAAAGGATTTTTTAAGTTTAAATGCTATGATAGTATGTATGTTATATATTTCACTGTATTTTACAATCATAGATTTTTGATTTTAAAATAGATTTGTGATCATAAAATGAGGATACGGTTTTTAGATGCCCGATATGCAGGTTCAGCTTATGATTTATTAATCTGAAACGTTAGCCATGCAAAAAGTGTGTTAAAGAAACGATATACTGCTGGAGAACGTAATTCATGGCTTTTAGGTAACCAGTTCAATATTTATTTAAATATCATTAAGCAACATAACTTTTTTAGCATGTGATGCAGGCTATCCACCTGAGCCATATTTGATGACCCCATATCGCTCTAATGCTGAAGGAAGTGCCGAGGCTATTTTTAACACAAAGCATGCTAAAGCGAGAAATATAGTGGAAAGAACAATTGGTATATTAAAAAAAACGATTTCGCTATCTTCGTGGAGCACTTCAACTTCATTACAAGCCTAAAAAAGCGACAAAATTTTTAATGTTTACGCTGCACTGCACAATATATGCATTGAATACGACTTAGATAATACATATGTATGAGGATGCAAGCAGTGCAGAAAATAGCGAACCTGATGTTGAAGTACATGACGCAGATATTACGCAACGTACTGAGGCTTCTGAAATTTGACATCAAATATAACAAAATTTTCTCTAATTAAAATCAGTCTTTTAATTATTTTTTCATAAATCCAAGTGTTACTAAATTATATTAAAATAAATTAAATTAAAATCAAAAAAAGTTAATTCTAGGGCACAAAACAAAAAAAAACAGAATTTGTTAAAATTATTCGTTGAGTTTTTTGTTAAGGAGTTGAAGCTCCTTTTCCTTTATTTATATTTCAATTCTTTTTATTTGCATGTCGCTTTCATGGATTTCTTCCTTTCTTTTACTTCTTTCTTTATCCATTTGATTTCTTTCTTCCAATAATTTTAACTTTTTTGCTTCTACCAACAGCAATTGTTTTTGTCGCTTCTTCAAGTCTTTAATGCTACTTTTGATTGACGATAATGAATTTGATAATTCCGTCAATAGTTTTGCCTGCAAATTGCTATGCTTATGCCGCAGCTCTTCTTGAAGTTCGCTCCTTAATCTTTTTTTAGGCGTTCTACAATTTTTTAACGAAATAGATCGTTCTTTTTGCAGAAGAGTTCTTTCGGGCGGACATTCATGTAATTCCTGGTCACATGGCGAATTTATTTTAGAAGATTCCGTATCTTCAGGCATTTCCTAATCAATATTCAAAGCATGCTCTTCCTCTGGCACATCACATTCGTTTTCCTGATTTTTATATTGAACTCCCTGAACGGTGCCCTCAGGGTTCAGCTGTTTTTGAAACTGTAGCAGATTTGCCACAGCTTCCTTCAGCGGTCTCAATATAAATTGTTTGAATCTTCCGCCACCTGTAGCATTGCACTGGGCTTTGTTAGCTTCCATTTTCTTTTTAACTTTAAATTTTAAGTCTCGCCAAACTTATAAATAAATTTTGTTATATTTTTATAATGCACTTTATATTATCATGCTTTCTCTACTTTCTACTTTCTGCCATCCATCACCCATTCTTCTCGGTTGGCCAAGTGCAATTAATAAATTTGATATTTCTTCCCATTGCATGTCTTACAGAATACCAAATACTTGTCGACAGTAATCGATTATTTTCGATAACGACAACGGAAATACCAATTTCAAATATTATTTTATTTATTTATTATATTTATTAATCATATAATTACAAATTATATGTTAATACCCTGTAGCGAAAACAGACCAGAGCCTCTGGTGGGAATTGAACCCACGACCCCCGCACTGATAAGCTAGCACGCTAAAAACCCCAAGACAACATTGTCTTGTGTCGATGACGACAACTAGAAGAAGGGTGATTTACTAATATTATGTTCACATTGATAGTATGTACTTTACTTTACTTATCAATGTTAACTGGGCTAATCTTTCAAATATTGAAAATATGTGGTTTATTTTTTCTGCTTCGCTTTACTGTAAATGCAAGTTGGAACAATTAAACCATATATCTTCGGATATGAAATTTAATGTTCGTATATATTCATATATGAATGCTAAATAAGCATATATGATCATATATGACAATAAACGTCCAAATACCCTCTAGCTTTCGGCTCAGAAGTCATAATTGTGCTTTCTTCTTTGTTTACAAGATTTACAGGAAGTGATTCTAAGTCGATTGGTATTCTATATATAAGTTTGATATCAGGCCAATATTTTTGGTAGGTACAAATATCAGCACAAACTCACAGTACCCTATTCAAGTTACAGTGTAGGGGTACTATTTATATTTCCGGAATAGCATTTTTAAATGAAAATGGCTTTGTTGTTTTTCGAAATATTCCCCTTGATGATCAATACACTTTTGCATTCGTTCAAAACATTTGTCATGGCAGTTTTTCCATTCCTCTTGAGACACCTCCAAAACATTGTTTTTAAACGCTTCAACTGCTTCTTCGGCGCTCGTAAATAGTTGATAGTTAATAGTTGAATAGTCATTAATTCGATGTTTTGGCTGCTCACAAATGCACCAGTTTGCGAGATGTGTGAGAACTTGCATTGTCATGATGGAGTTTAAATCGTCTTCGGCGGTTGGTTTTACGAATTTCTCCAAAGACTTCTGGCAAACAAATGACCATCCAGAATTGACAATTCTACGTTGCTCAAGCAGAACAGTGACCACATGACCCATTCGGTCGAAGAAACAGGCGACTATTTTCTTCGCTGTGCTTCTTCCTCGAACAACTTTTGTTAAATTTAGCTTACCCACAGGGTCGATTGCTGTTTTGATTCCAGCTCATACGCATATATCCATGATTTGTCACCTGTCATGATTTTAAAAATGTATTTTTAAGCACCAAGGTGGTACTTTTTAATAGAGGGTCCGCCAAATAACTTTTTTTTTTGAAAATGCTATAAAAAAAAACTACTGAATGTTTTCTCAAATTTATTTTTTTATTTGAAAGTACAATCCTTCCGGTTAATAATAGAAAATAACTTCATTCAAATGGCTGTCTCGGCTGGCCATGCATAGCCTACACGATCGGTCTAATTTTTAAGCACATTATCGATTGTGTGCAGCTGTATTTCACCAATCACGTATATTGTCCTTTAAAGCGTCAATTGTCTCTGGCTTGTCGGCGTAAGACTAATCTTTGACGGTACCCCACAAATAATAGTCCAACGGTGTCAAATCGCAGCTCCGAGGTGGCCAAACGACATAAGCTCTGCGGCTGATAATGCGATCTTCAAAAACAGAGCGCAAAACATCAAGTGTAGCTTCCGACTGTGTGGCACGTAGCGCCATCCTGTTGAAACCAAATGTTGCCAATA
This sequence comes from Eustalomyia histrio, assembly GCA_949748255.1. NCBI lineage: Eukaryota > Metazoa > Arthropoda > Insecta > Diptera > Anthomyiidae > Eustalomyia > Eustalomyia histrio. Next base: position 129,025,435 of record OX456526.1, on the reverse strand, counting down.
TCCTCCTCTTCAATTTTTGTGAACAAATATTCGTTCAATATGGCCCGATAACGATCGCCATTGACTATAACGGCCACTCCTTGCTCATTTTCGAAGAAAAATGGCCCAATTTGACTCTGGAACAAAATCCGCACCAAACAGTGATTGGTTTTGGGTGCATCGGCTTTTCAATGTATGCGTGCGGGTTTTCTGTGCCCCAAATGCAACAATTTTGCTTATTTACATACCCGCCAAGATCAAAATGAGCTTCATCTCAAAAGATGACATTGAAAAGATGACATTCTGCAACATTACCATGATTTTCAAAGTAATGTTGCAATATTTCCCAGCGTTGTTCAAGCGTATACACAACCATATTCGTTTAGCGAAAGGATAAAACTAATTATCTGTCAAATCAGACATGAGCTAAGTGTTACCATTCACGAAATAAGCACTAGTTGAAAGCAAAAACGTTAGATGGCGGACCCTATAGTTTCCTTACAACAATCGATGCGAGCCTTTTTTTGAGCGATTTCTAAATTATGGGTTATCCAACGAGAACAAATGTTTTTACAACTAAGTATTCATGCAAAATCGAATGTATTGAAGTGGAACTAATGTGCAAGAATGCCTTTATCTCACAATATATCACATGATGATCTTTTATTATCAGTTCACGCACTGCGACCGATCTACGACCACGATTGAATTTACTTTACCGGCAATATACAGTGATTTCTGATGGTGCTTTGTTGCCATACAAAGAACTAAGTTCATCGACACATTCCTGTTGTGATAATCCACGTCGAAAGTTGTGAAAAATATTCCAACGAAAACCTTCTCTTGAAATTTCTATTTTTCTCCAAATTTATTTTCTTAACTCAATGTAAACAAAACAAGCAACACTTGTGCAACAAAACGTTGTGAGTACGTTTATGCTAAAAAATGTCAAACTTTATTATGGTGTTGCCAGATTTTAGCTATTGACATAAGTATTGCCAGTTCCCAAAATATAAATAGTACATGGTATATATATATAATTTTTATGAAAACAGTGGTATCACGGTATTAAATTGTGGTTTTGTGCCATTGGTAATTTTTCACTAGGTATTTTTTCCAATGGCTCGAAAATATGGACCGTTATAGATAGTGGTTTCACTTTTATGAATAGAATATGAATGGACCCTATTGTCTTTGCAAAGACTGTAGCATTTTTCAAGGCTGCTACACAAATTATTTTCTTTATTGATTGCTAAGCAACTTTAATGACTTTAATGCCTCTGGACTCATATAATATCAGGTATAAGGTGGTCAATTTCTGCCACAGAGACCTTAACGTTCTTAGGAAGAAGCATAAATAGTTGACAGTCGCTCTGTTTTGTGTCTGGACATTTTTCTCTCACTATTTCGTTTTTTTTTTTTTGTTTTTGAAAGGACCTAGATAGAACAAGAGAAATTAAAAGTTTACTTGATGAACCAATTCTTTCATTTGTTTGCAAACTAAATAGTTTTGCCATAAACAATTGGTAAAGTACAGCAAGATTCTCCAAAATAGAAGAAAACTTATAATGGTAACAAACTTCACTACAGATCATAACATTATAGGTAAGAATGAGAACAGATGGTGTAGCGAAGCTTCAGAGGATAACCATCACTTTGTCTGACTTTTAAGTATTTTTTAGGTTCTGTTAGAAATTTAAAGAATAAATTCATGGCGCATGTTGGCTTATATGAAGGTATCGTAATGGGAAGCTTAATGGAGGATTTAAGTTTGGTGTATGGATGAAGAGGATAACAGTAATCATACTGGACAACATAACGATCTCTATGGGCGTTGGTTTTGATTTTTCAGGACCATTGTCTTCTTAAACAACCTAACCTATCGGAAAAATTCGACAAAAAGCAATAACTTACATATAAGGCACCAAGAAAGTGTCATATTTACGTGTTAAAATTATGCTTATGATCAAACGCAAAAAAAAGGAAACGGAAATATAAAATCATTATAAACATGCAGTATAATATGCACACAACAAATATAAATACACACAGACATAAGTACAGCTGATTTAATGTAGCATAAAAAAAAAAACAACAACACATCCACATACAAGTAGTAAGTAGTTGCAACAACTGAAACTTCATAGTACAACTAATAATTTTTACTCATGTCTCATAGCTTTTTTTACAGTGTTATTTTTAATGGGCCATAAATTACCTAGACAACAATGAGATACGTAGATGGTTAGGCAAACCTTTATGTTCTTTACATTCCATACTCTGCATTCGAATCGCATTACTATAATAAATTTATAATTCATTCTACTACTGATTATTCCATGCTTTAGTTACGATAAACATGCTTCGAATTGAATTTGATATGAGGAGCCAAGGGTTGATTTGCTAGAGTTGATAGATAGACTGTTAGTGAGATGCCATATATTTTTGATTTATTGTAAATTAAAAGTAATAAAAATCTAAAGTGCTATTAAAAATTATGGCTACTACAAGTTTTTATATAAACTTGAGACAAAGCAAAAATTTTTAACAATAAATAGAAATCATTGGTAGGGGGATGTTTTTTTTGGCGCGTCAAGATTTTTGCCGTATTTATTTTAATTGAAAATAAATCTTTTTTTGATTGTGGTATGAATTGTTTAAAGTCTGATGAGTTTTTTTGAGATCCTGTATGTATATTTTTTTCTTCTATGCGTACCTATAAATATTTCTTCGTTGTTAAAAGTCTGTTGTGTTCCTTTTTTTTTTAATTTTGTTGAACTCGTATACTAAATAACTTCCTGTGGTTTGTTATTTGGGTTATACATTACAATTGTTTACTTTTTATTTATTTAGACGGCAACTTACAATTCTCCGTTGATATTTTACACTCAAAAGAAACAATCAGTAAGAGTTATTGCAAAAATTGGAACAAAAACTATCCGGTATAATATGTTGAAAATCCATTGATCGATTTTAATTTAATTTTTTATTATAAGAAACTTAGGAAATATAAATCCATACATCTCAATTAATTAAAGCAATTAAAAATTATAATACCTAATCTCATTTGACTTAATATTCAATTTTTATATTTCGATTTTGATGAAATCGTTCTTTTTTTTATTCTTTTATTAAAGTATTTTCTCATGATGTACGAATTTTTAAGCTCCTGTTCATTTAACAAACCATTGAATTTCCGATGGATACCTTACAGTGGGATTCACAATAATAGAGAGAACTAATTTCTAGGACACTTGCCATAGTCCACATATAGACCACATGCATTCTTTGGAGTGGTGGATGCTGAGAATAATTGAGAAGGGAAGCTCCTTCGGGAACACTTTAGCCTTAGTTCATAGAAGAAAAGTACCTGGATGTACGACATTTTGTATGTTATATAAGACTATTTTCTTTACTGGAAGATGAATATCGAGGGAACGATGAAAAGGGCCATATGTGCCTTTTACACCTGCAGAAAGACTTATGTAAGAAGATGGGACCAACAATGTGTAGAGCGGTAAACACAAAGACATACATAAACTCACAATATTATTTCGTTAAAAACAACTTAAAATACATATTAGATTAATCGAAAATACAATCAAAAAGAGGACTACTGATTTTCCATTATATTCAACCCATTTTGTTGTTTATTTTTAATCATTGTTTAATAATCGACACAAGTAAAAACAATAAAAAGTCGTTTAAAATAACCATAAAATTTTTACTGACAAAAAGTTCGAAAAAACGACTTTTGTGGTTTGTTTTTCAAATTAAAAGTTTTTTTATTTGTATGTACAGGTTAGTTGAAAAGTTCCTGCGCTCGAAATGAAAGAATACTGTTTTTGTTACAAAATATATTTTTTTATTCAATATTATCTCCTAGAAGCTCAATACACTTGTTCCAATGAACTTCCAATAATTTTATCCCATCCTTATAATGGTTTTCTGGAAGCTCTGCAAAATAACCGTCTACGGCTGCTATGGCCTCTTCATTCGACGAAAAATGATTTCCACGAAGGAATTGTTTGAGATTTCTGAAGAGATAGTAGTCACTGAGAGTCAAATCAGGTGAATACGGTGGATGTTCAAGCAATTCGTACTGTAATTCTTTGAATTTAGCCATCGTCAAAACACTTTTGTGAGCAGGTGCATTGTCTTGATAAAAAATGATTTTTTTCTTCTTTAAACCAGGTCTTTTCTCACGAATTTTTTTCATCCAGCTGATCCAAAAGGCTGCAATAACATTCAGAGTTGATTGTTTTACCTTTCTGAAGATAATCAATCAACAAAATTCCTTTTGCATCCCAAAAAACTGATGTCATAACCTTCTTTTTGCTGATCGCTGTGACTTCACCTGCTTTGGAGCTGAACAACCAGCTTCAGTCCACTGTAAACGTTCTTGTTTCAATTTAGGATCATGGTGGTAGATCCAAGTCTCATCCGTAGTTATAAAACGACGCAAGAAGTCGGTTTTATTCGGCTTAAAACGCTTCAAATTACGCTGAGAAATTTGTTTTCGATCCAGTTTTTGTTGAATTGTTAATGTGTGCGGCACTAACTTTCCAAACAGTTTTTCATACGTAATTCTTCATGTAAAATATGGAGTACTCGTTCGTCTGAGATGCCTATGGCATTAGCAATTTCACGCTTAGTCATACTTGGATCTTCACTAACCATATTATGTACTTGCTCAATGATTTCTGCTGTGGTTGCAGTTTTTGGTCGTTCTTCGCGTGGATCGTCTTTAAGGCTGGTACGACCACGTTTAAATTCACCAGCCCGAAATTCAATGGTGCGTTTTGAAGGTGAGGACTCTTTATACACTTCTAACAATTGTTCATAAATTTTCTTTGCTTTTAAACCCTTCAAAACAAAGAATCTAATGACAGCACGATATTCAATTTTTTCCATATTAAAAAAAATCAATGACACGTCGACTTCAAATGGCTTGTAAACAAAGAAAGAATTGACAGAATGACTTGCAACTTTGCATGTGTTCTCAAGACAGTTATACCAACTTGAGAAAAAAGAAGGTTGGAGCTAGCAGTGCCATCTCTTGGTGAGCGCAGGAACTTTTCAACCAACCTGTAATTACAAAACAGAACACAACACATGCAGATGTATATATTTTTATTGGCTTTGTGTGTATAAATATTTGAATAATTTCTTGTAATTTCTATTGAAATAATTTTGTATATATAGAAACTATTTTGGCAAAAGAAAAAACAAAATAGAATTATATGAATTTCAATTTTTAGAAACAGAAAACATAAAATTTTACATATAACTGAAAATATCAACTCCTACTGAATGTCTGTAAATTTTTATAGTTTGTTTTTTGAATGACTGATTCAAATAGTTAAAAAATATATTTCTATGAATTTCAATTGATTCTTCAATTAAAAACTAACTTTACGTATTACTTTTTGAATAAACTACAATCGGTAACGGAAAATATATTGTGAATGTACCTCTCTAAGACCATTCTGCGACCCAAATGATTTTCGGGAAATGACAGTTAAGGCAGCTTCTAGACTATGGCTGAAGCAATCACTGAAACACTGCTCGAACCGCCATTAACTGATCACAATGGTCCGGCGGACTTTTGTGGTTAGAATACCGACAAGGGAGGACTGCACCACAGACTCTGCCATTCACCACTCTGAGGACATTGTGGTCTAATGGTTAGCGAATTGGACTGTCACACAGAACATTGCGATCCCCATTGAATAATTTGTGCGAGTTTAATTTTATATCATAATAAAACATGGAAATATATTTTTAATATCAATGAAAAGGGCTTTATTGGAAAGAAAATTTTATGAAATTAATGTTTAAATATGATTTCTGCCATGTGGCCGCCACGGCTGGCGCGTAGAAGGTGCAATCTGGAACACCAATTTTCAATAACTTTTCGCAGCATTTACGGCCGCATTTCGCCAATAACTCTTCGAATGTTGGTTTTTTGTGGTAAATCGACGTAGACAATTGACTTAACATAACACCAAAGAAAATAATCCAATGAGGTTAAATCACACGATCTTGGTGGCCAATTAATTGGGCCATTACGTGAAATTATTTTTTCATCAAAAGTTTCTTTAAGTAAATCAATTGTAGCGCCCACTGTGTGGCATATGGCCCCGTCCTGTTGGTACCACATATCAGTAAGATTAATGCCACATAATTGAGGTACAAAAAAAATTTCGAAGCATGTTTATATACCGTTCACCCTGGAGAGTAACATTCTTACCATCATCGTTTTTGAAGACATATGGGCCAATGAATTCGCCAGCCCATAAAGCGCACCAAACAGTTATTTTCTGTGGATGTAATGGTGTTTCGACAAAAGCACATTATTAGTAACAATAAATATGGTCCGAAAACGATCTATTATTTTTCAAATTAGCCGCTCTGAAGGACAATTATGTACGCCATAAAATGAAAGAAGTACACGATAAGCTTGACGAATAGAAAAATTATTTTGATTAAAAATTTCAACAATTTGCACGCGTTGCTCTGGTGTAAGTCGATTCATAATGAAATTTCTAAGCAAACTAAACAAAAAGCAACTATCAGCTTTGTCAAATAAAGCAGTTATGTCAACTCAAAATTGTGACACTTTAAAAAAAACATGCTTTACATTTAATTTTACCAAGGCAATATTGTTGAAGAACCATCATATTGATTGACTTTATAAAGGGTGTCCCAAGAAGAACGCAATTTTTAAATCTGGCAACATTCGAAGTGTCATTGTTTGACATTTGAACAATTGTTATTGTTTGCTAGTAGAAGGTACGAGGTTATTAAAAATGGAGCGCTACACGAATGAACAACGCATTCTCATTGTGAAATTGTTTTACCAAAATGGTGAAAGTTTTGCGGCTACAGTTCGCAAATTGCGATCGATTTGGGGTCACAATAATGCTCCAAAAGAGTCAACTGTAAAGAGATTAATGGATAAATTTGCCGAAACTGGGTCTGTTAGTGATCTAAAGACAACAACGCGCCATCGACCGAAAATGTCGCAGCTGTACGTGATGATGTCGCTCAAACTCCATCCACCTCAATTCGACACCGAGCTCAGCAAATTGGTGTCTCCAAATCCACTTTGCCGCGAATTTTGACGAAAGATTTGCATCTTCATGCATACAAAGTTCAATTGACTCAGGAACTGAAGCCAGCTGACCATGGACAGCGTAGGGAGTTCGTTAATTGGGTATTGGAGAGACAACATGAAAATGATGATTTTGCCGATAAAATCATCTTCAGTGACGAGGCCCATTTTCATCTTGATGGCTTCGTCAATAGGCAGAATTGTCGCATTTGGGGTGAAGAAAATCCTCGAGTGATTCACGAGAAGCAAATGCATCATCAATGTGTCACTGTGTGGTGTGGTTTTTGGGCTGGAGGAATCATTGGACATTTTTTTATGAAAATGAGGCAGGTCAAGCGCAAACAGTCAATGGTGTTCGGTATCGTGAAATGATAACCAGTTTTTTCTTGCCTAGAATTGAAGAAATGAATGTGGAGGGCATGTGGTTCCAACAAGACGGCGCCACATGTCATACAGCCAGAGAAACAATTCAATTGCTGCATCAGTCATTTCCCGGTCTTGTTATTTCGCGTTTTGAAGATCAGAATTGGCCGCCTAGATCGTGCGATTTAACACCATTAGATTTTTTTCTTTGGGGTTTTTTGAAGTCGATGGTTTACGCGAATAAGCCGACGACGACTCAAGCCTTAAAAGAGGAAATTGGACGCTGCATTAATGAAATACCGCAGCATTCATGCAAAACGGTCATTGAAAATTTCATTAAAAGATCGCGTGCATGCCAGCAAAGCCGCGGCGGCCATCTGCACGATATATTGTTCCATACATAACCTCATTCTGTCTACTTTACGATATAATAAAGTTTCACGATTTTTTTTTAAATATCTGTGTTTTATTTAAAATTTAAAAATTGCATTCTTCTTGGAACACCCTTTACATCACTGAAATTTATACATAAATAATTAAAATTATCTTTTTTTTCTTTGAGTGTATAAATTTATATCAAAGAAAAGGTGCTTTTTTCCTTTCGCTTGATCATCTCTTTTGTTGTTTGTTATATGGTCAACCATTTTTTTTTATATTCCTTTTTTCTATATTTTTGTTTTCATAATCCTTTCACATAAAAAATAAAACAAATGTAAAAAACTGTAGACTTACGCGTTTACATCCGTTAATATTTTTCAATGTAGCACATTAAGTACCTTTTGCTCGTTGTTATTTTTTTGTGTTTTTGCATACATATTTTGTTATTTTGTTAACAAAATATATAAATATAAATAAACATTAAAATATTTCTTTATGCAGCTATTGTACTGTAACAAAATATTGTAATAAAAAAAAGGACGAAAGGACAATTGTTGGAGCACTGTGTTGTAGAAGACCTGCAATTTTTATATAATACACCCCAACTGGTTTCCGCCAAAACAATAAGAGAGAGAGAGAAGAAAAAAAAACAACACAACAACAGAAATAATATGAAAAAATTGTAATATTTATTGTGATCCTTTTTTTGATGTTCATTTGTTGGTTGTGTTTCTTTATTTAAATATATATTTTAATTTTTTTTTTGTTACTGTTCCTAAATTATTGTTATAATTTTGTTCATGTTCATTTTTATTAAAAAGTATGTATATCCATAAATTCAATTATGTAGTTTTTTTTTTTTTTTTTTTTTTTTGACTCGTCAGATAAAAGAAAAACTATTTATTTAAGTAAATCTATTCAGCTTGGTAATCCAATAGAAATATATTTACTTACCTGCTTTTTTTTTTAATTTCTAGTTTTTCTTTAATGAATACGAAGGAAAGTCGCCCATCTACCAAGCCCATTATCATTTGTGTCCCAAATGATGAAAGTGCACATTTTTTTACCTGCCATTTTGATATATTAGAAATAGAGAACAGGGTTAAGGATCGTTTAAAAGTTTTTCATTCCTAGAACCAATCAGATTAGCAAGGTTCACAAAGCCTATTGTGGTTATGATTAACCAGTTGGTTTTAAAATGTGCGGGGATTTAATAAAGGCGGTTGACTGGATCCTCTAAGGGAACTATTTCTGATGGTTAAGGACATGTAGGATCTAAAGACTAGATTGAGGCCTTGAGTACTTGCCAGGTAACCCGATTATTATGGCAGATGAAGGTAAAGAATACCTTCAGGTGGTATAATAATACCTATGTGGATTAAACTACCTGTTTTCTCTTATACATAACCAATTTACCTGATCTTAATTACAACATTTACCTACATTAATAGGGACATCCTCTCTCTGTGTTGGCTTAAAATAAAAATAAATACTTTTCTTGTAAAGTGCTAAAAATTATTTTCGCTCATTTTCTTTTTTTTTCAAAGTAGTATTCATTTACTCATGTTGTACAAAAAAAAAAACATTAAAAATCTATTATGAAAATATTTCTTATTTTAAGTACTTGCAGTGTCAGAACATAGTTTTGTTTTTGATTTGTATGTCCTTGATGTACATTTAAAATTAAACTTTCGACCATAAAAATAAAGCGTAAAATTTATAACATTGTAAACATGAGTTACAAGCATTTCCTTTACTGAACAATTGTTAAATGTTATCAAATACATATAAAAAATACACAATTAAGGTGACATTTATTTTATTAGTTTAAATACCCTAAGGAAAATCAATATGGGAAATTTAAAAGTAAATTAATAAAACAACTGATATAACTTAAGAAAGTAATCCCCTATAACTTACATGGCGATTTGAATGGAAATTGAATAAAAATCTGAAGTTAACCCAACCGAAACCTGAACTCATTTTGGTGCCATGGTAATTTCTAAATCGATATGTTGAAACGATCATATTTTGTGAGAGTTGCTAAAGCATATAATTCCCTTCCTAGAGATTTAAAAAGTTTTAATGTTTCTTATAGTGTCCAAAAAAGTAAACTAATCGATTTTGTGCATGGAAGTAATTAATAATTTGTAGTTTTGGAGTATTGACGTTAATAAATTATTAATCTATTACTGGCGAGTTTTTGGTTTAATATTATTATTTTTTTTTTATTATCTATAATTTATTTAATTCTGATATTTATTAATACATTATACATTATATAAGATGTTGCTACATTTTAAAAAGATTTTGTAATTTAGATTAATTGGCCCTATGGGCTTTAAAATTGCAAATAAATAAAAATAAATAAATAAATAAAATAAATTCCCCTAACGAAATCCCTTGAAAACTCTAACATATCAATTAAAATAATCCATGAACTAGAGAAATTTTCTTCTTTTCAAAGTGTTTGAATAATACTCAGTTACGTACTTCGCTTGTTTAGTAGAAGGTTCTCTAAACGTAGACCAACTAATGACTACCCATCATTTGATCTAACACACAATGAGTTTAAACTCCTAAAAAACATATTAATAATTCTTGCGTAGTTATTATAGCGAAGAACATACATGTCTTTGGAATTTTCAGATAATACCTGACAAAAGTCCATTTAACACGTTGAACCCATTAATTGATTTTAATGATATCATGTGCGTAAACTGTCATCTGTTAGAATCATCTTTGCCTTATAATCAACGACACCTAGTGATTTTACCAGGCAACTCCCGATTCTGCCTGCACTTATTTTGAATCCACGCAGACTGTATTCAAAAGCAAACAATGGTTTTAAACAGAATTTGATATATCTAGTTTGAAACTCCAAGTTAAGGAAAACATTCGCCACTGCAAAAATTGTATAATGTTTAAACAGACACAGTGGTCACAGATACTAGCTAAATTACCACCAAAAAGATACAATCTTTCGCTGCCAGTTTAAACCAAGGACCCTATAAACCAGGATGAACAAACTACCAAATTTTTAACCACCCATGATGCCAAATGGTGCGACTACAAAAAAATTCTTAGTCGAGACCACGAAATTCTTAGCCGATTTACAGAAAAACTTAGCCTCTAGCAATGGTTGTAGCGCAAGTACAGTGATTGTTATTCGAATAAATACATGTTTAAATTGGTACAACCCTTGCTAGAGGCAAAGTTTTTCTGTAATTCGGCTAATAATCTCGTTTTCTCGACTAAGGATTTCTTTGTAGTCGCACCATTTGGCATCATGACATCATGGGTGGCTGGTTTATAGTGTCCTTATCAAATCAAACGGCATAGATTTTGCCGGTTCTTTTGAACTGAAGACCCTCACATTACGAAATGCTCCTTACATTAAAAGTTATCCTAGTGTTTTTGCCTGCTTCAGCACTAGGGTTATGAAATTCGAAACATGTTCCGCAGAGTTTTCGCGATTCATTAGATGGCGGCACAATAGTCTCAGATACTAGTCGTCGTCTATCGGCCACCTTTATAAAATCCGCTTCGGCCGATATATAGCAGAAATATATCGATCATGGATTCGAATGGAAGTTATTCCCCCACACGCACTTTACACAGATTCAACTTCGAAGAACTTTCAGTTGTCGCTTGAATTAAAGGAATTCTTAATTTATGTCATATCTCTGCACTTTTGAACTTTTTCCAATGACAATGTATTTTCGTAGAGGAGAAAAAAAAGTATACGTGTGTCGGCGTTTTATGTAAAAGATCACATGGGAACATAATTTTGGGGGGTGCTAAAATTTCCCCTTTTAGCCTGTTCGTGCAGCATATCGGTATATCAAATTATGTGTTATTTATGTCTGAGGTAAAGGATATGTTCAAATATTTTTGTGTAACATACTAACTCTCTACACGCAGAGCATAAACATGGTTGCAACATGATCACTAATAAAAAAAAATAATAAAATTAAATTAAATTAAATAATAATAAATAAAAACATAATAAACATAATACTGTCTTATTTTCAATAAAGAAAATTGTATCAGTTCAGACACCCATGTAAAACTAAAAATAAATGATAATTTTTACCTGCGGAGTTTTATTTTAAAAAATGCTTTAAATTTATAACATTATAATTTACTAAAATATTTTATATAAAGATTTTATATCTTTTAATTCTTATTAATAAAAACAATAATAATTTTTTTTTTAAATATCCTTAAAGTAAAATTCTTAGATTCTGCAAACTGTTTCTTAGATAAAAATTTATATATTCTTCAAAAAAAAAACTTAGATTTTAAGGCCTTTCTTTAAATAAAAAAAATTCTTAGGTTCTAGAAACTTTTTCTAGTAGAAATATTCTTTGATTCTAAGGACTTTTTGTAAAAGATTAATTAAGAAAGTTGTAACGAAATTTGCCTCTGACAAATAGAAATGCTTGACCGTACTCAGGGCAAAATGGTCAGGTCGTTATACATTTTGATAGAAGGACAGTAAAAGAAAAATAGGAGAGGAATTGTGGATGAAACATGGTATCAAATTTTTATTGTCCCTTTTTCTGTCATTATCTGCACTTTGAGTTTCGTCAACCAAAGAAAGCAAAATTTAGCAAATCATATTAAAATTTATAATTTATGCAAGAAGATAACTGAGAGCATTTAAAAAAATGTTAATTCTTATAAAGGTATGTAGAAAATAGATTTATAAATCAAATTGTCAAAGGTATGTAGGTTAAGATAAGAATAAAAAAAATATTCATTAACTTACTCAGATTTTTCCATGATGATCACATCACGGCAATGAAGTTGACCTGATGCTTTTATATTTTAAAATTGGTACAAATATAAGAGTGGTGTACGAGTACAATAAATAAATTTTATGTAAACAACAATAAGTTTTATTAAAAAAATTTAATAAAAATCCAAGCATATGTTTATAATTAAATAAAAATTTTAAGTTATAATAAAAGATTAGAATTAAGAAAAAATAGTCAAATTTAATAAAATTATGTTATTCGAAAGATAAATTAAATTAAGAAAATATTTAAAATTATTAACGAACTTAAAACAATATTCGTAACATCATAATTCACATCTGGATTATCCAATTATACTCTCGAAGTGAACGAAAATTAAACGAGATTTAATGAACTCAATTGATAAATAAGAAAGTATTCCATATTAAAATGTTGATTAAATCAAATTAATGGTGTAAATCCGGAATAAAAACCGCTGTGATATAAAGGGTGTCCCAAGAAGAACGCAATTTTTAAATCTGGCAACATTCGAAGTGTCATTATTTGACATTTGAACAATTGTTATTGTTTGCTAGTAGAAGGTACGAGGTTAGTAAAAATGGAGCGCTACACGAATGAACAACGCATTCTCATTGTGAAATTGTTTTACCAAAATGGTGAAAGTTTTGCGGCTACAGTTCGCAAATTGCGATCAATTTGGGGTCAAAATAATGCTCCAAAAGAGTCAACTGTAAAGAGATTAATGGATAAATTTGACGAAACTGGGTCTGTTAGTGATGTAAAGACAACAACGCGCCATCGACCAGGTCGATCGCCCGAAAATGTCGCAGCTGTACGTGATGATGTCGCTCAAACTCCATCCACCTCAATTCGACACCGAGCTCAGCAAATTGGTGTCTCCAAATCCACTTTGCAGCGAATTTTGACGAAAGATTTGGATCTTCATGCATACAAAGTTCAATTGACTCAGGAACTGAAGCCAGCTGACCATGGACAGCGAAGGGAGTTCGTTAATTGGGTATTGGAGAGACAACATGAAAATGCTGATTTTGCCGATAAAATCATCTTCAGTGACGAGGCCCATTTTCATCTTGATGGCTTCGTCAATAGGCAGAATTGTCGCATTTGGGGTGAGGAAAATCCTCGAGTGATTCACGAGAAGCAAATGCATCCTCAACGTGTCACTGTGTGGTGTGGTTTTTGGGCTGGAGGAATCATTGGACCTTTTTTTATGAAAATGAGGCAGGTCAAGCGCAAACAGTCAATGGTGTTCGGTATCGTGAAATGATAACCAGTTATTTCTTGCCTAGAATTGAAGAAATGAATGTGGAGGGCATGTGGTTCCAACAAGACGGCGCCACATGTCATACAGCCAGAGAAACAATTCAATTGCTGCATCAGTCATTTCCCGGTCGTGTTATTTCGCGTTTTGGAGATCAGAATTGGCCGCCTAGATCGTGCGATTTAACACCATTAGATTTTTTTCGTTGCGGTTTTTTGAAGTCGATGGTTTACGCGAATAAGCCGACGACGACTCAAGCCTTAAAAGAGGAAATTGGACGCTGCATTAATAAAATACCGCAGCATTCATGCAAAACGGTCATTGAAAATTTCATTAATAGATCGCCTGCATGCCAGCAAAGCCGTGGCGGCCATCTGCACGATATATTGTTCCATACATAACCTTATTCTGTCTACTTTACGATATAATAAAGTTTCACGATTTTTCTTTAAATATCTGTGTTTTATTTAAAATTTAAAAATTGCGTTCTTCTTGGGACACCCTTTATCTATAAAATTTCCCAATACTGCGACTCTATACTACAGAAATTAAAAATTAAGAGCAGTGTACAGATGACCCCAATCAGACAACAATTAATAGCAGCTTCTTTTAATGCAATAGGTTATATTGTATACGTATGAATGTCCTTAAAAAAATTAAATTAGTTCTTGCTGAGATTATGTTGAGGATTTTTAAGTGGTCCAACCACTGTGATACCAGTGAAGTCCAGAATTATTTAACTTACTGAAAGATACATTTATTCAGCTACTCCTTTACTTGGTTTGCCTTTCTGTCAAATTATTATCCTTCTAGCAGTTAATACACCAAATTTAATGATACAAAAATGTTATTTGAACATAGCCAATTCGTAATATGTATATTCTTGCGGTCAATATTAATCATTTAATTATTTGATCCGTATGAACCTTTCAAATCAATTTTCCAAATGAACATTTTTGAAAGCAAATGAATTTTAAATGAAATAAATTTCAAAACAATAATTTCTTACAACCTTAAAGTGTCTGCGAACATAAATTTAATCCACTAAAACTGTAAAATCAAAATGAAGAGACGAAATCCTTTACAAACTCTAAGTACTATCTAAAAAATCTTAAAAATGTTCTTAATATCAAAGAAAGTTTCTATTAGAAAATGTCCACAGAATCTATGTTTTTTTATTAAAAAAGTAGTGTATTAAAAATTTTATTGAGTTATTTTTTTTTATAAAAGTCCCTAGAATGAAAGAGGTTTTTTTTTGGAAAAGTCTTTAATATTAATTTTTATTCTTTAGGAAAATGATTTCTTAAATAAATATTCGTAAATAATTTTTGGGTCTATTCTCTAACAAATCGTAAAAACTACCCCTAAAAATACCCTTAAAATATTACTAAATATGTCAAAACACTTCAAAGCCCAAAACATAACACAAACACCAAAAGAACAGACAAATTTAAGATTGCTCATCAGATTTCTAGTCAGATTTTGGGATCACCTATAATTTATGTTGGTGATCCCAAAATCTGACACATATGTATATAGATTTTTTTTTTATTGATATTTAAAGTTTGTTGCAAAAAAGTATCCATAATAAAATGTACCTCCCTAAAGCACATACATTCAAATAAACTAAACGAGAAACGCCTCGCCATCATTCACATGCTTAGAACTGTGTAAAGAAAAGGAAGAAAAATTGTTGAAAATAAGACGAAATTATTGCAAGACATAGAAGAAGTGCAGTTTTCTTTATTTCTTCAAATACTAAAAACATAAAAATGATTTCATGTGAAATGGCGATTATTTTCCACTGAATGAAACAATAATAAGACGATGAGGAAGAAGAAGCTGAAGACGACGAAGTAGGAACAATATTTATTGCCAACGAGCGTGTTCCGTTGTTTCAATGCACATTTTTTTTTTTTTACTTTTAACCATCTATTTTGGTTAAAAACTCTGTACTTATGTTTGTATGTGTTATTTGTTGTTGAAACATCTTTGACCACTATTTATTGGTATATATATATATATATATATATTCTATGGGTATGATTGGCAACTGGTCTCTTTTCTACCTCCAAATAGTAGTACATGGTAAATTTTTTTTGGAAAAAGAATCGTTATTTGCTGCCATGCATAACTATTACAGTATAGTTTACCACACAAATTTATACAAACGATTTCTTTACATCTATAAATTCATGTCTTTTGTGTGGTACGCCGTACACACGTCTTTATGTCAAATATTAGATTTATAATATTTCTCTGTTTTGGCAATACTCTCTTTTCATACGATGTGGTTGACTACTAGTAAGTTGTTAAATATTATCGTTATTTTTAAAACACCAAAAATTGTGTAATAATATTAAACGAGGAAAATATCAACGATGACGTTATTTTATTTTTTTATTCTCCGCAATATAAACACACTTACTTAAACACACATATAAAATGTACTCCTTTCTTCCATATCCTTTGTCCTTCGTCCTTATTTAACTTGGTATATTATAATATATAAATAAATATTTTTTTATTCTTGTGAACTTTGGCATGCCCTCCTGTCATTTGACTATGAATTATGATTTTTGATTGAAGTTGAATTATTGCATTACAATTTATTATTAATGTCCGGGAAAGAAAATGTGCAGTTAGTAGTTTTTGTTTTTGTTGTTTGTTATGGAGAATAAATATAGTCAAGGTTAGCAAACATTAAAATATTTGATTTTTTTTAATTTGTTTTAGGTTAATCAGATTTTTTTAATTTTATTCTTAAGAAGTCTAAGGACATGCAGAAATTTGTTGCCAAGCGAAAATTTTCATTGCGAAAACGAAAGTTTTTGGGTGTAACACAGTCAAATTACTTTTATCGCAATTGAGTTTCTGTTGTGATAAAGGAAAAATTTGTTTACCACAATTTTTTTCTTGTGACTCCTGACCTGGTATTGAGGCAACCATAATTCTATTGTCACAGCCGAATTACTTTTGTAAAAATTGGATTACTGTTGTCAAAGCAGAAAAATCTTGTTGAACGATTCTCCTTACAACATTCGTATCGAGTTTCCCACCGGCTTACATCCATCCTTCAACATTTCTTCGCTAACCCGTTTCTCTTGCCCATATCGTATGCTGGGGCTTAATTTAATTGAACAGTTTATTTTATTAAGACAAAAGTCATTTAACGATACTATCTGAGCGGCTACGTTAACATTTCCATAATTAATTTTCTTTACTTTTCCCCTTAAACATTGCTACCTTGAGTATGGTACAATGGCGAATTTTAAGTCTGTTTGCCCTGGGAAAACCTCCGCGCATATATGCCACAATTGCGCGAAAAACTCATAGAGACCCGAATGAAAAGTATACCAATTCTATCAGCGTTCACCAACCAACTTCCAACCCCACCCACTATGAAATTTCAAAGCGATTTTAAGAGCGCTTCGCTATCTTACTGTAAACGAAATTGGCTTTTTTCTATTGCACTCTATTGCACTATTCAAGAGAGGAGTGATGGTAAAGAAACCAGTGTTGGTTTTAATAAAGGCTTTAGCTGTAGATGATGTAACTATCAGCTACAGCTGCAACAAACTTCACTGCAATTCGATCAACAGGAAGATCAACAAGCAACAACATATTTCGATTGAATCTCATTTTTTCTTATGAGACAAAAATTCGATTTTCGCAATGAATCAGTTTTTTCTGCGTACCGAAATATTTATAAGATGCCACTCAAGTGTATTCTACACTTTACAGTCGTAGACACCAAACTGGAAAAAAAAATAATTTTCCTGAAAGTTATATCTTGTTAACTTCACCACTCATGGCATTTAAGGGGGAATGAAATTAAGACTATTTTCAACAATAGCAGAACTGGATACTGGATCGGTTTAGTTAAGAACGAACTGCTAATGTTAGGAAACCTACACTCACCAAAAAAAGTCTGTAATGGCAACTGAAAATTTTGCTGTTATTACGGAAAATTCTGCTAATTTGAGCCCAGCGGTATTTTTTGCTAATCATAGCAACACATGTCTGCTGACGTGTATTACAATTAAATTAGTAGAAAAATTAGTAGCAGCTACTAAATTTTAGTAAACTTTTTGTAAAGTGGAATTTAAAATCTGTTTGCTAAAATCAGCAAAAAAAAAATTTACTAAATATTATCAATATTAGTCCAAAATTTCTAATTTATTTTTTTATCAAGCATAAAAATTTTTTTATTTTATTTATTTTTTTCAAAAAATATTTTATACAAAATTAAATAAAAATCAAAGGCTTAAAAATCTTAAAATTTGTTAAAACATAAACGAATTAATTATTTTTTTTTTACTTTTAAGATCAAATTTTTATTGTTTTTAGGGCTGATTTTTAGAACTAAAAAAACTTTTTAGTACTATTTTAAATGGATGACGGTATTTTCACTTCCGATCCTTTTTTTTAATTTATGTAACATTTTAAGCCAATTTAAGTTTGTAGGTATAAGTTTTAATTAAAAATAAGATTTCCCTTAATATTCACTTTTTAGTATTTTTTTTTGCTAATTTTAGCAAATCGGTTTTCAAAAATTTGTAAAATGATTTCTGAAATTAGCAACAAAAATTTGTAAATATTCTGTAAAAAGTCTGTAAGTTGTAAAATGTAAATAGCAAAAAGATTTGCTAAATAATAACTTTTTTACTAAAAATCAGTACAAAAATAATAAAGTGGGATTGAAAACTGTTTACAAATTTTTCTACTAACTTTTTTTTCTGAGTGTACACAGAACAGTATCACTGCACCAAAGAAGAAGGTACAGTGCCTGATGCGCTGCATGGGTATGAGAAAAATTAGAATTTATCCGCAGGGATTTTCGCTTGAAAGATGGTGACCTAGCTAGCCTAGGGTTCATAAATACTAACTTTAGGTCCATATACCCGCTCTCGCACCAAAAAAAAAATCTTCAAACCGTCAGTATAAAAGCTAGGGCAACTGCGGTCCACCTTTCGCCCATTGCAACTAAAAATAAGATGACAACCTCAAATTTCCTATCGAAATTCCTAATAAGTCCCTATTCACAGCAGGGTTCAATATACTATTATGTTCCGTTCGATCACTTAAAGACGAAACTGGATTTTATTTTTGTCCATTAACTAATTTTTAGTCAATTGTACAGAAGAAAAATTCATGTGCTGATTTGAACTGATTTGTTATATTTGCACGCAAAGAAAAAACGTGGTTGAGGCAATTATATTCGAAGAGCATCATATATTTTTGGGTTAATGGTTGTGCCAACTATTGTCGTACTATAATATAGTTATCATATTATGATAATAAAATAACAATATTTTTTCCATAATATGGTTCCTACAGTTATATTATGATTCAAAGGTTACCATATTATGGTCCTAAATAAACATGTTATATTGAATTTATCAATATCATGATCGCACCTAATCATAGTATTTTCAAAATGTTAACACATTCCCTCATAACTATGATGATTCCTGAATCTAAAAAAATTTCTTAAATGAAAAGTTCTTAGAAACTATAAAAAAGCTCTTTAAATTTAATAAATTGATATTAAGGACTTTTTGAAGAAAAATTGTTAAGGAAAAAATTATAGATTCTAAGAATTTTTCTTTCAAGAAAACTTTGATTTTGTGGACTTTTTTTAAATTCTAATGACTTTTTTAGTAAACAAAATCTTAAACACTTTTAGATTTTTTAGAAAGTTTTTAGAAATTTTTCTTTAAGAAAAAGTCTTTAGAATTTAAGAATATTTCTACTAGAAAAAGTCTTTAGAATCTAAGTATTTTTTTATGATGAAAAGTCTTCAGAATCTATGAAAGGCCTTAGAATCAAAGTTTTTTCTTTGGAATATATGAAACCGTTTAGAGAATCCAAAAAAGTTTTTATCAGATAAATTTATAAATATTTCTTATTTTGTGTAAGAAACCTGTTCTTACAACAACAAATCATGGGTTCTACAGACTTTTTCATATTAAAAACATTTTATTAATATTTTGTGAAATTTTTACAAGAAATGAATTAATAAACATATTTAAAAAAAAAATCTAATTGTTTTTATTGAAAAGAATTAAAAAATATAAAATCTTTCAATATAATCTTTTTGACAATAAATTGATTAGTGTAAATAATAAGAAGTTTTCAAAAATCCCCTTTAAAAAAATTTTCTGAAGCTACAAAAAAAAAAAAAAAATGGATCTTAATGGGTCAATTGACGAAATATTTTAATGACATGTGAAAAGTATTTTCTACTCATCTGATATTTGTGCAGTTTTAGTAAACAATATATGATTTTTTTTTAAAGACATTTTATAGTAAAAACAAACTGACTGAACTGATTAAATTTTTGTTTTTATGAAAGCAAGACAATATTATGACTGTAAATTTTAAAGTCATGTTTTATTTGATGTATAATTATTTATTGATTGTTGCCAGCATTTTGTGGTTGCATAATTATCATATTTTTTTCATAGTCAGAATTTTTGTTACCACAGTATGGTTACAGCCAATCATGATATAAAATAAGAGGTGCCAATCATAAAATAGTCAAATATTTACTAAATAATGATAGTAGCTGCCATGTTGATGGTTAGAAAACCAATAACTTGGTTGTGACAAACATACCCGATTGCAGCAAGCACAATATAGTAGCGGTGATCATATTGCAACCATGTTTACGTCTTTGCGTGTGGTATTGATTGTAATAAATTTTAATAGTTTTAAAAAAAATGGAGAACTACACTCACAATATTATGTCGTTAAAAATAATCAAATATACATATTAAATTATTCGAAAATACAATCAAAAAGAGAACTACCGATTAGGCATTATATTCAAACATATTTGTTGTTTATTTTCGATCATTATTTAATAATCAACATAAGTAGTAAAAGCAATCGAAAGTAGTTTAAAATAACCATCAATTTTTAACTGACAAAATGTATTAAAAAACGATTTTTGTGGTTTGTTTTTCAAATTGAATTTTTTTTTATTTGTATGTAATTTTACAAAACACAACACACACAGATGTATATAATTTTATTTTCTAGGTGTGTATCTATATTTGAATAATTTTTTGTTTTTTTTTTTTATTGAAATAATTTTGTATATAAACAAACTATTTCGGTTAAAAAAAACAATAAGAAATTATATGAATTTCTTATTTTTAAAAACTGAAAACATGAAATTTTACATTTAACAGAAAATATCAACTCCTACTGAATGTTTGTATATTATTATAGTTTGTTTTTTGAATGACTGATTCAAATAGTTAAAAAATATGTTTCTATGAATTTCAATTAATTCTTCATTAAAAAACAAATAAACTACAGTCGGTAATGGAAAATATATTGTGAGTGTACTTTTAAAAAACATATAAAATTTGTAATATTTTATACAAAGACGTATACCCCAAAGACTATCAAATACACATATAACACTCCTTATTAAATTACAACTTTTACCAAAATACATGGTTTATCGGAATTTTTATCAAAGCGCCTTTTTGCTTCTATACTTCTTTCAAAAACTTGGTAAGACTATGAAAAAACATAGGTAAAACTTGCTAAGACTATGCAAAACTATAAAAAATAATTTCGTATGCATATCACACATTCTCTTGTGGTGAGGACATAATTTTTGCATTAAATTTTTTTTATTGTTATCCCTAAATAATAGGGATAACTCTCAAAAAGTATGAGGTCAACCTTGGACTTTGATTCTCTATTACAATTTTGAGTTTAAGCAAAATAGTCTTGAACGCGGTGAGAGATTCCCAATAATAATGAAATAATTGCGCACTTTCAATAACAAAACTAATATTAATCTATCTTAAAAAGATAAAATTAATCCAATTTTCTATTTAATCCTTTTGTAAAACAAACAACTTTTCGCATTTAATAAAAGAAATTGATTTACGACAAAGAAATATATCATTCATTTTTTTTATTTCTAAAAATAAACGTGTAGCACACTAATTTTTATATGCAACAAACGATGACAATTTTTATATTTATTTGAAAAGCAATAATTCATCGTTTCAATATTTGTTAGTGTCGCCAAAAATATTAAAAAAAAAAATACATTTATATAACCACACACACACACACATAAATGCAACTGCACTGCAACGTCATTGAAAATTTTACCAATTGTGTGTGTGTAGTTTTTATTTTCATTCAATGTATTTTTTTTTGTCTTGTTGTTACCCATTTCAATTTGGTCTTTTATGAACAAATTCACTAATATCCTTTTTGTATCGTATCGTTTCAACTGTGGGTATCCTGTCATTGCCCAAAAAATTGCATGTGACAATAAATCAAAATATCACACGTGCCTCAACTCACATGCCAAAAGTATACCATGCAACCAAGCAACGAAACTATACCCAACTAACCACAGTTAGTCATTGTCATTTTTATGTATTGAATTTTGAGTTATTTGATTTCTTTTATTTTTTTGTTTGTTGTATACTTGATTGTTCTATACAGCTGATTCATTTTTATATGTAGTTGTTGAGCCTTAGAAAATTTGTCAATGACATCAAAATGTATTTATGTATGTTTACTGCATGTTTCCAACATGTTTTCATGTGTAGCTGTATTGTATAAATTGGGGATGCAATTGGAAAATGCATTTATCTTCTTGTGTTCTCGTTACAAAGAAACAAAAATTATGTGGAATTTTGTATGGTTCAAAATTTATTGTTAATCATAAATTTATATCTTTCATGTCTAATAATATTATATGTATGTTATGTGAATATTTAAGAAAGAAATTTAGCAAATTATATAGTTATATCCTACTTCAGCACGTAATTTGGTTGACG
This sequence comes from Eustalomyia histrio, assembly GCA_949748255.1. Lineage (NCBI taxonomy): Eukaryota > Metazoa > Arthropoda > Insecta > Diptera > Anthomyiidae > Eustalomyia > Eustalomyia histrio. The sequence goes on along the minus strand of OX456526.1, from coordinate 129,002,728 downwards.
TTTGTAACTACTAATAGTAGTGAATATAAATAATTGAACCTTGTAGTATTCCCATCGAATTTAAATCACTTTTAGAGTTGTTTCATATCTGTCAGAGCTTTGTAAAATACAAAGATTGAAGAGAAAATTCCCATACAAATTTCCTCTCTCAAAATAGTTTAAAGATCCATAAATCCCACACAAAAATAGGTTTCTGACTAGAAATTTATTACAAATATATTTTCTACTGCTTTACTAAAAACAAACATATTTATGAAATAAACGTAATGTAGAAATGAAGGAAGCATATGTTCCTCTCAAAAAGAAGGGTTCCTTTCCCGAACTTTTATACAGCTTGGTTTAAAAGTTCCTGCGCTCACCAAGAGATGGCACTGCTAGCTCCAAACTATTTTTTTTCTCAAGTTGGTATAACTGTCCTGAGAACACATGCAAAGTTGCAAGTCTTTCTTTGTTTACAAGCCATTTGAAGTTGACGTGTCATTGATTTTTTTTAATATGAAACAAATTGAATATCGTGCATTCATTAGATTCTTTGTTTTGAAAGGTTTAAAAGCAAAGGAAATTTATGAACAATTGTTAGAAGTGTATAAGGAGTCCTCACCTTCAAAACGCACCGTTGAATTTTGGGCTGGTGAATTTAAACGTGGTCGTACCAGCCTTGAAGACGATCCACGCGAAAGACGACCGAAAACTGCAACCACAGCAGAAATCATTGAGCAGGTACATAATATGGTTAGTGAAGATCCAAGTTTGACTAAGCGTGAAGTTGCTAATGCCATAGGCATCTCAGACGAACGAGTACTCCATATTTTACATGAAGAATTACGTATGAAAAAACATTAACAATTCAACAAAAACTGGATCGAAAACAAATTCTCAGCGTAATTTGGAGCGTTTTAACTATGGATGAGACTTGGATCTACCACAATGATCCTAAATTGAAACAAGAACGTTTAACAGTGGACTGAAGCTGGTTGTTCAGCTCCAAGGCAGGTGAAGTCACAACGATCAGCAAAGAAGGTTATGGCATCAGTTTTTTGGGATGCAAAAGTAATTTTGTTGATTGCTTATCTTCAGAAAGGTAAAACAATCAACTCTGAATATTATTGCAGCCTTTTGGATCAGCTGGATGAAAAAATTCGGGAGAAAAGACCTGGTTTAAAGAAGAAAAAATCATTTTTCATCAAGACAATGCACCTGCTCACAAAAGTGTTTTGACGATGGCTAAATTCGAAGAATTAAAGTACGAATTGTTTGAACATCCAGCATATTCATCAGATTTGTCTCCCAGTGAATACTATCTCTTCAGAAATCTCAAACAATTCATTCGTGGAAAGCATTTTTCGTCGAATGAAGAGGCCATAGCGCCGTAGACGGTTATTTTGCAGAACTTCCGGAAAACCATTATAAGGATGTAATAAAATTATTGGAAGATCATTGGAACAAGTGTATTGAGCTTCTAGGAGATTATATTGAATAAAAAAATATATTTCGTAACAAAAACAGTATTCTTTCATTTAGAGCGCAGGAACTTTTCATCCAACCTGTATCTTAGGTACAAGGGTTTTTTCAAACGCTAAATCTCATATTTAATTGTTAAAATCAACTTGTGAAAACATAAATTTTAATACCATATGTTTTTCTACCCAGTCTTGCCACCTATTCGTAAAAGCCCTTTGAGAAAAAATTGGATAATACCCGAATATCGAAAAATGCTAAACAACCCCTAAACAAAATTAAATAAAATTTACCGGCCAGTGATACCGTATGGCATCACACAGATTCCTTGAATTTATTATAAACACAAGCGAAAATATTCAAACTTGATTGCAGGTCTATAATGCGAAGAAAAACTAAAAAACTGTTTAACCAGCTCTCTTTCCTTTACTTCTTCTCTGGCACGAACAATATCCGCCCCAAAGAAAAGAATCAACAAAAAAATATTTTTTATCGCATTTGGATGCGGGACTTCCCATTATCCTCCTACACCAAAATTTGGCTTCAAATTTGAAAATAGTCCTTTCCGGTATTGGGTTAATACATGTGATTTTTGACTCTTTTATCCATCACTCGATACACTTCCCTATTCAAATTACCTTTAAATTTACAATTTAGGCATGGATTAGTTGAAAAAAAGAAGAATTGAAAGTGCAGATACTCTTCACAATCGACTTAGGCCCAAAAAATAAGATATAAGCTTAAGCTGGGATGGTTCCCGTCTTATTCTTATTCAGAAACTCTGCTCTGTTGTCGAAATTCCTCAGTCACCTCCAGTCCATTCCGCTTTGAGTTTAAATATTGTATAGAACCCTAATCCGGATAGCCAAAGGATAGTGTTTTAAGGACTCGTCATGCTCCTTACAGAAAAGTCTGGTAGATCCTCAGCATTGAATTTCCAGCGAGAAAACTTATTATAATACTAAATTTCCATTAACATAGTTTTAAAAGTCACTTAATTTCACCCCTATTCGGGCATCCACATGAAATTTTATGTAGTCGTCGCGCCTACTTCAGCGCTTTCTCATATTAATCTTCAGTCCTAAAAGCCTTAAGTGGCTTCGAATTCTTGTCTCAGGGCATAAGATATATAGGCATTCCCCGGCATTTTGTTTTTATTGTTGAAGGTGCTTTTAAAAATCCTTTCATTTAATACCCAATTTCTCTATAATTATTTTAAACAAAATGTGTTAAAGAAAAAAACAGGATTTTTTAGAAACGACAACACACAAAACGATTTTATTGCAAAACGATTTAAAAAAGAATGAATTTTACAATAATTTTTAAAAACAAGTTTCAATTCAAACAATAAATTCAAAACAACTATTCATAAAGAGTGTTCCAACAAATTGAAAAAGCTAGTTAAAAATCTTGGCTATAGAATACCCTACACCAGTCTGTTTGAAAGTCAACTGGTGTTTAATTCTGAAATATTAATATGCTAAAATTGTCGTAACTTGTCTTTGAGTAACTGTCTAAAAATTTGTAATCATTTTAAAATTCAACTAGAAATTTTAATTTATAGTTCAAAATTTTGATTTATGAAAAAGTAGGGTACATGGTCCATATGAACAATAGGTCTAATTATGGATCAATATGCTTCTTATGCTGGATAATTAGCTTTCGAATATTATTTACTTAAAATTAGACAGATATTATTTTCACATTAAAGTATATTTTTAGTGACATTTGTAGGCGATAGACTAAAAGAAATACATAGGGATTTTATTAATCAGTGTATGGGATTTTAACGAAATATGTTTTTAGTTGCAATTTTTGGAATACCTTTAGATAGGCACTAGGTCTAAACATAAGTCTAAACAAAGATTTTAAGCAAAAGTAATAGACTTTGTCCTTGAAATGATATGGATCAGCGCACCATCATCAAAAAAAATAAATAAACAAGAATAAGTTTAAATCGACTCAAAAAGTGATTCTGATCGATCGGTACCAGAGAACTGCATTTGCTGATTGCAAAACGTTCATACGCAATCAACACAAGAATAAATTGTGTTTGCATTCAAACGCTGAATATACTCCAACACACATATTTGTTGATGATTTTAAATCAATCAAACGATGTGCAAATTGTTTTGTCACTGGTTTATAATCATCGGTCGTTGTTAAACCATTGTTTTATTCTTTTCATTTGAGCCAACAATAATTATTTTGATGTAGAATAAATTAGAAAAACAACAAACAACGTGTATGAGTGTAATCATAATTAAAACAAAATAGTTTCTTATCTATAAAAAGGGTGTGGTTTTGTAAAAAAAACGTTATATCTATATTGGGGTGGGTCTAAAATATGTTTTTTTATAATTTTCATTAGGAATACCAAAAATATTGTTCTGTGTGAAATTTTTTAATATGGTCGACATCTCAGGCTCGCCCAATCCGGTTAAAGTTAAATATTGCCTAATTTTCCAATTAAAATAGATGAAAAAAAAATTAGACAATATTTAAATTTTTTTGGATTAGGCAAGCCTGAGATATCGACCTAAATTTTTTTTTCTAAAAATATATTTATATTTCACAAATAAGAATATTTTTATTACTAATAAAAATTCTAAAAAAGCGGATTTTAGACCCACCCTAATATACATATAATGTTTTTCTACAAAACCACCCCCTTATAAAATGTGTTTCTATTTTGTTTTAATTATGAATAAACTCATACACGTTGTTTGTTGTTTTTTCTGATATATTCAACGCTGACTTTTTGTTAAGTGATTACATTTGCATAAAATATAAACGACAGGTGATTCACACTGATTCCAATTACGCGTTCAGTAACATGATGCTGATTTTATTCTACAGTGAATTTTGTTGAATTATTAAAAGTGAACAAGAATTTTTGTGTATGATTAAATCAAGAAAAAAGTTGATTTTGAAGTTCTCTGATCGGTACACTAAAAGGTACCCTGCGGGAAAAGGACCTATCCCGGGACATGTCACGTGACCGGTTCATTGTGATAGAGACCGGTTACGGGACCGGTCACTTTAACATGGGCTTGACCTAGGAGGGGGACAATTGCCCTCTGTGACATGTCACAGGACTGGTCTAAAAGAACATGTCATAACTTTTAAACCGGTCACGAGGTAGGTACTTTAGGAACCGATCCTCTTTTCACCTATCTCGTGATATGTATTTTCGGAACCGGTCCAGTTTTAACCTATCATGTTACAAGTCCCAATTCCCAACTGACCCCTTTTTTTCCCGCAGGGTAGGTCTACATTTTTTCGGCATCAAGATCAGAAACAATAAGCGCAATAATTCAATTATATATTTAAATCAATCAAATATTATACGCGTCGATAGCTCAGTGTGTAGAGTTCCTGGAAACGACAATTCCCACACGCAGTAGGCAGATTTGTGCTGACAACTGGATTTATAGCCAATCGAATGTTTTAGTTGCAGTAACCGAATTATTTAGTTGCAACTACCGAATTGTTATTAGGGCAACCGAAATTCTGTTGGGAAAAATTTTTAATGTATTAATTGGTTATCTGTTGCCACCACCGAAAAATTTGTTTTTATCACAAGCGAATCATTCAATTGGCTACAAATTCGGTTCTCAGCACAAACTGTTTTCTCTGTGCAGGTTCGATTATGATCACATATTTAATATTTGTAATACATTTTTTTAAACAATTCTTTTTTTATTTTTTTAATTTTTAGACACACTTCTTTTCCCCTCCTCATAACCTTTTATTTTATACCTCCAAGGAAAGGGGTTATTGGTGAAATTAGTTATAAATGGGACCCCATGGCTATACATTACTTTATACATTATTTGGTAATATGTAGTTTGGATAAGCTTCTCGATTAATCTAGAATATGACGACTGCAGAATAGAGCTTAGTTTAGCTAAAACATTAACTCGATTCCAGCTAGCTTTGTGTACACAAACTATAAGCCTATTTGTGAAAAATTTAATGAACTAAATGAGAATTGATCTGAGGCAAACGCGCTGAAAGTTGACGCAATCGAAATTTCTATTGTTCCAATTTACACTGGCATTCAAAAATTTTACTTTCGAGAACTGCAAAATCAACTTTTTTCTTGATTTAATCATACACAAAAATTCTTGTTCACATTTAATAATTCAACAAAATTCACTGTAGAATAAAATCAGCATCATGTTACTGAACGCGTAATTTGGATCAGTGTGAATCATCTGTCGATTATGTTTTATTCAAATGTAATCACTCAACAAAAACTCAGCGTTGAATAAATCAGAAAAAACAACAAACAACGCATATGAGTTTATTCATAATTACAACAAAATACAAACACACTTCATAAATGTACATTAGGGTGGGACTTAAACCCGCTTTTTTAGAATTGTTATTAGTAATACAATACTAAAAATATTCTTCTTTGTGAAACTAAAATATTTTTTTAAAAAAAAAATTAGGTCGATATCTCAGACTTGACTAGTCCGGAAAATTTTAAATATTGCCTAAATTTTTTTTCATCTATTTTGATTGGAAAATTAGGCAATATTTAACTTTAACCGGATTGGGAGAGCCTGAGATATCAACCTAAATTAAAAAAAAAAAAAATTCACAAAGAACAATATTTTTGGTATTCCTAATACAAATTATAAAAAAATGTAATTTAGACCCACCCTAATATACATATAACATATATGAAATGTTTTTCTACAAAACCAACCCCCTTTTTATAGATAAGAAACTATTTTGTTTTAATTATGATTAAACTCATACACGTTGTTTGTTGTTTTTTCTGATTTATTCTACATCAAAATAATTATTGTTGGCTCGAATGAACAGAATAAAATCAATGGTATAAAAACGACTGATGATTATAAATCAGTGACAACAATTTGCACGTCGTTTGATTGATTTAAAATCATCAACAAATATGTGTGTTTGAGTATATTCAACGTTTGAACGCAAACACATATTTATTCTTGTGTTGATTGCGTATGAACGTTTTGCAATCAGATTTTGCAGTTCTCTGATACTAATTCACCCATAAAAAAAACAAACTTCCCCTTTATATGAGCGCATCTGTGTCTACATACTTATTTATTTTATTATCATATTATTTAGATTTGCTTAACCAGATGTGATTTAAATCATTTACTCATACTATCTACCACTTGCATCTAATGGCTTCAAACACGTAATGGAAGGGCAAAAAAAAAATAAAAAAAAATATGTGGAAACATTTTAAAAAGACAGACAAAATCTGCAACTCATTAGAGTCCAAAAAAAATAAAAAAAACTAATAACACATATGAACTAAACACAGTATTTCAAAGTGACACCAATGAGAAGAAAAACACCAAACAACGACGACGATGAGAAATAACAAGAGTAGTAACTGCATAACGGATATAAATAGTAAAAACACCAGCAAACAGGCCAGCAATGAAAGACAAACACTGATTGGATAAAGTATAAAATACATATACAAAATCTAGTTAAAAGGACATACATACATATGTAATATATTGGAGTATATGTGTGTGTGTGTGTGTCTATGAATGAGTGCATACTTATGTTAGATGGCAATGTCAGCATCATTTCCTGATGTTAAATGCCAACAAAGGATACACTAGGTGTGAGCTTTAGGAAGTTGGGGTAAAAAATACAAAAACAACAAACAAGAGTAAACAAGAAATAAATGAGGACAACATTTACCTAGTTTGGATTAAATACAATATTAATGACAAGACTAAAAATTTTGCTACAAAAATAAGTAAGAAACAGCTACTTCTATGCATACAAACTAACCATTAAATATGAGTAGCTGGTAGTGTTGGTTATATGTAGTGTAGAAAAATAATGCGACGCGTATTTAAAAAAAAAAAAACTGAAAGAAAAAACCATGGCAAGAAATGGCAATTTAACTGAGCACATACACACCTGTTTTGGGGTAATTTATCTCGAAGAATTATTATTTCAAACAATTTTCGGACGCCACTATTTACGGGCGCTGTAAAACGTCAGGGTTAATGTAATGTCGAGTAAAAGGCTAAAATTGTAAAATGTTCTATTGCAACAGCAGGTTACCTTTATAACATTTATACATACAAATTTACACAGGTAAAACCCAGTGCTGGAGTAGTAAAGTATGTAAAATAGAAAATAAAAGGATTTCAAAAATGGTCATTTGATATGAATTATGCGCGCATTTTTGTGCAATTACTTGATACTACTCTAGTTGTTGTAATGGATGGATGCAGGTAAAATAAGGATTGCCAACTGATATATTAAATCTGACATAAGAAAATAATTTCAATATAAATTAATGGACCCTCCGAAGCAGTTTCGGACATTATCTCATAATTGCAAATACGGATAATAGCCTTTGGGGTTATGTAATGCCACCGACTTAAGAATCATAATTAGGGTTATAATCCCCATAATATTTTAGAAATTTCTTTTTTACACTACGGTTGGAACAATGTCCGACTACCGTGATCACATAGACAAACAATTTATGACAACAGAAAAATTAGAATCTTGGTAGAAATTCAGTTAACAGATCCCCTGTGATCGTCTAATATGGATTGGACTGTATTACACACAATAGGGCAGAGCCTGCCAGTCATGACAGGTTGTTGGTAATAAATTGTTATCTTGCTATACCTTCTTAGGATAAAAATATTTTTTAACTTATTATAAATTCTTTACAATCAATTTCCAAATACTTAATAGATGATCGTTAAGATCAATTTCAAATCAATATCCAAATACTTAATAGACGATCGTTAAGAGCTCCAGCGTATGTATTGGGTATACAAGGTAATAATCTCGATTTATTGCTTGAAAAATGCATTTATAATAATAACAAAATAAATTAATACATTACTCAAAGTTTTGTCCATCGTTAGCCACTACTTTTTTCCATCTTTCTGGTAGCAAATGGATTCCGCGCCAAAAGAACTGCTCCGGTTTTGAGGTAAAGAATGAATCAAACTATTCTCTGATACCTTGTTCTGAAGTGAAGCGTATTCCAGTAAGAGTGTCCCGCTTTGATCGAAACGAATGGTAGTCAGAAGGGGCAAGGCCTGGGATATAAGGCGGATGAGCGAAATCTTCCCATCCAAATCCCCACACAAATATTTTTGACCGGTCTAGCAACATATGGCCGAGCGTTGTCATGATGGAAGATTATGGCCTAGTGTCTGGTCGAATATTATGATCGTTTTTCGTTGATTGCTCTCTTCAAATGAATCAATTGTGTTTGACACAGGTCCCCTGTGATCGTCTAATCCGATTTTAGCAGCTCATAATACAAAACATCCTTCTGATCTCACCAAATGCAGAGCATTTTCTTGGGGCCATGGATATTCGGCTTGGGCGTTGATTTGGCTGGTTGGCCGGGCTTTACATATGACTTTGCGCTTGGGTTTATCGTAATGTATCCATTTTTCATTATCATTAACAATACGATAAAAAAATGTCTTCTTTTTGTAGCGTTCAAGCAGTATTTCCGACATGTAAAATCGCCTTTCAACGTCTCTCGGCTTCAATTCATATGGAACCCAATTTCCTTGCCTTTGAAAGAATCCCAATGCTTTTAAACGTAGGGAAACGGCTTGTTGTGTGACTCCCAATGATAACACAAGTTATTCTTGCGTTTGAAAACAATCTTCGTCGAATAATGCTTCCAATTCCTCATCTTCAAACTTTTTCGGCTGACCAGGCCTCTCCTTGCCTTCTGTGTCGAAATTACCACTTTTGAAATGCCCAAACCATTCTTCACAAGTTTTTTAAATTGGTGCATGTTAAATTTCGGCAGCCGTTTTCTTTAAATTAAAGAAGGTTATCAGACTTCCCCGTAAAACATCATTTTTAGGCACAAAATTCGGCATTATTATAGGGATTGAAAAAAATGCGTGTTTATTAATAATACGCTTTTGGTTCGGTAGAATCTGTAGGAAAATGGGATTTCGTTACCAAACAAACTATTCTAGAATGTATTAGCAACCATTTCTAAAACTTTTTCCCTAGGTACTTCTGAATTTTTAGTGTTCTAGATGGCATCACAGTAATTGCGCTAGATAATAAATACAGATCTTGCGCGGCATCTAATGTAGGGTTGGCAAAATTGTTGAAGCCTTTTAGTTCTTAGCTCTAGCATCAAGGGGGAAAATTTTCCCTTTACTAGAATTATTTCGTGGGTAGTTCTGAATTTTTAGTGTTATTTAATACAGTTGCTGCGTGCCATCTGATAGAAAGTTGGTGAAATTGTTGAAGTTTTTTATTTCATAGCTCTGGCTGTCAAGGGGGAAATTTTTTACCCTTTGCACCTCTCTATATACTTTTCCAAGAATCTCGCCTAAACTTTTATCTACACCGGAGGAGGAACCTACATACGAAATTTCAATTTTTTTAATAAAAGTGATTTAAGCAGGCCGTCAAGGGGAATATTTGTCTCTCTCCGTAGGATTTTCCAAAAATCCCGTTTTATCTGATGTCTAGCCGGAGTAGGGAAATTCATACAAAGTTTAAAGTTCTAGGGGCCAGGTCGTCAAGGGAATAGTTCTTCCCATTTTGCCCTATCTAGTAAGAATTATCAATAATTCCATCCGAGTATATGCAAGAGATATCTATGCAAGAGGAGAAAACTATGTATCAAATTTCAACTTCCTAGCATCCTTGATTTTGGCGGGCCGCCGACGTGGGATTATTCACCTTTTTTTGCCCCTCGCCGTAGTCTTTTACAAAAATTCTGTCTAAGCTGATGTCCACATCGGAGAGGGGGGAACCTTCATAAAAAACTTCAACTTCCTAGCTTCAGCGGTTTGGGCAGGACGTTAAGGGGGGGGGGGAGACTTTTCGACTTTGAACCCCCATTTTTCGCATGTCCCTGGCGAAAATTCCAAAGCATACCTGATCAGTTATTTAACTAATACTACAGGGAACGTATATTATAAATTTCAGAGTTTTTCATCCTTTTGCCCCTCTCCGTAGGCATTCCTAAAAAAACCCTAAATAAGCGGATGTCCACGCCGTTGGGAGGACCTACAGGTTTTTAGCTCCAGCAGTTTGAGCGGGCTTTGTTAAATGAGTGAGTCAGTCAGTCAGTCAGTCAGTCAGTCAGTCAGTCAGTAACATTGTTCCTTTTTATATAGGAGAGACAATCAGTTATGCATGGTTTTCACTATGTCATTTTTAATGTCAATTTGTCCAAATTGTTGGCAATTGTATGAAAACGGGTTGTCATATGGTATCATATGAATTTGCAGTCAGTTATGCACACGAACTGCCTTCTAAAATGACATTCAAGTGAAAATGTCGAATATCAGTTTGTCAGCAGATATGATAGCATTTTTTATCTAAAATAAAATTGACAACAAGTTGTCAATTTTTTCTTTGTTTGGCGAGCGCAAAGCTGTTATTTTTTTTTCCTGGAAAAATAAATTTCAATGCTTTCTTTTATTTTTCCAAGCCCTTTAGTGTTTTAATAACACAAAACGACGCTCTAGCTATAGCCATTTGTTTCTTTTTTTGTCATTTTTAAATTTTTTCCACTTTTTATTAAACACAAATTAATATTTTCCAATCAGCTGTTCGCTCGCCAAAAGTTTACACATCTCATTTGACCTTTGTAATGAAAACGGTGTGCCAGTCAACTGACACCAAAATTTGACATAAGTCTTTGAAAGGCTCTGCTTTATCGACTTATTGTCAGTTTTTAAGATGTAATGAAAACGCATTTGACACAAAATGGCGAGAAATCATTTGAGTCAGTTTTTGTTGTCAGTTCATATGACATAATGAAAACCAGGCATTAGTACCTCAGTACGTATACGTATTATGTTATATTAATCATGCGTGTAGGTGTCCCTTATATATAGAACAAAAATACGAATTAGTTAAACTAATTGCGAAATACACTATTTAAAGATTTTTTCCTCGATAACAAAGCCGAATAAAGCACTGAAAATTTTTTAATCGACAGAAAAATATCTGAACTTTTTCATAAATAAAAAAATTTATTTGTATTTTATTCAATTTTAATTTATAAAAATTTAAATTGCTTTTTTTTTTTTGACCTTTCAATATTGCAGTTTACATTATTCTATTCATGTTTTAGGTCAATAAAACACTATTTTTCTTTATCGGGATATTCTCCAAATAAAGATAGCTAGTTTAAACAAAGACAATATTGTTCTTTGTATAATTCTCAATTAGTTGAAATTATACAACCAATATAGTGTTTGTTTTTGGGACCTTAAAGTTATCTTTTTACTTTCTAAAGAGATCTGAAGATGGGTACCTAGAAAATCCCCGAAACGCGTCATCTCATTTTTGAAAGTAATAGATCGATGTTTTGGCTAATAAAACTCTTTGAAGTATTTATTTGGGGAATATCCCGATAAAGAAAAATAGTGTTTTAATGACCTAAAACATGAATAGAATAATTTTAATTAAAAAAAAATTATTTTCATTCAAATAAATTAAAATTTAAATTAAAAATTGTGAAAATTTTAAAAATCTTGGCTACTCTAAGGAGAATTACATTTTTATTGTTGGCAAATCCGCATATTTTATAATACTCATTATGAAATTAAGACGGATACTTTTTTTTGCTTAATACTTGCGCTATTTTAGATTTTTCGCGAAAACATTCTTAGCTACTTTTTGGATAAACTTAAAAAGGTTATGCTAAAACATTGACACTGTGTTTAATAAACTCCCTCGTTTGATAAAAATATTTTGTAGAAAAGCTTTAATACAGAATTTTAAAAATTTTATACCCCAGCCAGGCTGAGGAAGAAGTAGTAAAACACCACATCTACTGAACCCGAAGTTGTGAAAATTTTGATGAATCATTAATTATCTTTAGATTGGCGTATTATTGGGAAGAAGTAGTTTGTTTCGGTGCTATGAAAAATCGGTGATCAGATGGAATTTTGTATTAGTTTATGGAAGTTGTTAAATAAGTTAAAAATGTGATTTTGAACACGCCAAGAAATATTATACCGACCAGGACAAAGTTGATGTATAAATTGTTATAGATAAATAGTAATAAATATTAAAGTCAAAACATGTATGTATATGCTTTTATATGGAATTGTTACAAACAGTTTTATGCTTATGACTTCATAAGTAGGGGTTCATATCAACATTTTGTACAGTGGTTTAATAATATCAACATTTTGGAGAGTGATTTAAAATGAATTCTTACAAATCAAAAAATTCCACTATTAACTTCTTTGGATGTCCTGAAAAAGAGATTTGTAAAGAATAACATCCATTTCATTTTGCTGGGACATACTTTCCCTAGATTAATACTTCTTCTAGATTAATAAGATGACAGTGAGACAAGTTGTTCCTCGAATTCTTTTTTCTATCATATATCCAAATTTCATCGAAATAGGAGTATTTAGGTTGGGGTACTTTCCGACTTTTGGTTTTGATGGCAACCCTTTTAAAACTTCAATAATTTCTTCTAATTGTTGGTTACTTCACACAGATTAGCATAATAGTTGATGGAGCAACTAAATCCACCCATCCAACAAGCAAAAAAAAAAGGAAACAAACATAAAACGTTCACATTAGTTTGTTTTGCTTTATACTACCCAACTATGGATAAATATGTTTTGTTTATGACTATTTATATTCCTCACTCATTCATTCATATTTTACATTTGTATTAAAAACCTTTTGTTATATTTTTTTCCTATAAATACTTTATACATGAGTCTTTAGCAACTATACTCATATGACCATTATCCTAGAATACAAGTTATACATTATATTGCTACTGTTGTTAGCATATCTCATCGTGTATTCCGGAATACCCATTTCTGTGCTAAATAATTAAATCAGTTGCGAGACTAATATATTTTACTTAATTGCAAAAACAAAACAAAAATAAAGCACCATTAAAACAAAACAAAAAAAAAACGAGGAATAGAGCATCATATTTATGATCATATTGTACCCTTCATGCAACAAACTACACAAACACATTAACAAGTATACATTAGTAGAGTAGTACATGAAAAATTATTACTCAACAATGCGCATTAATGCAGAAAATTTTTCATATTGCAGTTTTTGAAAATTAATTTTAAAAATTCATTTTGACGCATAATTTTCGGAAAATACTAAAATCAGTATTTATATACTTGTTTATATTTATGGAATTAGTAAGGAATAAATAATAGTTGTTGTTATGAAAATAAAAAAAAACAATTCTAAATAAAATTTACCATTTATGGTGACCATAAGCATAAGTCCTGCTTATTTTATTAGTTAGTATAACATTTATTATTGAAAGCGCTACGAGAGTTAAAGACAAGATTCTATCACTATAAATTTGTTAAAGAATCGAAGATGTGTGTGTGTGTTCTTTTAATATCCTAAAATAAAAAACGTTTTTGCATTTTTGCAATATTTTTATGTATTTCCAGTCCACTATTTTTCAACAAATTTTCTGTAGATTTAAACAGAATACACAATTTTTTCTCTTTTTTTGCCTACTAATGTTCACCAACTTTTATGCATATATACTCTTTTTATTTTTTTTTTTACTAATTTTTAATAACTTTTACAGATTTAACAGACTGACTCAACAACGTCATAGTACCTCCGCAGCTGGAAAGCTGAAATTTTGTATAAAGTTTCCTCCTCCGGCGCACTGTGTCTCCAGAATAGAATTCATTGGTCAAAATCTAAATTTTTTGGTGTCACTGATTTGCAAAATTTTAACATAAACATATTAAAACTATGGTAGTCAAAAAATTTTTCCAAAGTCTTGGTAATAATGGGCATGGCAAGCTATTAAGCACAAATGTTTTATATTATTTCTTTTTTCGAATTCATTTATTTATTGAATCTTCACTCAAAAGTAGTGAACTATCAATAAGTATTACATATCTTAAAAGCTAAAAACTAAGTTACTTAGTCCAGCCAGTGCCAGACGAAATATCATTTATTGATGTATTATCTCAATTTTTCTCAAAGCATAGGTCCTTTCTACTAGTGTGCCAAGTCGGCTGTGGCCCTCCTTCTCAGATGCTGGTGGCCGCAATTTCCAAGTATAGTTCATTTGGATGAGTTTTCAATTTACCTAAATACCTTTTGGGTAGATTTCACGGCCTCATCTTTAACTAGAGGAACATTCAAATTTGAGTATATATTTGAATTTCTTACATACCAGAGAGCGCCTATTATCAATCGTATAATCTTGTTCTGCTTTCTTTGAATTCTTTGAACATTAGAATGGGAGGCCGTTGCCCAAAGTTGAACTCCATAACACCATATGGGTGTTATTATTGAGTTGTACAGCAATAGTTTACAATCGAGGCTGAGTCTAGAGTTTCTTCCGATTAACCAATTGATTTCAATGATTTTTAATTTCATCTGAGTTAATTTTGCATCTATATAATTCTTCCACTTGAGTCGACGATCAAGATGAATGCCTAAATATTTGACACTTGTATGTTGGGGTATGTTTTGATTATTTATTCGGATTAAAGGGCAAGTTTCTTTTCTTAACGAAAAAGTAATATGAACACATTTCTGCTAATTCATCTTTATTTTTCACTGATTTAGCCACAATTCTAATTGACAAACGTGATTCTGTAAAATTCGAGAAGCCTCGAGTGGGTTACCGTGGCAACTTAGGATCGCCGTATCATCGGCAAATGTGGAAGTATGTGTGTCACTATTCGTTGGCATGTCAGAGGTATATAGGATATACAAAAGTGGTCCCAATATACTACCTTGTGGAACACCGGCATGTATATTTTGTGGAGTGTTTATAAAATCGCTAAATAATTTAACTATAAATTTTCGATTTGTTATATAGCTTTCGATTAAATTGTGTGTATTAGATGGCAATATATTCTTGATTTTAAAGAGTTGTCCTTCATGCCAAACTTTATCAAAAGCTTGTGAGACATCAATGAAAAGTGTAGAACAGTATTCCTTCTCTTCATAAGCCTTTCTAATTTCACTTACCAGTCTGTGAACTTGCTCAATTGTGACATGTTTCTTTCTGAAACCAAACTGGTGTGCGGGTACTAAATTGTTTTCAGCAACAGATACATTTAATCGATTCATTAGTATCTTTTCGAAAAGTTTAGATAGATTTGATAACAGACTGATAGGCCTATACGAATCAACTTTCGTGTGATCTTTACCTGGCTTGGGTATCATTTTAACGAGTGAAACTTTCCATTCTGGGGGATAATATTCAAGGCGTAATATAGCATTAAAAATAAACAAAATTATTTTTACAGCCATCCGGGGTAACTCCAAGAGCATTTTATTACTGTTATTATCAATTCCAGATCCTTTTTTGGGGTTTAAATCAAAACTTGCCTTTTCGACCTCTCCCATCTGAAACCGAATGGGAACTGCTCTGCGCTGGGGTAAAATTGGTGGCAACTCAACTGTAACACTTGAATCATTTGGCGTGAATACATTTCTTATGTGTTTAATAAACAGATCTCCCTTTTCAGTATCATTTCTCACCCAACCTCCGTTTGGTTTTCGCAAAGGAAGCTTACATAAGACAGGCCCTTTTATTAAAAAAAAAAAAGAATTTTTTTATATTTAATCAGAAAAAATTATCATTCCTCGCAAACTACACAGTAAGTTCGTCAAAATTGAGCACTTAAAAACCCTCAGATACCTTAACTTAATTTTGGGTCGTAGAATTCAGTGGTAAGACCCGTTTTGAAAAGTCAGTTCATTTTAACAAGATATTTAGATTTTAAGTTTGTTTTGACTCAAATAATTTTTTGATTTTATTTTAAAGAAACGACTTTGAAAATTGTTTTCCAATGACTTTATTTATTGTTTTTTTTTTTCACTTATTTACTATTTATTATTTATTTTATATTAATCAAAAGGGTAAGAAATTATAATTATTTGTAGTTCAAAAAAAAATAATGATACCCCAATATTAATTCTACACTAAAATGTGTTTAATTCAACTTAAAGTACACCAATGCGTATACGTAATATTATTGTAACACATTTTAATAACTCTTATGTAGTGTTTCCAATTAATCGACCCTGCCGGTTAAACAGGTTAGGTCATTATTCGAAAAATTTAGAAAATTAATAAACCGTTTATTCGGGTCGATTAATCGGAAAAATTTGCGACTAATGGATTAATCGTTTAATTCAAAATAAATGTATTTGTTTCATCAATGAGAACACAAAGAGTTGCTTTCTGCTGATATATCAAAGTGTTTGTTTAAGACAATTCAAAGCATCCTGAGATTTTTTAAAGAATCATTCATACCTTATAATCTTGGGCTTTTTCTGATGAAAATGTGAGACCTATTCAGTGAAATTCCTTAAAAGATTGTGTTTTACCGAAGTGAGACATTTTGTCGATAAAGTTGATTTTTATTTTCTTTATACAACTCTGTACAAAAAAAAAACGAAAAATACCTAAATAAACAAGAGCTGCCTTCAAAAATATTCAATAACAAATTCTTAAAAATACGATATGAATACTTTTTCCGAAATTCACCATCAAAGCTTGCTAGAACTGCAACTGTTTCCTGACTTTTTCACTACATGGCTTAAGCTTTAGTGTTAAAGGGGTTCTCTCTTGGAAAATATATAAAAATCACGCATATTCCGGACAAGTTCTCACCGATAAGAATAAGCGAATTCTTAAATATTTTTGAGCAAACAACTGTATTCTACTGAAGTTCTTACTTCATCAAACAGGGACTGAAACCTTTTTAAAAATGGGTTCAAACTCGGGTTAATCGAAAAAATTTCAGGTTCGGGTTCGGTTCAGTTCAACATTAAAAAAAGTATAAATGTTTTATTAATAGGAAATTTATTTATTTTTCAAAGAATTTTTTGTTTAATTTTATAATTAATATATTGTTTTTTAAGTTTTCTTCTTCTATTAAATTTATTCTTTGATTTAGAAAATCGTTCCTTCTTCTGAAGAACAACATTTTGATTCTCTCATAATATTCTCTTCTTCTCTTTCCATTTGCAAATTTTTGAAAATTTCAATTGTTTTTAAAATATGTTTTTTTTTTAGTATTTTTAACAACTTTGGGAATTAACATTAACTTAAATCTGACATCAGGTATAATGCTGCAATCAAAAGTTGATTGTTAATAAAGTGGTTTTCTCTATTTATAATATTTAAATATAATCCTTCCCATCTAAAAATCGAAATATATATGAGCATACATGATCATACATGGGCCTGTATATGATCATACATGGGCATATACGTCCATACATTGTTCAATATATGACCATACATGATCTCATATATGATCATATATCTTCGGATCCGAAATTTGTGGGTATATGAACGTATATGAATAATATATGAGCATGTATGATAATATATGCACATATATCACCATATACCCTCAAATTTCGTATCCGAAGATATATGGTCATATATGAGATCATGTATGGACGTATATGAACATGTATGCCCATGTATGATCATATACAGGCCCATGTATGATCATGTATGCTCATATATATTTCGATTTTTAGATGGGTTGTGAAAATGTTTTTGTTTTGTCATATTTTGTTAGCTCTAATTTAAAACTTAATCATAATCTCTAAAAATCGGCTAAAGTCACCTGTTTTGGTGCAAAAACTTACACGAATTATTTACAAATACTTCAAATATTATTATTCATAGTTAATGCAGCATCCAGTAATTCCGAACAAAAATTTCTGTATTCCAATAAGCCGTGAATCATGCCATAACTGGAATTCCATCTAGTTTGACAGTCTAGTATGGCTTATTTTCAAGTTCAGCTAATTACTTAAAGAAGAAAATTTTTAGCCTTCGCAATTATTTGCAAATAGCTCTGCTTTGATAAAGTATTTGCTTAAAAGAAGGACTAGATATAGTGTCTAGCACTGCAAACTTGAATGCCAGAAATGTAATGTTTTTATGATTTTTCTATCAAACATTTCTCACGCCATGAACAGCAAGGATATTTTTATATATTTTTGAACCCGAACCTGGTTAAAGTTTTGGGTTCAGCAGGTTCGGGTTCAAAGTATTTATAACAGCGAACCTGAACCTGTTTGGTTTCGGTTTCAGTCCCTGTCATCAAATTTTGTTAATAAATCAAATAAGAATTTTTTGATAAATTAATTAGAAACAAAATATTATTTTTTATATTTTATAAATGTTTAAATATTGTACAAATTTTGAATTTAAAGTAATTTTATATTATTATTTTATAACATAAGAAACGTCATAGTACTTGTTAGTCACGTGTTTCATTGCTAATAGGTTTATCGTAAAAGCTCTGCTTACAGACTCTAGCTTTTCTAAAACTTCCGGTTTTGATGATATCTTTTGTAAGCTCAAAATACATGTATGCCGAGGTTGAAAGCTATTTTTAATTTTTTGGACATGAAAATATGATTTTATATTTATATTTATTTTTTAAAGGAATTGAAACTAAATTAAAAATTGGCTATCATATTTCCTTAAACCTATATAAAATTTTCTTTGAATCAGTCGATTTAAAAAGAATTTGATTGTGTTTCAGTTAATGGTTTGTTCAACGATTATCTTTTCAAATGAACTGACTTTTTAAAATGGGGTTCGCCACTTAATTCTACGACCCAAAATTAAGTTTACGTATCCCCAAATTTTCGTGTGTCATTTCAAAAGTTAACATTTTACTTACAGTGCTATCATCGATAATGATCTCTTTTTGTTTTTCTGCTAAATTAGTAGGATTTTAGTCTTTAAAGAGCAGTATGTGCGATCACGGTACAATTTATATATGGGATGTTTTAAATTATATTTTGACTGCTATATTATTTTATCAAATTTCAATTTTAGAGAAATAGTACTTTTAAAGGTCAAAAGGGATCAAGAAATCTAAACCACACAGGGAAAACTAAAAAATGTCTTCTTTAGCCCTCTATGAGTTAAAATTTGGACCTACATGATCAATAAGAAACAATTACACCAACAATGAGTTAAGAAATTCCAAAATGAAATATGTTCAAGTTGAATATCTCAAATGTAGATTAATTATTGATTAATCAAAATAAGGATCAGATAATACGGTTGAGAAAACAGCAAGAATATTCCTTTCACATCTCGAAAGAGCATTTGAAATAATAAGTGGAGATATAAACCTAACTTTAAATCTTAAAATAATTAAGCACTTGCGTGTAATAAACAAATTGATGCAAGAAACTTTGGGGATTATATCAAGGAAACAGCAATAAATATTTCTACCACAATTTACAAAACCTTTTATCATGTAAAATATGTAATTAAATATCAATTAGTACTACTTTTAAATGTATCAAAGGAAGCCCAGAATATAACTATTATGGATTACAATCTTTATAAAGAGCGAAATACCAAAAAAATGCCACAAAATTATACAAATGAAGATCTTTTTAATATATTGTTTACAACGTCAGGTATGTTCATCTCTACCATTAGAAATCAATGGAAAGTAGAACATCTAGTCTTAAATGAAGAAGCGAAGGGACTGTTACAGGACAATAATAATAATACAAATGAAGACGAATTATAATGTCATTTTACTGTTATTTAAGTAAAAATTAATATAATAAAAAAAAACTTTCAATTGTTACAAAGAATATTTTTGATTAATTTTGTTTGAAATTGTCCTAAAAGGAAGGGGTTATTTTACTCCTGGGTAGAGCCAATTCTAGAAGTAGTTTTCCAGTCATGACTCACATTTAAGTTTTATGGAAATCGGTTCTAGTGAAACCTGCTATCGAATCGACAAAGCGGGAAACCAGTTGAAAAACTATTATTATAATCTACATATGGCTTTTTTTTTTAATAAATGAAGAAGATTAAGAAACAAAATCAACCACATTTTCATAATAAATGTTGAAAAAAATATTGACTTTGGGATCATTAATATCTTCTGAATCGATTTTCATGAAATTGAAACTAAAAAAGAAACTTAACAGTTTAATAGTTACAGTGGTTTAGCCAACGAAAAACGATTGTAAGCCACTATGCCGCGTAGACATCTGCTAAAAATGGGAATTTAAAAGAGGAAAAGTGTCCCTCCTTAACGTTGCAAATTGCTTTGGCTTGCATCGTGAAATTTAAACAACAAACAGGCAAAGAGTACAGGTTGGTTAAAAAGTTCCTGCGCTCGAAATGAAAGAATGCTGTTTTTGTTACGAAATATATTTTTTTATTCAATATAATCTCCTAGAAGCTCAATACACTTGTTCCAATGATCTTCCAATAATTTTATCCCATTCTTATAATGGTTTTCCGGAAGCTCTGCAAAATAACCGTCTACGGATGCTATGGCCTCTTCATTCGACGAAAAATGCTTTCCACAAAGGAATTGTTTGAGATTTCTGAAGAGATAGTATTTACTGGGAGCCAAATCTGATGAATACGGTGTATGTATAAGCAATTCGTACTTTAATTCTTTGAATTTAGCCATCGTCAAAACACTTTTGTGAGCAGGTGCATTGTCTTGATGAAAAATGATTTTTTTCTTCTTTAAAACAGGTCTTTTCTCACGAATTTTTTCATCCAGCTGATCCAAAAGGCTGCAATAATATTCAGAGTTGATTGTTTTACCTTTCTGAAGATAATCAATCAACAAAATTCCTCTTGCATCCCAAAAAACTGATGTCATAACCTTCTTTGCTGATCGTTTGGAGCTTTGGAGCTGAACAACCAGCTTCAGTCCACTGTAAATGTTCTTGTTTCAATTTGGGATCATGGTGCTAGATCCAAGTCTCATCCATAGTTTTAAAACGAAGTCGGTTTTATTCGGCTTAAAACGCTCCAAATGACGTTCGTCTGACGCTTAGTCAAACTTGGATCTTCACTAACCATATTATGTACCTGCTCAATGATTTCTGCTGTGGTTGCAGTTTTTGGTCGTCCTTCGCGTGGATCGTCTTAAAGGCTGGTACGACCACGTTTAAATTCACCAGCCTAGATTTCAACGGTGCGTTTTGAAGGTGAGGACTCCTTATACACTTCTAACAATTGTTCATAAATTTCCTTTGCTTTTAAACCCTTCAAAACAAAGAATCTAATGACTGCACGATATTAAATTTTTTCCATATTAAAAAAAAAAATCACTGACACGTCAACTTCAAATGGCTTGTAAGCAAAGAAAGAATTGACAGAATGACTTGCAACTTTGCATGTATTCTCAGGAGAATTATACCAACTTAAAAAAGTTTGGCGCAAGCAGTGCCATCTCTTGGTGACCGCAGGAACTTTTCAACCAACCGTACATGTATTTCGAGCTGACATAAGGTTTCATCAGAAGCTAGAGCCTTTAAGCACAGCTTATTTTTTGTCGTTAGCAATGAAATACGTGACCAGGTATATTCCTAATAAGCACTATGACGTTACTGAAAAATAATATAAAATTGATTTTAATTCGAAAACTGTATTTTCTAAAAAAAAACAGTTTAATTTAAAATTATATAAAAAATTTATGATCACTTAAATAAAACATGTCATTTTTTGTTTCTAATTTGATTTATCAACAAATTTTGATGAAGTGCAACATCAGTAGAATAAGATGTAAAAAATAATTAGGGATTCAATTATTTGAATTCTTAATTGCACAAAAAAATTTGTAAGGACTTGTCAGGAATATGAGTGAATTTTACATATTTTCTAACTCTAAAGATTAAACCAGGTAGGGAAAGAGTCAAAGATCAGTGTCACTTCTATCTAACTTAGTTTGTGAATTTCACTAAAATTATTCATACCATATTTTTAAGAATTTTTTATTGAGTTTAATTGAAGGCAGCTCTTGTTTATTTAGGATTTTTTTTTTTTATTTTGGACAATGTCATATAAAGAATATAAAATCCAACTTTATCGACAAAATTTCCCACTTCTGTAAACAATTTCTACATTACGTTTTTAAGGAGTTACTTCGACCGAGTACGTGTGATATTTGCGTCAGAGAACGAGTGAAATTAAAACACTAGATAAGGGGAACAATATGGAAAGGGGAACTAGTGTAATTGAGACACTAGACAAGAGATGCAATGGAATGGGCAAAGTGTTGATTTGAAACATTAAATACAGGCAACGGATATTTCTATATATATATATATATATATATGTGCACGGCGCATGTTGCGGGGACGGTTTTTCGTTCCACAAGTTACTATAAAGACATTTTGTTACTTTGGGGACTGTCCTTAAACATTTCATTATTCTACTGTTTACACTGAAGACATTTTACTGGATACAGCGCATATAATAGGGACTTTTTTGGCTGTATATACAGATGTCTATGCACAATGAATATATATATATATATATATATGTGCACGGCGCATGTTGCGGGGACGGTTTTTCGTTCCACAAGTTACTATGAAGACATTTTGTTACTTTGAAGTCTGTCCTTAAACTTTTCGTTATTCTACTGTTTACACTGAAGACATTTTACTGGATACAGCGCATATTATAGGGACTTTTTTGGCTGTATATACAGATGTCTTCAAAGTATGGGCAATGAATATATATATATATATATATATATATATATATATATATATATATATATATGTACGGCGCATGTTGCGGGGACGGTTTTTCGTTTCACAAGTTACTATGAAGACATTTTGGTGCTTTGGGGACTGTCCTTAAAGTTTTCGTAATCCTACTGTTTACACTGAAGACATTTTACTGGATACAGCGAATATTATAGGGACTTTTTTGGCTGTATATACAGATGTCTTCAAAGTATGGGCAATGAATATATATATATATATATGTGCACAGCACATATTGCGGGGACGGGTTTTTGTTCCACAAGTTACTATGAAGACATTTTGTTACTTTGGGGACTGTCCTTAAACTTTTCATTATTCTAGTGTTTACTCTGAAGACATTTTACTGGACACAGCGCATTTTATAGGGACTTTTTTGGATGTATATACAGATGTCTTCAAAGTATGGGCAATGCATATATATATATATATATATATATATATATATATATATATATATTCATTGCCCATACTTTGAAGACATCTGTATATACAGCCAAAAAAGTCCCTATAAAATGCGCTGTATATATGCATTGCCCATACTTTGAAGACATCTGTATATACAGCCAAAAAAGTCCCTATAAAATGCGCTGTGTCCAGTAAAATGTCTTCAGTGTAAACAGTAGAATAACGAAAAGTTTAAGGACAGTCCCCAAAGTAACAAAATGTCTTCATAGTAACTTGTGGAACGAAACCCCGTCCCCTCAACATGTGCTATGCACATATATATATATATATATATATATATATTCGTGTACACTCTCAGCTACGGCCGCTATATTTTCTTCACAGCGTGCTGAACGTGGTCCCGCAATGAATGCTGGGTCTCAAAATGGATGATGGTGTTGCGAATGATACGCTCAGTAGGCCGATTATGTTGACCATAAGTTGAGCGAAGTGCACGAAACACATTCCTCACAGAACGTGAATTTTCGTAATAAAGTTTAACGATTTATAAACGTTGTTTAGCCAAACAATACTAAACAAAAATTACATGACAAGACTCACACGTGATCTGTCAATAAAAGGCTATTGAAAAAAGTATCTCGAAATGGATCGCCGTTTATAAGGGATTTTTCTAAATTTTTACGTTTTGAAAAGCTTCTCTGTCCATAATATTAAAAACAAAAAAAAAACATATATAAAAACAAGCGGTAATGAAATATCGGGCTTTTAAATAATTTTTTTTATATAATTATAAAAGCATTCAGATGCTAAGAACTTACAGCCGTATGCATAGATATTTTTTGGATTTTTATAACACACTTTTAAATCAAATTAACATGCAAAACAACAAAAAAGTTTCATTCTAAGACGGTTATAAGAATTAAAAAAATGTCTACGCATACTGCTATTATTGTATTTTTAAGCAAAACCTTTATTACCGGTTTTATAGTCAGCACCAAGAACAATTTTTTAGTTAACATTTTTTTTAAGTATGAAATTTTTAATGCAAATTTTTAGGTAGAATCTTAGTAAAATTCCGTACTAAAAAAAAAAACAAAAAAGTGATTATGTAATAAAGCTTAGTGGTAATATAATTAAGCTGACTATAATATTGGCTCTTAGATTTTGATTATTTCTATTATAAAAAAAAATTCAAATCCTAAACATTTTCCCACATGGACTAAAATATTTTTTATTCTAAATGATTTCTGCTATAGAAAAACTTTTAAATTCCATTTCATTAGAACACTTGACTAAAAATCAGTACAAGCACATATCCAATTTTCATTAAGATCTGAAATAAAAATCGCATAAGATTCAACTATAATTGTTTACAAAAATCTTTAATTCAAATAAAACACTTGATATATTCCAAAAATATAATTCTTTGATTTCACATAAGCTGGACATTCTCATGTACATTCCTAAAATGCAACACTGTATCATAAATGTGCATTATTTTAATGTATACACATAAATCATTTTTATGTTAGCGGTAAATCAAATGTTTTAATGCCACTACGGATAAATATGGCAAACGAAATAAAAGTGAGCAAAAGTACAAACAAATAAAGGTAAGAGTGCAGGTAGGAAAAGAGCAATAAATATGATTTTAATCTATCAAAAATTTTGTTTTAACCAAAGATATAGTTTATGAAAAGAATAAGAAGCGACACAATGAAAAATTTTAAATGACATCAGTCTAAATTATGATACATGTTTACGAGAATAAAAAGGATAATTATGGGGAATGCAGACTTATGCATTCCCAATAGTCTAGGTTTTTATAATTTGAAGTATATTAAAATATATTAATTAGAAAAATTTTATATAGTTTCAAAATGTAATGCCTTGTAGACGCATAAACAATGCAATCGCGTAGGGTAACTACTACTGACATATCACAAACAATAATATACAGCTAACCCATATTTTATGCAATATCTGCTTTAATTTTGTTCTGTATTAATCAATTACGGTTCAATTATGAAACTACAAAGATAGTTTTTTTTTTGAAGCCGCGTACATGCAGTGTTACCTGTATGTTTTATAATATATGTTAAACTGTCTTTGTAATTGCTAAACTCTTTAGTGTTTCCTTGATAAATGTAAAGGTATTACACGCTTCATTAACACCTACATATCTTGGGTTATATGTAAGGCACACTTAAAAAAAACTGTCAATAAAATTATTTTTTTAACAGATTAAGATTTTTCTTTAATAATTTTTAATCAAAGTTGGTTACTATTTCAGTTTTAAAATAATGGTAATTGTTATTTTAAAACCAAAACCGATATGAACCTTTTTCAATTACTGACATGAATAACAAAGAAAATAAAAGCGGTAAAATATGAGGCTGTATTTGGTTTCGTAGACAATTATCGGTATTCAAGCAATGCTACCGATATACGGACGGACAGATTTAATGACACTGAATAGCAATAATATCAGATCTGGCTTAGTCAGCCTCTGCCATAGAGCGCTTAAGATTCTCAGTGGGAAGCATAGCATAAGACTGTGTTGAGTACCAGGTCATAGTGATACTTTAGTTAAAGAGATAGCTGATGAGCTAGAACGAAAGGGGGCCTAACTTCCACTTGCTAATGCCGGATTCGAGCCCGTCTCCTATGCAGATTATGTGGCGATACTACCGAGGGAGAGAGTTACGAATTATTTATGTGGGAGGACCTCCAGGGAACTCAAACTATTTTATTACTGGGCAACATCCAGGTGACTGAATGTCAACCTGGATAGGACTGAAGTTTGTCTGATAAATATGAAAAGGAAAGGATTACGATTACGCCTCCTATATTCCGGGGTTTAAACATTGGAATTAGGAGATATTGTCAGGTACCTGGGAGTTGTTCGGGATAGGAAACTACGCTGGGGCGACCATATAAGAGTAGAATTACTAAAGCTCACCATGTGTAAGCAATGTGTAAAAGAGCAGTGGCCTCTAAATGGGCTTGAACCCAAAAATTACCCCTTGGCTTGACACAAGTGTTATTAGACCGATAATGTGTGTTGGCCTTCGAACCTGAGGAAGTGTAGTGTGGAGAAAATCTAAAGGTGCAGCGGCTATATTGTCCAGGCATTAGTGGCGCGATTAGATTGGCATCTATAGGGTCCGCCAAAAAACTTTTTTTTTTGAAAATGCTATAAAAAAAAAACTACTGAATATTTTTTCAAAATTTCTTTTTTTTTTTTTGAAAGTATAATCCTTCGGTTAATAATGGAAAATAATTTCATTCAAATGGCTGCTTCGGCTGGTCATGCAGTAGCCTACACGATTGGTCCAATTTTTAAGCACATTATCGATTGTGTGCAGCTGTATTTCACCAATGGCTTTACGAATATTGTCCTTTAAAGCGTCAATTGTCTCTGGCTTGTCGGCGTAACACTTATCTTTGACGGCACCTTACAAATAATAGTCCAATGGCGTCAAATCGCAGCTCCGAGGTGGCCAAACGACATCAGCTCTGCTGCTGATAATGCGATCTTCAAAAACCGCCGTCCTGTTGAAACCAAATTGTTGCCAATATCCTCCTCTTCAATTTTTGTGAACAAAAATTCGTTTAACATGGCCCGATAACGATCGTCATTGACTATAACGGCCACTCCTTGCTCATTTTCGAAGAAAAATTACCCAATTATGCCTCTGGACCAAAATCCGCACCAAACAGTGACTCGTTTTGGGTGCATCGGCTTTTAAATATATGCGTGCGGGTTTTCTGTGCCCCAAATGCGACAATTTTGCTTGTTTACATACCCGCCAAGATCAAAATGAGCTTCATCTAAAAAGATGACATTGAAAAGATGACATTCTGCAACATTACCATGATTTTCAAAGTAATGTCGCACTATTTCAAGCGTATACACAACCATATTCGTTCAGCGGAAGGATAAAACTAATTATCTGTCAAATCAGACATAAGCTAAGTGTTACCATTCACGAAATAAGCACTAGTTGAAAAAAAAACGTTAGGTGGCGGACCCTATACAAGGGCAACCGATAGACGTTAGGTTAGATGCTAGGCTGCACTTGCAGCTTACAGACTGATGGTACTCAGGGTGTGGTCTCCTGTAGGCCGGCGTACCCAACATATAAAATGTGATAGGGTGGCCAACACAGTGTATAGGCGGACTGCGATTTTCTTTTTCTAGACAGGGAGCTGTGAAGGGATGCAGGATTATTGCATAATACCATTGGAATTCATATTTACACTGAAGGTTGAAAACTGGGCTCTGTCAGTGGAGTCTGTGAAATCGAAGACTGGCCATCTGAGCTTGATATGGGACAATGTTTAGTGGATGGGATCCAAATTGATCTTCATTAACCACCAAAATCCGAGACCTTTTCGGATG